>JALIGW010000015.1:12554915-12979915 GCA_023053685.1 Diadophis punctatus similis | reverse complement strand
CAAGAGCTCTACCTTCCTTCCTTCCTTCCTTCCTTCCTTCCTTCCTTCCTTCCTTCCTTCCTTCCTTCCTTCCTTTCCTTCCTCCTTCCTATGTCTGTCCTTCCATCCTTCCATCTTGCCCCCTAAGGTGAGATTGGCTCCCGCCCTCTTGAGCTTCTGCAAGAGCCCAAAGACCCCTCTCTGCCAGTTGGCTTGGGGGTACCACATTGTAGGTGGTCGATCGACTAATAGCAGCTCCCACCTCCCTCTCTGTACATCCCACTTCCTTCCTTCCTCCCCATCTTTTAGTTTTAGTTATCTTCTGTTATTTTCATTGTGGTTTTATTCTTACATACATACATACATACATACATACATACATACATACATACATACATACATACATACCAGTAGTGGGTTCTAAATGCTTTTACTACCGGTTCATGCGCAGAAGCGTCCCGGGCAGGTGGGCGGAGAATTGGGCCAAACCAGGAGCAACCCACCGCTGATACATACATACATACATACATACATACATACATACATACATACATACATACATACATACATACACACACACACACACACACACACACACACACACACACACACACACACACACAGAGTTTTATTTTGATGTTCTAAGCAGCCCAGATTCACCTTGCAGTGAGATGGGCAGAAAACAAATTGGATAAATAATAAAATAATAATAATGAGATGATAAAAGCAGCATTGTACTGTCACAGCGCAAGCCCCGCCCTTTCTGTCTATGCACTGGATGAGACAAAGCGCATACATAAAGGGGCGGAGTTTGCATGACTCTGCATCATGATGCAATGCTTCTTTCGTTGCCTGTCAACCCTTGACCCTTCCTAGAGGCAGCTCCCTTTGTAACGTAATACAAACTTTATTTACTGGCAAAGACTAGTGTCCATTCCATATAAGAAACAATAAAGAGGGAAGATCTTTAGAGTTTACTAAGCAAGAACATGTTTGTAAAACTTCTAGGAATATGAGACACATTTTGGAGTAGTGGTGAAGGCACCAGGCTAGAAACCAAGAGATGATGAGTTCTAGTTCTGCCTTAGTCACAAAGCCAACTGGGTGACCCTGAGCCAGTTCCCTATTTCTCAACCTTAGGAAGAAGAAGGCAATGTCCAACCACTTCCAAAAATCTTGCCTGGAGAATTGAGGCAACTAGTTATTTATTTAGTTTGTCAAACATGTACAAGATGACAGGTATTAGTGTAAACATGAATATGAATATAGGAAATGGGTACAGATAAATGGGGACAGTAGGACAGGGACGGTAGGCACACTGATGCACTTACGCACGCCCCCTTACAGACCTCTTAGGAATGGGGTGAGGACCACGGTAGACAGTTTAAGGTTAAAGTTTAAGGGGTTTGAGGATGTAACAATGGAGTAAGGTAGAGCACTCTGTTGCTGAAGTTGTATTTTCTGCAATCGAGTTTGGAACGGTTTACCTTGAGTTTGTATCTATTGTGTGCTCGTGTATTGTTGTGGTTAAAGCTGAAGTAGTCATTGACAAGCAGGATGTTGTAGCAGATAATTTTGTGTACTACACTTAGGTCAGATCATAGGCTGCATAGTTGTAGGTTGCCCAAGCCCAAAATTTCAAGTCCGGTGGCAATAGCACTTAGACTTATATACCGCTTCATAGTGCTTTACAGCCCTCTCTAAGCGGTTTACAGAGTTCAGCATATTGCCCCCAACAATCTGGGTCCTCATTTTACCCACCTCGGAAGGATGGAAGGCTGAGTCAACCTTGAGCCTGGTGAGATTTGAACAGCTGAACTGCTGAACTAGCAGTCACTGAAGTAGGTTGCAGTGCTGCTTTTAACCACTGCGCCACCTCGGCATAAGGTATTCTGTTGCAAACAGAGGAGTGGAGTACTCTTCTCGTGAAATACCTCTGGACTCGCTCAATTGTATTAATGTCCGATATACAGTGTGGATTCCAGGCAGACGAGCTGTATTCGAGAATTGGTCTAGCAAAGGTTTTGTATACCCTAGTTTGCAGTACAATATTAAAAAGAGAAGAAGCTTTGCAAGAGTTACCAAGAGTCAAGAGAAACTTGAAAGCATACCTACAAAATCTACTTATGGAGTTGACCAGCAAAACCATGCCAAGATTAACAGAGATTTGGAGCAGAATTTGGCAATCTCTGGACATCTTAACTGAATGGACCAAATGTGCAGAGAAGCATCACTTATTCTCAATGGCCAGTTAAATAGGAGACTGTATTATTGGAATGATTTATGACAGAGGTAAATTAAGATCCCGTTATATCCTCCTGACTGGACCTTCTATTTTATTTTGTTTCGTTAAGAAGCTGCTCAACTCAAGATAGCTCTGGACAACTTAGACTTAAAAATAAGAAAACCAGAGCAATAAAGGAAAAAATGCACATCCAGACATTTTTTAAAAAATACAATACATACAGGAATAACTGAGAGGGGCTCTGTAACCTCCCTACCCCAAGGCCTGGGAGAGAAGGCAGGTCTTCAAAGACTTTCAGAAGCATCTCAAGGGTAAAACTTCCTTAAATAGGACCAGGGAATTATTAGTTTTCTAACCCTAAGCCAAGAATGCTAAAATGCTTGCAACCCAACTCTTGTTTCCTCTTGGCTACAAATAAGAAGGCATCTATCAGTATCTCTGGTTCTGGGTGTCTTCTAAAATAAATTTGCTTCTTAAAACAGAGGTCCTCTACAAAATAAAATGGGAACTATTATTTTCCACAATTTGGAAAGGGAACTCTTTTTTTTAAAACACTCCGAAAATGCATTTTGTTTTGTTTTGGTTTTTTGCAGTAACATCAATCCCGTTGGTTCATACTCAAGTGAATCAACTATTTTACTGTCTTTTCCCCTCCACAATTATTACTGTCAGTCCAAGTATCTCCTCGTCTTTATTGGTGCATTTGATTTCTGCTTCTCCTGCCCCCCTTCTTCCCCCCCCCCTGTTAAATTTAATTCTGTTTTAAAATATGACTTTCAGAGAAGTCCATGTTTGAGAGTTGGCCTCTGGAAAGCTCTGCTTTCTGTGATAGGTTTCCTTATTAAACTTCCATAGCCAATCACCGGGACCTACCCTTTTGCCTGCTGAGATTTTATGAGGTCAACCTGTGCAGTTTGCTTTGCTCTTTCTGAGTCACCTAGGCGGTGTTCACAAAGGTGTGGCTGCCTCTCAAACATTCTCATGACAACCGGGGCACAGTAAACGAAGAAGATAAAAGTCTCCTTCAGGCTGAGTACAGCTAAAGTCCCAGGGATCGGCCTAATCCTGCCATTTTCCTGACAACAATCTTAAAGTGGCTTGTAGTTGCCGCCTTCACATATATTTTTTTCATTTCCCAATCTAGTCTACCACCGTGGGGTTTCTTAGTGGTCTCCTCTCCGAGCGTTAACTAGCAAACTAGCTATAATTCAAATAAATCTACTCTGTTGAAATCAACAGCAGGGATCGCAGAGCTGCTTTCCTCTCCCATTTTCCACTCTCCTTTTAAGATGTTGGAATAGGACTAAGGAGATCTGAATCAAGTTCAAGTTCATTCTTAGTCATAGAAGCTCATGGAGAGATTTTGGGCCACTCCCTCTTTCTTAGCTCCGTCTGCTTCCCAGGGTTGCTAATGGAGAGGGAGCGCCATACAAATCCACTGGAGCTCCTGGAGGAAAAGTGGAAAATAAGTTTAAGAAGTAAATAAATACATTTGTTGACTTGACCAACTCTGAAGAATTGATGCTATTAGGATTAGAATATCCTAATAGAATATCCTATCCTCCGTCAGCTGCATTGGCTGCCTATTAGTCTCCAGTCGCAATTTAAGGTGTTGGTTTTGACCTTTAAAGCCCTACATGGCTCAGGACCAGGTTACCTCCGGGACCGCATCCTACCACATACCTCCCTACCACCAGTTAGATCCCACAGAGTGGGCCTCCTCCAGGTCCCATCAGCCAAACAATGTCGGTTGGCGGGTCCACGGGGGAGAGCCTTCTCTGTGGGAGCCCCATCTCTCTGGAACCAACTCCCACCAGAGATCCGGACCATCCCCACTCTACTGGCCTTCCGCAAAGCCGTAAAAACATGGCTCTTCCGGCAGGCGGGGTAAAGAAGAAGAAGATCGGATTCCCCCATGAATGAATGGTTTTTAAAATTATATCATGTTTTAAATTGTCATGTATTATTGTATTGTTCTTATTCCTGTTGTACGCCGCCCTGAGTCCTACGGGATTGGGCAGCCTATAAGAACTTTTAATTAAATTAAATTAAATTAGAATCCAAATCTATCTGAAGGAAACCCGGCTTTTGAAGACCAACCTAATATAGTTCCCCATCAGTCTTCGATGAGTCGTGCTTTTTTCAAGAGGCAACTGGACTTTCTGGTTTTTCTTTGAAGACATCTCGCTTCTCATCCAAGAAGCTTCTTCAGAAAGAAGCTACATTTTCACTCAATGTGCTATCAGCTTCTTTCTACCAAGATCAGTGGGTGTGTCTGATGTTACTCACTTTTGGGCCAACCTAAAACAGTCAGTGGGAGAGGCAGGATGAGAGAAAGAGGATTCCCCGGCGGAGGACTTGTAAACTTTTCCCCATTCTATCTTTTCAGATGTCATTCTTCCCTACCCACTTCTGCTAATTGCTCCACGGTATCACCCTGATGGATTTCTAAGATTGTCCACCACTGAACAAAGAAGAAGGACAGGTGGGAATTGAACAGAGAAAATCAGTCAGGCAAAGACTTTACAGGGGTGAAATCCAGCAGGTTCTGACAGGTTCTGGAGAACCGGTAGCGGAAATTTTGAGTAGTTCGGAGAACCGGCAAATACCACCTCTGGCTGGCCTCAGAGTGGGGAGGGAATGGAGATTTTGCAGTATCCTTCCCCCTGGAGTGGGGAGGGAATAGGGATTTTGCAGTATCCTTCCCCCTGGAGTGGGGAGGGAATGGGGATTTTGCAGTATCCTTCCCCCTGGAGTGGGGAGTGAATAGGGATTTTGCAGTATCCTTCCCCCTGGAGTGGGGAGGGAATGGGGATTTTGCAGTATCCTTCCCCCTGGAGTGGGGAGGGAATGGGGATTTTGCAGTATCCTTCCCCCTGGAGTGGGGAGGGAATGGGGATTTTGCAGTATCCTTCCCCCTGGAGTGGGGAGGGAATGGGGATTTTGCAGTATCCTTCCCCCTGGAGTGGGGAGGGAATGGGGATTTTGCAGTATCCTTCCCCCTGGAGTGGGGAGGGAATAGGGATTTTGCAGTATCCTTCCCCTGCCATGCCCACCAAGCCATGCCCACAGAACCGGTAGTAAAAAAAAATTGGATTTCACCACTGCTTGAACAGAATATACAAGGACCATGGAGGGACTGTGTTAGATTCACACGTGAATGAAGAGGCGAGACGTAGGAACAGTTCAGCACCTTTATTGTCTATTAGCTAGAAGTAATACGGACCGCCGGCAGGCTGCAGGGAAGTCGCTTGTAAGGGCTGGCCACTGACAGCAGTTTGTTTCTCCCCCCGCTAGATTAGCCAATCAGCGGCGGCTATGCAAATACGTACTCCGTACGTCAGTACGCAACAGAATGGGCTTGACAAGGTTCAGAATTGCATTCAGACATTCTTATTGCTGTGACCCAAAGCTTGATCTGTTGCAAAATTCTGCCGCACAAAGAACAACTCTTGGAAGGAAACCTCCTACTTCAACTTTCTTCTGTTATTTCACCTTTCTCAACCTGTGGCTATTTCTAGATGTAAATCTGAGGTGTCCCAATCCATTGAGAGAATGCCTCCGGCTGTGTCATATGCTAGGAGAGCCAAGACAAAGTTTTGTGGGGCATTTTTGAGCTTGGTACCAAAATGCTGTGGTTTCTTTGCTTTGCTTTCACAATTACCAAAGGTGCGTTCTTCACACCCAAACTATGTGCTAAAGTGGGTGGGTGTGGAGCTGGTAACTGAGGACATCTTGGGAGGGCCAGGTCAGGGCATGTCCTTGTATCAAATAGGATTCTGGTAGAGAGGAGGGAGGGACACCATATTCTGCACCTGTTGTCCATAGACTTAGCATTTGAAAAAAAAAGTCAATATTGACATACAGTTCCTTGGCTAATAAAATACCACCATCATCTGAAAATCCACTAAGTTACTGCATTGCAGCGCAGAATCATATGCTGTCTCCATGGGAGAGGTGCATAAATTTGAAGGGATGGAGCTGAAGAGCTGAACTGCTTGACTTTCATGTGTTTTTGCAAAGCTCTGAAGACAACTTATATTTGTGAGACAGTTTTAGGATCCCTTTTATAGCAATAGCAATAACACTTAGACTTATATACTGCCCCATTAATGCTTTACAGCACTCTCTGGGCAGTTTACAATGTAAGCACTATTTGCATATTTTCCCCAACAACCTGGGTCCTCATTTTCCCAACCTTGGAAGGATGGAAGGCTGAATCAACCTCGAGCCCCGTCAGGATCGAGTTCCGGGCTGTGGGCAGAGTTTGCCTGCAATACCGCATTCTAACCATTGGGCCACCAGGGCTTTTATATTGGGTTGTCCCCATCATTTGGCAAAACACATGCAAACATCTGAATTTATATTTATTTCCACTCTGGTTAGATATTCATCATGCAGGGCTAGCTTTATCATTAGATAAAATTGGTTCAAAGGGTTGATAGCTTATCCCTGGTTGGCCATTAATAGGCTCACTCTACATAGGTATAGGACAGTGATGGCGAACCTTTTCAGCACCGAGTGCCCAAACCGGTGTGCACACATGTGTGTGTGTGTGCGCGCGCGCATGCACCAGAGCCCCAGAAACTCAGAGACCAGCTGGCCGGTACGCATGCGTGCACTGGCCACCTGGTCTTCTGGTTTCTGGTGTGCACATGCGCACCGGCCAGCTAGTCTTCACGCACACCGGAGCCCCGGAAACTCAGAGACCAGCTGGCCAGTGCGCATGTGTGCGCCAGCTGGTCTTCACGCGTGGTGGAGCCCTGGAAACTCCCAGGGCTCCTGGGTTTCCGGCACGCGTGAAGACCAGCTGGCCAGCGTGCATGTGCACACCGAAAACCAGAAGACCAGCTGGCGACAGTGCGCATGCCCACACGTGCCATAGGTTCGCCATCACGGGTGTAGGACAAGAGCAGACAGAGTTGAGAGTGGAGTTAAATATGCCATTAGATTGGAATCTTTACATTGTCACAAACAGTCCAAGTCCAAGTCCTCCTTATATGGCACCAATTTAGTGTTGAATTTTAATTAACTAGATTATTATATATAGGCTTGAAGAAATCTTCTATGCTCCAATCTAATGGATGGTCCGCTTTCCTTGCACCTGACAGTATGGCTCTATCATTAGGTGAAATGAAGCAGTCCCTACTTTTAGGAGACTGGCCCTGCACAGTGAAGAGGAGTTCTTACTAGATCCCTTTGGCACCTACAACTACTTGATTGTGCCATGAGACATCACTCTGAAAGGGTTGTGATGTAGTTATGCAGAAAGCTGCTCTGTCCATCCACCAATGGACCACATTGGGACACTTAAGGTAGCATCTAGATAAGTGATTCTTAAACTGTGGATGGGCATATTCTGGGGGTAATCTACCCAGCAGTCAAGGATCCAGTTTGGGATTGTCATTGCCGGCATCCAGTATTGGTGTAAAAGAGTACAATGTTGGCTTGTTTGGTTTTGTGTGTTTGTTGGAGCTGATGGGGGAAATGACATTATTTGAGCCTGGGAAAGGGGGCAATTAGGCAGGACAGTTTAAGAACCACTGTTCTAGAATAACAGAATAGCAGAGTTGGAAGGGACTTTGGAGGTCTTCCAGTCCAATCTCCTGCTCAAGGAGGAAACTCTATACCTGTGATGGCGAACCCTTTTTTGTTCGGGTGCCAAAAGGGCATGCATGCATGTGCGTGCCCACACCCATAATGCAATGCCCTCCCCCCCATGCATGTGAGCACAACCTTGTTCTGGAGGGCAGGGGGAAGCCATTTTTGCCCTCCCCAGGCTTCAGGAAAGCCTCTGGAGCCTGTGGATGGAGAAAAATGGGCCCAACAGGCCTACCGGAAGTTCGGAAATGAACTTCCGGTTGGGCCTTTGAGCCATTTTTCGCCCTCCCCAGGCTTCAGGAAAGCCTCTTGAAGCCTGGGGAGGGCGAAACGGCCTCCCCCACCCTCCAGAATGCCGAAAATCAGCTGGCCAGTGTGTGTATGTGCGCTGGAGCTCACATAGGGCAATGCCTCGCGTGCCCTCAGATGTGGCTCCGCGTGCCACCTGTGGCACGCGTGCCATAGGTTCGCCATCACGACCCTATACCATTTCAACCATTTCATGGTTGTCCAATCTCTTCTTAAAAACCTCCAGTGTTGGGAGCACCCACAACTTCTAGAGCAAGTTATTCCACTGATTAATTGTTCTAATTGTCAGGAAACTCCTTCTTAAGTTGGATGGTCTCCTTGATTAGTTTCCATCCACTGCTTCTTGGGCTGCCTTCAGTTGCTTTGGAGAATAGGTTGACCCCCTCTTCCTTGTGGCAGCCCCTCATATATTGGAACTCTGCTATCAAATCACCCATAGTTCTTCTTTTCATTCAACTTCTAAACATTAGAAGTTAGGGTTATTGCTGAGAAGGAACAGGATGGAGGGCGTGATGGAAAGGAAAGTCATGGGAGTGGTATTGGTGAGTGAAGCAGGAGATCTTTCTATTGTTTAAAGAGTTGGCTTGTCTCAGTTCAGCCTTGCCTTTGGGCAACTAGAACCCAACATTTTTCAAGCTCGTCTCCCTATGTCTCGAAAAATAATACACAGGTCTTTATACCTGTGCATGAGTCACCGTCTAATTCAATAAGGTCAATTCATGGAGATGGCATGAGGCCGTCACTATCCATGTAGTAGAATCTGGATGATGAACGGTTGAAGGAACTTGATATGTCTAATGAAGAGAAGGACTAGGGTGTTGTGATAGCAATCTTTCAGTATTTGAGGTGCTGGCTCAAAGAAGAGGAGGTCGACCTATTCTGAGGTTCAGGACAAGACGTAACAGATGGAAACTTACCAAAGAGAGATCCAACCTGGAACTAAGGAGAAATTTCATGACTGTGAGAATAATTTTCTTTATTTGTAGAATTAATTGGCTGTGTAATCAATTAATTAATGACTTGACCCCAGAAGTTGTGGATGCGCTATCACTGGAGGTTTTCAAGAAGAGATTGGACAACCATTTGACCGGGTTGGTATGCTTGAGCAGTGGGTTGGACTAGAAGGCCTCCAAAGTCCCTTTCAAGTCTGTTATCCTGTGTTCTGGACTGAGACACCATGCCACAAATATCAAACAAAAGCTACAGAAACCTAGAAGAGACTGTCTTCCTGAAGCAGAACTTGACTCATAGACCCAGGTTATGCTGTGTGCTCCCAATTTAGGAAAACTGGCGAGTAGGAACCTTATTTTGTTGTCCCAATATAATTAATCAAATCTGCAGAATATAATTATTCCCCTTGTTTTGGGCACTTCTGCTTTAAAGTAGCAAGGCTGATCTGGTTGAGCCATTATGAATTCCGCCTCCTATAATGTTTTTGTTCTATTCAGGTTCTTGCATAACCCTCTGGAATTGGGACAGGACCAAATAATCATAACTTGCCTCACCCATAAAGACACAAATGCACACCGGTTTGTTTCCAGATAGGAAAGTGTCAAATGTGTAAGGCTTTATTAGGCTAAAAATAAAGAGAAAAACTGAGTTGGAAGATACCTTGAAGGTCTTCTAATCCAACCCTCTGTTCAAGCAGGAAACCCTACACCACTTCAGACAAATGGTTATCCAATCTCAAATGGTGTAGGAACTCCTGCTTGAGCAGGGGGTTGGACTAGATGACCTACAAGGTCCCTTCCAACTCTAATAATAAATCTAAACCCACAACTTCTAGAGATAAGCTGTTCCACTGATTAATTGTTCTCGCTGTCAGGAAATTTCTCCTTAGTTCTAGGTTGCTTCTCTCCTTGATTAGTTTCCATCCATTGCTTCTTGTTCTCCCTTCAGATGCTTTGCAGAATAGGTTGACTCCCTCTTCTTTGTGGCACCTTGAGTTTGAAGACTGCTGTCATGTCATCTCTGGCCCACCTTTTCATTTAACTAGACATACCAAATTCCTGCAACCGGTCTTCATGTTTTAGCCTCCAGTTCCCTAATCATCTTTATTGCTCTTCTCTGCACTCTTTCTAGAGTCTCAACATCTTTTTATATCAAAACTGGATGCAATATTCCAAGTGTGGCCTTACCAAGGCATTATAGTGGTACTAACGCTTCACATGATCTTGATTCTATAGGTGATGTTCCATTGTCAGATTTCAGTTTCTGAGCTTCTCACTTCATTTCTCATAATTGGACCAATTTCCCTATTTGTAGGGTGGCATTTGGGGGTGGGGGAAGCAGGTAAATGGAGAAGTTTAAGAGCCGAGGTGGCGCAGCAGTTAGAGGCAGTACTGCAGGCCACTTTAGCTGACTGTGATCCATAGGTCAGCGGTTCAAATCTCACCGGCTCAAGGTTGACTCAGCCTTCCATCCTTCCAAAGTAGGTAAAATGAGGACCCAGATTGTTGGGGGCAATGTAAATATACATTGCTTACTGGTGTAAACCGCTTAGAGAGTGCTTGCACTGTGAGGCGGTATATAAATCTCACAAATAAATAAGTGAGGGAAAACCATCAACCCACCTTTGAAGATAGTTGCTTCCTTTGAGAAATCTAATTCTCCTGCCCCCCCCCCAAACAACCAAATGTTTTTCTCCATCTTAGCCCTCTTTCTTTCTCTCTCTCCTACCTCTGCAGCTGTCCTTGGCTTTGACTTCACAGCTCCTTGCTGTTCTTTCTGAACACATTCTTACCCTTGATTGCCCCTTCCCTGAAAATACCTGGGGTCAGCTCACCTGAACATTTCCCAAACTCCGCCCTTTCACCCTTGTTACCTCCAGCTCCTGCCTGCCACTCCTGCTTGTTGTGAAAGTCTACGCAGGATCAGTTCTTCCTCAAGAACTGTAATCTGGGGCACAGAACATGCAGACCCCAAACTCAAACCAGGTTGAATGGCATTTCCCCAGGGATTCAGCCAGGATTCTCCCTTCTACCAACCGCAGCAATACACGAGCAAGTAATAGATCCAAACTAAATGTAAACCGCTCCAAACTCGACTGCAGAAAATACGACTTCAGCAACAGAGTGATCAATGCCTGGAATGCACTACCTGACTTTGTGGTTTCTTCCCCAAATCCCAAAAACTTTAATCTTAGACTGACTACAGTCGACCTCTCCCCGTTTCTAAGAGGTCTGTAAGGGGCGTGCGTAAGCACATCACTGTGCCTACCGTCCCTATCCTACTGTCCTATTGTCCTCTATTATTGGTACTTTTTACTTATGTTTATACAAACTACTACTATCCTATACATGTTTGACAAATAAATATGGTGTGGAACCCACACTGCATATCGGACATAAATACATTAGAAAGTGTCCAGAGATACTTTACAAGAAGAGTCCTCCACTCCTCTACTCGCAACAGAATACCTTACGCAACCAGATTTGAAATCCTGGGCTTAGAAAGCTTAGAACTATGTCGCATTCGGCACGACCTAAGCATAGCTCATAAAATTATCTGCTACAACGTCCTTCCTGTCAATGACTACTTCAGCTTCAACCACAACAATACACGAGCACACAACAGATACAAACTCAAAGTGAACCGCTCCAAACTTGACTGTAGAAAATACGACTTTAGCAACAGAGTGGTTAATGCCTGGAACTCACTACCTGACTCTGTGGTTTCGTCACCAAACCCCCAAAACTTTACCCTTAGACTGTCCACTGTTGACCTCACCCGATTCCTAAGAGGTCAGTAAGGGGTGTGCATAAGTGCACCAGCGTGCCTACCGTCCCTGTCCTAATGTTCCCGCTTATCAGTACCCATCTTATGTATACAAACAATGTTTTATCTATGTATATTACCAATACGTACTTGACAAAATAAACAAACAAAACAAAATAGTCCCATATACTTTAAAGCAACCTGGCAACTTTGGCTGAGGAATTCTGGGCGTTGAAGTCCACAAGTCTTAAAATTGCCAAGATTGGAGAGCCCTAATTTAATAAAGCGAAGGGTGGTGGGGAGTAAATCTTTCATAAGTATCACATTTATTCTGATGATGCTCAAATCTCACAGAACAACACTATAACAGATCTGAACATTTCAGTTTCATTCTGCTTAGTCATTCCTTCTGTTTGCAAGACGGGGGAAAACAGAACAAGGAGGAATATCATCAAGCTGAATGATGCCTTGAAAGTTTAGCTATAGGCAATTAAATCAATTATCACCACATACTAACATTGACTTGGGTTATAACCTGAAAACAGCAGTTTCTATAAATATGACCAAAGCAAGTCATGTTAAAGCAAGAATAAGTCTTTTCTTTGGCAAAAATCCCAATTTCACTTAAACTTTGCTAGCTTGGAGCACCTGGAATCTCACATCACTGGGAAAAAAACAACCACCACCACATCCCTGATTCAGACACAATCCGGCAACATGATAGGAAGTGGCATTTTATACCGTGACAACTTGAGAAAATGTCAAGATTGAAAGTGACAACCCATGGAAGAGAATGGTGTATAATTCAGGTTTATGAGGGGAAAACACAATTGCCCAACAGATACACATTCTTATGTACATATAATTAGCTTCTTTTGACAGAAGATTCATTTCACAATAGACCACAATCTACTCCCCCATTTTCCAAAAAGCAAAAACATTATTTCATCTAATGGCTCTAGGTCAGTGTTTCCCAACCTTGGCAAGTTGAAGATGTCTGGACTTCAACTCCCAGAATTCCCCAGCCAGCGAATGCTGGCTGGGGAATTCTGGGAGTTGAAGTCCAGACATCTTCAACTTGCCACGGTTTGGAAACACTGCTCTAGGTGGTGGGTTGGGTTTTTTTTACCATTTATGTATAACTTACAATTGTCTACTCCAATTTTCCTCTCAGGAAGAACTGCCTTAGTCTTTGATGCTTGGATCTTGAATTAATTTGTATTGTTCTTTATTTGCAATCTGGTCTTCCTCCCAAAGGAGCCAGAGAGATCTATTAAAAGAGAACAATAAATTCTTTAATTAAAAGCAGAGGAAGCAATAATTTACAAATCTGTCATAACACAAGACACTAAGAATAACAAAAATGCTATAATTACAAACAAAGTTCATTCCAAAAAGTAGCCTGAAATTTGATCCATGAATGTGTTGTTGTTGTTAGCTGCAAAGTTGTGTCTGACCCATCGTGACCCAATGGACAATGTTCCTCCAGGCCTTCCTGTCCTCTACTAATCCCCGGAGTCCATTTAAGCTCACACCGACTGCTTCAGTGACTCCATCCAGCCACCTCATTCTCTGTCTATTCTCTGTCCACGAATGTTTGCAGGATGTAATCACAAAAGTCAAGATGGAGGTGACTGCAGTCCAAGCTCTATCTGTTGGATATATGTCTGAAAGCCTTAATAACCAATAGCACTGACCCCTTGCAGAATTCCTTAGATATGCTAGATAGCTGGGGAAGAGGAGTACAGAAATAACCTGAGAGAAAATATGTGGTGAGCCTGGGAAAACAGGAAAGCATAATAAAGAAGCTTTAAGATTGCATTGCCTAGATCAGTGGTTCTCAACTTTCCTAATGCTGCGACCCGTGCCCCACCACCGTGCCCCCACTGTGACCCACACCGCCGCTGCGCCCACTGCCGCCCCCCCAGGCGCAGAGGGCAGAAGAACGCAAATGGCGGCATCCCGGCATCCCGGGAAAGCGGGCGGGGGAAGCCCCGCGCCACGAACGCCGCCAGCTTCTTTGGCTCGGCGGCGACGGATAGCCAAGAGTGCACCGGTAGGAACCCACTACTGGTCGTGACCCCCAGGTTGAGAACCGCTGGCTTAGATTCTCTTTGGTATAAAAAGGAGGGAAAGGGAGTCAGTTTGGTCTAGTGGTAAAGGAATGAGGCCAGAAACCAGGAGGTGGAGAGTTTTAGTTTTGCCTTACACATGAAAGCCACCTTGGGTCAGCCACACTCTGTCAGCCCAACCCACCTCACAGGGTTGTTGTTGTGGGGAAAAGAGAAGGAGGAGGAAAGAGTATTCGGTATATTTGCCATGAGTTTTAGATTTAGATTTTTTAGATTTATTATTAGAGTTGGAAGGGACCTTGTAGGTCATCTAGTCCAACCCCCTGCTCAAGCAGGAGTTCCTACATCATTTGAGACAGATGGCAGTCCAGTCTCCCCTTGAAGGTCGCAAGTGTTGGGGCTCTCACAACCTCTGCTGACAAGCTGTTCCACTGGTTGATCGCTCTCACTGTCAGAAAGTTTCTCCTCACTTCCAGGTTGAATCTCTCCTTGGTCAGCTTCCATCCGTTATTCCTTGTTTGGCTTTCTGGTGCCATAGAGAACAGCCTGACCCCCTCCTCTCTGTGGCATCCCCTCAAGTATTGGAACACTGCTATCATGTCACCCCTGGTCCTTCTCTTCACCAGACTGGCCAAGCTCAGTTCCTGCAACCGCTCTTCGTATGTTTTAGTTTCCAGACCCTTTATCAACCCTGGTTCATAGAGTTATCTATGAACATATTAAACAGATATAAACAAACAGTCATGCTTTCAAGATTCTGTTACGATCATCTCTATTGTTGTTTCTCAAACCCAGCAAGTTTAAGACTTGCGGACTTCAACTCCCAGAATTCCCCAGCCACGCTGAAAATTGGTGAGCTTGAGAAGCACTGACCTATATCAATACAGTAGAGCAGGGGTCTCCAAACTTAGCAAGTTTAAAACTTGCGGACTTCAACTCCCAGAATTCCTCAGCCAGTCATGCAAGCCTGTCATTTTAACAAAACTGATAAAATCCTTAGATTTTCAACAAATCTCTTTATTGATGCCTTCGTATCTTTTTGTCTCTGTTTCAGTTTTAGTTCTTTAAAACCCAGGAGTTTTGGGTGGGAAGAATGCTGAAAACTAGTCTCCTAAAAAAAAAAAAAAGCCAATTCAAGAGAAAACAGGAAAGAAAATAAATCTTCAAGTACCCAGAGTATAAAGTAGAAAAACAGAAGTCTCCTTTTTATATATACAGGTAGTCCCCTTAACTTACAACCGTCGTGGAGTCCAAAATTTATGTTGTTAAGCAAGACACTTAAGTGAGTTTTGCTCCATATTACGACCTTTCTTGCCCCCCCTCCCCGTTATTAAGTGAATCAATGCAGTTGTTAAGTTAGTAGCATAGTTGTTAAGTTAATTGGGCTTCTTCATTTTCTCTGCTTGTCAGAAGGACACAAAAGTTGATCTTATGACCCTGGGACACTGCAACCGTCATAAATATGAATCCGTTGCCAAGTTTCTGAATTTTGATCACATGACTTGGGATGCTGCAACCGTTGTAAGTGTGAAAAACGGTCATGAGTCACTTTTTTTCAGTGCCATTGTAACTTCAAACAGTCACTGTGTGAATGGTTGTAAGTCGACAACTACCTGTACAGGAGAAGGAAACTTCTGGAGAAAGTGCAAGGCAAATTGAACGTGTCTACCTTATTCCTGGCTCCCTCCAAGATGGCTGCTTGCTATACCAATCTCCCCCTCCCAATATATATAATACAAAGGACTATTTTTCCTCTCCCCCCCCTCCCCATGTTGGACCAGATAACGAAGCAGCTGCTGTTAAAGACATTTAGCAGACTCCCTTCACAGCCCACCTGTGCAAATGACTTGTGTGTTCCAGGCAAACACTTCCATTCTCTTAGGTCCTGAAAGGCATTCATTTCCACAGGTATTCCCCCAACCAGGTAAGGAGGACCCCCCTCCACCCATCTCTGGTCCAGCAAACCCCCCTCAGTTTTAGCTTTAGCAGCATATAAACAGAATATTTGGACGTGTTTCAAGTCATCTCTGGCCTTTTGCAGGTTCCCAGTTTCGTCTTTTCTTTCAGCTTTTCCAATTGTGAGGAGTCGTCTCCTGTAAGGTGTGGTTCGGGCAACCTCATTCTCCCCCCCGTCCCCCAATTTTTTGGTCCATTTGGACTTTTGGGAATGAGAAGTGGAGGTTTTCTCCGAAAGGGCTGCTAGGAAGAGTGGTTGGTACCTTCACAAAATGGCTGCCAGGATGGGTGAGGCTGGTTTCCATTTTCCCAGAAGGCAAAATAGGTGAAATGGCTTCCTGCCCTCAGTTCCAGCCCGGCAGGGTGTTTTCCCTCATATTAAATTGCTTCCTTTATTGAGAAGTGGAGCAAATGTAATGAAGCAACCCTGTAATGATTGATTTATTTTTGGTAGTTTCTATTTTCTAAGACACAGGAATCTCCAATCTTGGCAACTTTAAGACTTGTGGACTTCAACTCCCAGAATTCCTCAGCCAGCTTTATACGTGTCCTACTCACATCCTGTGAAGGAAAGCAACTTTTCAGATTTTAAATAATTAGTAACAAATGAAGAGGAAGTCTGCCAGTCTGCTTGAAAATGTATCATTTATATACAATTTCTGTTACATTGTGACCATCTAGAAAGTTATTTACCTACAGCTAAATTAAGCAATATTCCCTTTATAACACCAAGATGGAGAATTAAAATAACAACTCACAAGAAGGATTCTGAAATTGGAATGGAAGTTCCTCCACCTTCAGAATATTTAGCTACTCTATTGCCATTTCTCTATTTATGTGGAAGAGTTATAAGTAAAATGTACACACAATTCACCTATTTCTCTGAGTAGCTTGTTTGGTTCACTTTAAAAAAAGAGAGTTAACCCTAAAACATAAAATCAGAAGCTACAACAGTAGCAAAGCGTAGGATATTTATTATGTGTTTATTGATGTATTACACTCCCTTTTTTGTGGATTTTTTAAAAATAATTTTATTAGTTTATGTACATTAAAAAACATTAAACAAAACAAAACAATTACATATATACATTTTTACCTCTAGGGTTATCTTTCGGTACTTTGTATCGATGGTCAATTCACGCTTATTACTAACTAAACATTATTCTATACTTATATTACCTGTTAACTTAATATACTAACATAATATATATTTTATAACATAATACGATGTTATCACACTCCTATCTCACTTTTCATTCAGAACTGAAGCCAGGATACAGTAGGGTAGTGCAATGCTTCACATTGAACTCTGAAAATGTTTTTGTTGTGTTGTGGGTTGCGTGGGATAGTACAAATAGTCCTCACTTAACAATGGTAATTGGGACCAGAAATTCCGTCCCTAAGTGGCTCAATCATTAAGCGCAACTTCACATCACTGTGCCTGTTAGCAATAGAATAGAATAGAATAGAATAGAATAGAATAGAATAGAATAGAATAGAATAGAATAGAATAGAATAGAATTCTTTATTGGCCAAGTGTGATTGGACACACAAGGAATTTGTCTTTGGTGTGTATGCTCTCAGTGTACATAAAAGAAAAGATACATTTGTCAAGAATGGTTGTCATAGGGTTCAAGTAAGCAATCAGGAAACAATCAATATGAATATAAATCGTAAGGATATAAGCAACAAGTTACAGTCATACAGTCATAAGTGGGAGGAGATGGGTGATAGGAACGATGAGAAAAACTAATAGTAATAGTAATGCAGCCTAGTGAATAGTTTGACAGTCGTGAGGGAATTATTTGTTTAGCAGAGTGATGGCGTTCGGGAAAAAACTGTTCTTGTGTCTAGTTGTCTTGGTGTGCAGTGCTCTATAGTGACGTTTTGAGGGTAGGAGTTGAAGCAATTTATGTCCAGGATGTGAGGGGTCCGTAAATATTTCCACGGCCCTCTTTTTGACCCGTGCAATATACAGGTCCTCAATGGAAGGCAGGTTGGCAGTAATTGTTTTTTCTGCAGTTCTGATTATTCTCTGAAGTCTGTGTCTGTCTTGTTGGGTTGCAGAACCAAACCAGACAGTTATAGAGGTGCAGATGACAGACTCAATAATTCCTCTGTAGAACTGTATCATTAAGCGCAACTTCAAATCACTGTGCCTGTTAGCAATGGCAATTCCAGCAGTCTTGGTTGTCACCATTAAGTGAATTTGCACATTTATTTATTTATTAGTGACATTTATATACCGCCTCACAGTGCAAGCACTCTCTAAGCGGTTTACACCAGTAAGCAATGTATATATTTATATTGCCCCCAACAATCTGGGTCCTCATTTTACCTACCTCGGAAGGATAGAAGGCTGAGAGTCAACCTTGAGCCGGTGAGATTTGAACCGCTGACCTTCGGATCACAGTCAGCTAAAGTGGCCTGCAGTACCTCATTCTAACCGCTGCGCCACCTCGGCTCACATCACATGACCACAATTTACAACCTTCAATGCAGGTTTCTCCTTTGTTTGTAGGGAGCTGGCAAGGAAAGTCACAAATTGCTGCAAAGTCATACAGATAGTCCTTGGCTTACAACCATTCATTTAGTGACCATAGTTAAAATGACACTGAAAAAGTGACTTAAGGCCGTTTTTCACACCTACGATTGTTGCAGCATCCCTATGAGCACATGATCAAAATTCAGATGCTTGGCAACTGGCATGTACTTATGACGGTTGCAGTGTCCTGGGGTCACGTGATCCCCTTTTGTGACAAGCAAAGTCAATGGGGGACTCAGATTCACTTTACAGCCATGTTACTAATTTAACAACTGCAGTGACTCACTTAACAACTGTGGCAAGAAAGGTAGTAAAATGGGGCAAAACTCACTTAACAACCATCTTGCTTGACAAAAAAAAATTTGGGCTCAATTATGGTGGTAAATTGAGGACCACCTGTAATTGATGGCGTGCCCAAATCACAATCATGCTGCGGATGCTGCAACAGCCACAACTAAGAGGACTACTTGTACATCCCATTAGTTGAGCCTTGTTATAACTCTGAACCATCACTCAACACATAGCTGTTAAGTGAGACACTTGTGCAACTCTTCAATGCAGTTAATGGGGGCTGTTTTAAAATGTTTCATCCAGGTGCTTTCTTTAAATACCTATTAATTCCAAAGGATATTTCTAGAATCTGATCTCAATATTCATATCTAGAGGTAGGGGGATTTGGCTGGATCTCCTGCATTAAAATATGATTTCCCCCCCCAAGGTGGTTGGTTGTTCATCCTAGGAAAATAAATGCGAGTCTAAATAGATAGGGCTCTGTTGAAAATGGGTCATGTAGTACAGTTGCTTTTAAGAAAGGCAGTTTCCCTGCGGATATTCATAAAAAAAAAAGAATGGAAATTTAAATAGCCAATATGTTTTCATAGGAACTGGTGAGCTGCCTGCATTTGTCCAGTTGGTCATTATTTTTTAGAAACCTATTTTCCAAACTTGGCAACTTTAAATGGTATGGGCCTCAACTTCCAGAATTCTGGGAGTTGAAGTCCATACCTCTTAAAGTAGCCAAGTGTGAAAAACACTGTTTTAGAAGCTGGTTTTCCTTCAAACTAAAATGTTTTGCTTCTCAATAAACCCAGAGAACTTGCCTTATAATCTGAGATTGTGGCTTTTAACTCACACCAGCAGGGTCATTTCGTTTTGTGTGACTTTCACACCGGGCAGGATCGGATTATAACTCCCACAGTTTTAAGATTGACTCTTCCCTCCAACGATTTTGGCCATATTCCTTGCGATCCAAAGAACTGCATTTCAGGTGACTTCAATGGGCAGGTGACCTGATGGGAAGCCAGACACAAAATATTTGGAACCAGAAATCTTTGGAAGAAGCTGTCCTGGAGGCTCTTTGTGTATTTTGAACAGAATTACGGCAAGGAGACTGCATTCCACTTGCTGATAAAGGACTCCTGAAATAGAGGAGAGAGAGAGAGAGAGAGAGAAAGGGTGGGAGAAAAAAAAAACCCAGAACAGGTTAAGGCACTTCCTGAAATTAAAGTTAAAATTGAGAAAGGGAGTTTCCCTCCTGATCTGTCTGTCTCCCTCCCCAACCAAACAAACACATACAAACCCAATCAGGTAGACTCAACTGGGCGTGGATTTTACTCCAGGTCCCACCTCTACCTTTTCTGCAGGCCCAATGGCCTCGCCTGTTGGGAAATTGACTCAGGTCATGTGCTTCCACCGAGGGGCAGGTAACTTAGGAAAAAGAGAGCAGGAAAAAAAAGATATTTTTTTCAAACCTAGGCTGGGTTCCTGCCATGATGTCAGAGGGAGACAAACGGACTGCCTGTTAAATTTTACCCCCCAGTTAGAGCTGGGGAGAAAGAGTTCACCTGAAATACAGGTACAACAGCAAACAGATTTTTTTTTCTTTCATTAAATGTTATTTGAATCTTAGCTACCTTCACCCTGTTCCCTTTCCCCATAGTTCTGGCTTTTCTGAGATTGACCTTTTTATATCTTCCCTTTGATCACTTGGGGAATGGGGGTGCCCTTTATTTTGTAAGTTTTTGTGTTTGGCTTGTTTTATACTTTTTCTCTCTTTCTCTCTCTCTCTCTCTCTCTCTCTCTCTCTCTCTCTCTCTCTCTCTCTCCTTTTCTTTCTTTTTTGTTCTTCCTTCTCTCTTCCTTCTTCTTTTTCCCCCCTCTCCTTTACCTCTGCTTTTGATTGTAGCTGTTCCCCCCCTTCTGTGGTCATGACGGCTTCTTCTCCGCACAGTGACTGTTTGGTGGTCTTGTTTGGGGCATCCGCTGGTGGAAATGGGGCTAAGCTGGGGTCCGATGAGAGGGAACTAATTCTGTTGGTGTGGCAAGTTGTGGATCTTCCCAGCAAGAAGGTATGACTTCCCAAACTCTTTGTACACCCGTTGGGCAATTTGCAAAAGAGAAGAAGACAAAAAAAGAGAGGCGAGACCACTTAACCGAGATCCCTCTTCTATCTCATTCAACCACCTGAGGGGGATTTCTATATCTGAGCAAACATATCCAGGGCTGGAATGAGCTTTGCTCGCCTCCCCCAAACTTGGCTTGGGGGGGCGGGGGCGGGGGCTGGCGGGTTGGGAGAAAGCAGGGAGAAACCATTAAGTTTGGACCAGGCTCAGTTCAAAATTAAAGCTCGGTTCAAAATTTCCCTTGAAATTGACCAGGAGAATCAAATCCAGATTACAAAAGAATGACATCTCCCCCACTCCCATGTTCTGGGTCAATAGAAACATTTTCATGTTTGAGAGACTCTAAAAGGCTCTTGCTTCTTGTAAAAAAAAAAACCCCAGCCTTTTAACCATGTTTGGGACATTGGATATGTACCTTTTTGTGTTTCTGTGTTTGAAATCAGGCCTGCATGTTTGCTTGGGAAACCTGTCGCTTGATACGGGAATTAAACCAGAGTGGGAGGAAAACCTGTTTTATGCAACCCAGAAGAACTAGGTCCAATCCCCATGTTTATTTTCTTCCTCCCCCCCCCAAAGTGAATTTCAAACTAATAATTTGAAAAGAAAACAAGAGGGGAGGTTCAAGGGCTGCCCCTGGAATCCTTAAATCGAGTCCATTCTGATGGGATCGACCTGATTTTATTCCCTCCCCCCCCCATTAGAATGATGCAAGAATTGCAGTCGGCTCTCTTAAAAATAATCTCTATTTTTATGGGAAGGCTGTGAATCTCCTTGAAGACAAAGCCCAGGGGGAAACCGAGATGGGAAGTTTGCAAAATTATCAACTGCATCCCCAGCCATCCCTTCCAATTTCAACAGGAGCCAGCTGTGGTTCTAACCACCTTTTAATACACATTATTTTTACAAGTCGCTCCATCCAGTTCCTGGAGTTTTACTTTTCTTTTTTCCCCCTCCCCCTTCCCCCCTCCCCTCTGCCTTCTTTGTTAAACATTTTCAGGTAGGGACGCTGCACAAATGCCTGGTGAAGGCAGACAATTTGGAGCTAAGCGAGCCATGCAGAGAACTGACAGGGTTAACCCCCGAAAGCTTGGCCAAAGCGGAGCCTCTGGATCGCGTCCTCCAACAGGTGAGGGTTAACTTGTGAATGCAGGGAGCAGGATTCCAAGTGATGCAATCGAGCAAACAGGAGACTTTCGCTTTGAAAATTTGTCGAGCGACCCAGTGGTTCACCCCTTGCCAAGTAAAGCGTGTTTATTCTGCAACCGAGGCTGGCTGGCACCATCTGCCACGTGTGCGGCCACATTGGATGGTGGCCTGCCGTGGCTGAGTTCACCCAGCACCCTAATCCGTTTGCTTTTATTTCTTTTGAACTCCATCTTGGCATTTACAGCCGATCTGATTTGCAATTAAGCCAGGGTTTGTGAAGGGAGCCCACTGAAGTTTATTCAGTATCAGTAAACATGGTTAAATCCAACATTTAGTTAATTTAGTTGTGTGGAATGATCATGGTTGATAGTGTTTCGTTGACCAGTGATGAGTGCTAGAAGTTGGTAGAGTAAGAAAATGCAAATGTGAGGACAATCAGTAGATAAAACATCTCACCTTCATTATAAATTACTGGTTTACCACCCTGTGCCTGGTCTTTCGTCATCCTAGGGAGGTATCTCTTTGGTGTCTATCTGATACATATCAGCTCTCTTTGTGTTACCTGTCACCATTCAGTTTGTGTTACCTGTCAGCCACACCTTTATGACTTGTCCAGAGAATCTTTTTTTAAAAAATCCTGGTTTAGCATTATGTATGAATGTAAGTCAGGGTATGAGCTCTTTTAAAAACTTGGATGTCCTAAGTCATTGCTGAGCATAATTATGACTGGATCTTTCGGTTAGCAAGTTCACATTGACCCATTTAGAAATAGATTAATATCTATATTTGTTGCTTAACGTTGAACACAGTGACAAATCTGCATGTGCGAATTCACTTGGAAAGTTTTTAGATACGTTGTGTGTTGCTGTTTGGTTTGGAAACTTTTGAGAATTTTAATAAACTTCTGAAACGTGGGACAGAACTTTAGCACCCTCTACAGCAGGGGTCCAACCCCCTGGGGCCAGTACCGGTCCGTGGCCCGGTAGGAACTGGGCCACATGGGCAACGGGTGAGCGGGCAAAGCTTCATCTTCACATGCGCAGGATCTAGGTTGTACGCAAAACCAACCCCTTCCCTCCCCCCCACCCCGTCTCCACTCCATGGAAGACCATTTTCTTCCCAAACCAGTCCCTGGTGCCAGGGAGGTTAGTGATCGCTGTTCTACAGCAAAGTTATACAAATTTTTCTGGACCAAGAGCCCAGACCACAGCAAGATATCCCAAAGAACATGGGAAATGCTAAATTAAGTTCAACACATTTTAATAGTGTTGATTTGATTTAATCTCTTTCCCTTTTTTTAATGATACCAGCCTTTCAAGGTAGGACAGATTAGGAAAGAGATACCATGTGGATTCCAAGAATTTTATTCCATTGGTGGGGCATAGAATAGCAGAATTTCAGAAGCCGACAAGAGTTCTCACTGTCCCCAAATTGACAGCGGCTATTCCTAAGGCGTGAAATTCTTGTTCACGCCTCCCATTTTCCCAGGACTGAGTAGCTGTTTCACATCCCTTCAAGGACAAGTCATCCCTGCATTCCTCTACAAGTAATTTACATCCCCCAATAACATTGAACATGAGAAATCAGATCTAAAGCCTTTGGAGACAGCATCTGTCCTGCAGATAATCATCCCATCTTTGGGGAAATTTTGGTACCCATGATGTGATGGATCATACTTTTTCGGGTGGGAGGGTGAGAAGATTATTATTTCTGAACAACAATGGGGAAAGAAGAAAACGCCCCACCCCATTGGATCCAAAATAGGAGGCGGTGTCCTCTTGTTCTCTATCTCAGATTGAGGTAGTCCTCGATTTAAGGACCACAACTGAGCCCAAAATGTCAGTTGATAAGCAAGACAGTTGTTAAATGAACTTTGTCCCAGTTTACAACCTTTCTTGCCACATTAAGTGAATCACTGCTGTTCTTAAGTTAGCAACCTGATTGTTAAGTGAATCTGGCTTCCCCATTGACTTTGCTTGTCAGAAGGTCGCAAAAGGGGATCATGTGATCACGTGTGACTGCCATAAGTACATGCCAGTTGCCAAGCATTGATCACATGACTATGGGGCAGCTGAAATGGGGGGGTAAGCATGAAAAACAGTCGTAAGTCACTTTTTTCAGTGCCATTGTAACTTCAAACGTCACTAAATGAATGGTTTTAGGTCAAGAGCTTTCTGTATCTGGTTGATTCCTTGTTGATCTATAGCTGATTCCTGACATGGAAAGCAAATTCCAGGACTTAAATCTGGCTTTGTAAAGTCTCTGTGAGGTTTGGAGGAGTAATTCTCCCCCCCCCCAAAAAAAAATTCTGGAGCTGAACATAGATTTCAAAATTCTCAATCAAATTATCACCTAGTTCTTTTTCACCATTTGTCTGGATTCTGCCAAGGAACTTGCTTGCCCAATAATTGTCCAGCAATTTCTCAAAGACAAGACCCTCCTTGTCCAGGTGCCTACTATCTTAACCCAGGAGCTTCTGGATGAAATTCCTTCCTTGGTGTTTCACATCATTGAAGAGAAGGTTGTTCCAAAAACAACAACAACAACCCCAAGCCCCTCTGGCTACTTTGGGATTAAACAGATGCAAATCTCCCGTCTTGGAGAGTTTCTCTGAAATACTCTTTTCTACTTTGAAAAACAAACAAACAAAAGCAAATTCTCTTTCGGCAAACTAAATGAAGACTGATAGGAAAAATGCAAGATAATTGTTAAGGTGACAAATGGGTATATTTTTATGATTGGGATCCTATTCTATTGTTTTCCTGGAAATATGACATGTTGGTTGCTGTCTTGCGCTCAGAGCTTGCTTATAGAATTTGTTGGGTGTTCCTTTGATGGAGGTTTTTAAAGAAAAGATTGGACAGCCATTTGTCTGAAATGGTATAGAGCCGTGATGGCGAACCTATGGCACGCGTGCCACAGATGGCACACGGAGCCATATCTGCGGGCACACGAGGCTTTGCCCTATGTCAGCTCCAGCGCGCATGTGTGCACTGGCCAGCTGATTTTCAGCCTTCCGGAGGGTGGAGGGAGGCCATTTTCGCCCTCCCCAGGCTTCAGGAAAGTCTCCGGAGCCTGTGGATGGTGAAAAACGGACCCAAAGGGCCAACCGGAAGTTTGGAAATGAATTTCCCGTTGGCCGTTGGGCCGTTTTTCACCCTCCCCAGGCTTCAGGAAAGCCTCCTGAAGCCTGGGCGAAAAATGGCCCAATGGGCCTACCAGAAGTCCGGAGGCTTCAGTGAGGCCTGCACGCATGCGCGGGGGGGGGGAGAGCACGGGTGTGTGTGTTGTGTGCGCATGCCCGTGGGGGAGGCCACCGCATTATGGGTGTGGGCACATGCACGCACCCTTTTGGCACCCGTGCAAAAAAAGGTTCACCATCACTGGTATAGGGTCTCCTGATTGAACAGGTGGGTGGACTAGAAGTCCTCCAAGGTCCCTTCCAATTCTGTTATTCTGTATATATTCTGTATGAAATGTCGTCTTCCCATTTATGTTTCCAAACAGTTGTTGGTAACTCCATATGTTCCCCCAAGGCCACCTCTGTGGCAATCCAGCTTTTATGCTAATTTAGTAACTTTACTCTTCGTCTTAACCTTCATAGGGGCTAGAACTTGCTGTATTAAAATAGAACAAAAGCAAATTAAATTGAGGACTGGATCGTACCATTCAGAAGTGCCAGATGATATTTTTCACAATCCCCCAATAGTGTAGTGGAGATGCTAATCTGGCCCTTAAAACAAGGTTTTAAGCTGGCTAGATGGTTATATGGTAGCTAATTGAATATGAGGGGTCCGTGGTGCTCTCTGAGCTTGGTTGTCTTCTTGCAGACGGTTCATGACCCAAACTAGGTAATGTCATCACTGTTATCAAAACTAGCACTGATGCTGTTACCTAGTTGGGTAATGAAATGTCTGCAAGAAAACAACTAAACTCAGGCAGCACCAAGTATTCTCCTTTATTGTTAATTAAATATTCTTTTATATGCTTTTCCACCATCTTGTTTTTAGTCATCTTTTTTATTTACATTGGTTACTTTTAATGGTTTTTATGGATTGTTTTATTATACATGCGTATGAGATGGATGGCTGTACAAATCCAATTCAGTAAATCTTACCCATGTAGGAGACCCCAGGTTCAAGAAGGCTGACCTAGATTTTTAGGAAGTTGGATTGCACGCTTGGTAGAATACCACGTGATTGGTCTGTTTTGGCTTTGAACAACATATGAACACATTCAGTACTTTTCTTTCTGGTGCCCTTGCAGGATAATGTTGCTCTTTTTCAATGTGTTGCTATAAACACGAGGAATAGCTAGCTTAGCTCAGCTAACTTAGTTCAAATCACACGTGAATGTAAATATTTCCTAACCCTTTTTCTTCCTATGTGTATCTCCAAGCTTGGGGTTGGAAACTGGAGGAAAAAATTGGAAGTAGATAAATGCAATTGCAAAGCTTTGTTGAATGCGGGTTGGGTTGGGTTTTTTTGTATCTCCTTTGAATCTCCTGTGAGTGTGTTTGCTGAGGAGGTAAAACGGGTTACTAGATTGCTGTTTCTTTGACAAGTATCTGTCTGGAAAATAGAGCTGAAAATGCCGTGTTGTTTCAAGGCTGCTGCTGAGCTGAATCATCCTTAATTATAGGAGAACAGAAACCTCTGGAAAAGCTAAAGTATTTTGGTGGTGGTGGTGGAGCCATTAGATATGATATATTTCTATTCTTTCACTCTCTGGTTGGATAAACTTTGCGAAAAACCAGTTAAGACTGCAAAGTGAGTTTTGGTGGTTTGGAAATGATTCCAAAATGAGTATTCTGGCTGCAAGTTAGATCTTGCCCTGCTTCTTACAACCAAAGACAACTGAAGCAGCTTAAATACATTTTGTCGTTTCTTCTGTCTCCCATCCCTCCCTCCCTCCGGGTCACACTTCTTAAGCAACACACTATAATTATGTTCCATACTTTTATGAGACAGCACCCTGTTATCGCCAATTGCAACTTAGGTTTAGCCACCCTTAGCAGATTTGCCCACCTATGCTTGCTGTACCAAGTCACGGACTGTTGTAATCGTGAATAATGGGAAAAGCCACAGTTGGCTGAGTACACAAATTAAATTAAGCTACGATTTTAAAAACAAGTCGTACTGCACCGAAGAAGCCCCAGTGAATAAGCTAATTAATACATGATGAAAATCACAAACTGTAAATCATCCACACTCCCCGTCAAAAGTTAACGCAGTCTTTGAAAAGCTAGCCTTCTCTGGCCCCTTGTTTTATAAGCTCATGGTGACTGAGTTCACACATCTTAAGTTTTTAAACCTAGCTTGTGGAATAAGCCAGCTAGCTCGACAAATCGTTCCATCTCTAGGTCATGATTTTCAAACCGGATTACTGAATTCACATGAACATGCTAAGCAAGCGGTGAAATCTACTTACCTTCCCTACCGGTTCGGAAGCGCGCGCACGCCCCCGTCACACACGCTTTTTCACCCTCTGCACATGCGCAGAAGGCTTTGCGCATGCGCAGAGGGTTAATAAAAAGAAAATGGTGACGTCCAGGTGGGTGAGCGGAGCCTTGCACTGCCACCGCTACTGGTTCTCCAAACCACCAGCGGCCGCCACTACCGGTACGCCCGGACTGGGCTGAACCAGTAGCATTTCACCCCTGATGCTAAAGCAAAAACCAAACTCTGATCATTGTGGGAGCTTCGTCACTGGAAGCTTTCAAGAAGAGACTGGACTGCCATCTGTCAGAAATGGTGTAGGGTCTCCTGCTTGGGCAGGGGGGGTTGGACTAGATGACCTACAAGGGCCCTTCCAACTCTATTATTCTGTATCCTTGGGTACAACGTGATATGTATACCAAGATGATTCAAGGCCATCTGTTTTCTGGTAGAAACCAAATGGTTCTTGGCCATTTCAAGACATCTTTACCAGGTCTGTAGGACAGAATCAGCTGGTTTATGCTAAAGTAAGGAAAAGCTTTCAGGAATATCGACAGAAGACAATATTTGTAGCTCAGGGTTGAACCACGGAGTCCTTGATGTTCTCTGAATTTGGTGGTTTTCTTGCAGACATTTCATTACCAAGCTAGGTAACATCTTCAGGACTAGAAGGGAGCGGGGTTTGCTCTCTGCTAGAGAATGAATGAAAGGTTTGCAAAAAAAAAAAAAACCCAAAAAACAACCCAGCTCAGAGACCCCCAAGGACTCCCCACTTTCAAGGAATGTTACTATTCTTGGCAAGTCCCAAAGCACAGGGGTGAAATGCTACTGGTTCGGCCTTGTATGGGCGTACCGGTAGCGGCGGCCGCCGGTGGTTCAGGGAACTGGTAGCGGCAGCAACGTGAGGCTCTGCCCACCTGCCTGGACATCACCATTTTCTTTTCTTTTAGCCCTCTGCGCATGCACAAAGCCTGTGCATGCGCAGAGGGTGAAATAGTGCGTGTGACAGTGGTGCGCAAGCGCGCAAAGCGTGCGCTTCCGAACCGGTACGGAAGGTAAGTAGATTTCACTGCTGCCCAAAGGTACTTTTTTCCAAGAGGCAAGTGGACTTTCTTGAGTCCAGCTGCCTGTTGGGGAAAAAGCACCTTTGGGATAACCATGACCTGGATGACTGAGAATCTCCATAGACCAGTGATGGTGAACCTTTTTTGGTTCGCGTGCCAAAAGGGAGGGGGTGCGCGCGCTAGCACGCGCACGCATCCCCACACCCATTCCTTCCCCCCACGCATGCGCACAACCCCCCCCATGCTGCCCCCTACGCATGTGCACACACACCCCACCCCCGCGCAAAGGCCTTACCGGAGCCTGGGACGGTAAAAAACGACGAAACGGGCAAACCGGAAGTTCGGAAAACGCACTTCCAGTTTGTCCGTTTCGTCGTTTTTTGCATTCCGGGGCTTCAGGAAGCTTCCCTGAACCCTCCGGAATGCGAAAAACAGCACAACGGCAAACCGGAAGTGAGTTTTTCCGAACTTCCGGTTTGCCCGTTTCGTCATTTTTTGCATTCCGGGGCTTCAGGAAGCTTCCCTGAACCCTCCGGAATGCGAAAAACAGCACAACGGCAAACCGGAAGTGCGTTTTTCTGAACTTCTGGTTTGCCATGGAGCTGACAGAGCAACGCCTCGCGTGCCCTCCAATATGGCTCCGCGTGCCACCTGTGGCACGCGTGCCATAGGTTCGCCATCCCTGGCATAGACATTGTTCTTGGCAAGGGTCCCAACTAAAGACGCAATGCACAATGCATGACTTTGGATGGAGAAATGACAGGTATCATGACCACGTCTGGACCTGCAGGCATGGGTTTAGAAAGGGAAAGTGGACATTCGGGCTGTTCAGGTGAGCATACCTTGGACAGACTTCAGAAAAAGCAGTCAAATGAGCCTCACCCTTTGCACATGTTAGCAGATTGCTCTTTGTCCTGGTGAAGGAAGCCCGGGTTTTTGTGGAATTTGTTAACCTGAACAATGGGAGTGACACTGTATACTTTACACTGTAAACACACGGCTCCTTCAGAAACACTGTAAACATTTAGAACTGCAAAAGTATCCATTTGAATGCACCGTTTGAAGGCTTGCAAACGTATTTCTTCGTTTTTATTAGATCGTACAGGTGCTCCATTAAGGTCACAGTTGCGACCAGAATTTCGATTGCTAAGCTAGCAGCTGTGAAATGAACTCTGCCCAAATTTATGCCTTTTTTTTCTTTGCCATGGTTGTTAAGTGAATCGCTACAGTTATTAACTCAGGGCAGCGGTGGGTTGCTCCCAGTTCGGCCCGGTTCTGTGAATCGGTAGTGGCGGTGGCGTCGGAAGGCCCACCTGCCTGGGACGCTTCTGCGCACGTGCAGAAGCTTCTGCGCATGGACGCGTGAACCGGTAGCAACAGGTTTTAGAACCCACTACTGAGTCAGGGGTGTCAAACTCAATTTCATTGAGGTCCACTTCAGGGTTGTGTTTGACCTCATAGAGCTGGGGTGGGCATGGCTAGGGTGGGCGTGGCCAGGGTGGGTGTGGCCAGCTCGACGTCACTTGGGTCGGTGGCCCTGTGGTGACCCGAGCACTCTGCCAGCAAAAACAGGCCCCTGAGCTCCGTTTCTGGCTGCAACGGCCTCCTGCAACCCTCTGCCAGCGAAAACGGAGCCTGGGAGGACTGCACACAGCCCTCATGAGCTCCATTTTCAGCTGCAATGGCCTCCGTTTTCACTGGCAGAGGCCCCATGGACCGGTCCTTCACTGTTTCCAGGGCAGCCCTGCCGGCCAGATCTAAGCACCCCTCAGGCCAGATCTGGTCCCCGGGCCTTGAGTTTGACACCCCTGTATTAAGTGAATCAATGGTTGTTAAGCAAATCCTAGTCTCCCCACCCCCATGGACGTTGTTTATCGAAAGCCAGTGAGAAAGTTGCAAATGGAAATCACATAATTCCAGGGAGCTGCGACCATTATAAACACAAGCCAGTTGCTATAAACCAGTGGTTCCCAACCTGTGGTACGTGTACCACCAGTGGTATGTGAGGGCCTTCCAGGTGGTACGCGAACACTTTCGGGGTCATGAACGATTTTTAGTTAGTTATTTTTTACTTCACAAAAATGTTTACTGCCTAACACAACTGTTGCCACACGCCACCCACCTGGTCCCAGCGGCCCGAGAATCCAGTTGCTGGATGCGCGGGGCCAAAAAAGGAACGGTGACTGTTCTGAACTCTCAGCAGTCACGCAGTAGAACCCTCGCGAGAAGGTGCGCGTCGTAGCGAGCTCTCGAGCTAAGGTTAATCTCACTCTGTTATTGTTAGCACTATGTTCTCTTGACTCAAGTTACCCTTTGATATTCATTACTGCACCTCAGTGTGTATGTTACTATTTTTATTATTATTTTGTATACTTATATACTTATTATTTTCGTAGTTGGTTTGCGTGTTCTACTTGTACAATTATGGAAATAAAGTGATATCTGATCGAATTTAGTTTCTCTGGAACCAGGTGGTACGCGGCGACTGTACGGGACCTCCAAGTGGTACTCGATCACAACAAGGTTGGGAACCACTGCTATAAACGCATGAATTTTGATCGTGTGGCTAGGCTGTGCAGAGAAAGGTCATAAGTCATTCATTTCAGTGGCGATGTAACCTCAAAAAATTGATAAATGACTGGTTGTAAGTTGAGAACTACCTGTATGGAGTTACTATTATTCAGTGATCGCCTGAAAAGGTGTCACACAGACGAAGGTCACAACCAGAATAGGTCGTCTTACCATACAAGACAGATTTATGTGGAATATTAAGAAGCGTTCCCTTCTTGTTGTAAAGGCAATTTGATTTATGCAAGGCAGTGCGAGGCTGGTTGCCTTTCATTGTTTTCCTTCACCCTGAGTCCAGACAAACCATCTGTCTAGGAATCTATTGGTGGTGGTCAAAGATGCTTTTTCAAGAGGCAACTGGACTTTCTTGTTTTTTTCTTTTGAAGAGGTTTCGCTTCTCATCCAAGAAGCTTCTTCAGCTCTGACAGGATTTTTCATTCCCTTCCATTCCCCACTATCCTGTCAGAGCTGAAGAAGCTTCTTGGATGAGAAGCGAAACCTCTTCAAAAGAAAAAACCAGAAAGTCCAGTTGCCTCCTTAAAAGAGCACCTTTGGGACAACCATGGCCTGGATGACTGAGAATCTATTGGTAGAGTGATAAAAAATGGCTGGTCTCTATTTTGCATTGTTGGAAATGTTTTCTAGTGAATCCATGTGCCTATGTTTATTTAGAGATCTTGCTGAATTTCCAAGCTGGCTGCGAAGATGCTTGTATATTTTATTTAAATGTTGTCAGCTAATTCCCCCTGGTTCTTGTAATCCCCTCTGAGGATTTTCTTGTCTGTTGATGGATAATTGAAAACACGGAAACCTGTTTCAAAATAGGAGTTGATGTAAGGACAGATACATGTTAGAGGATGTTTCAGCGTATAACGCAGTGTCAGCTGCTTTATGCTCTCAAAATAGGTGTGGATTTCCCTGTTTTATGGAGTGTCCTGAGTGAAAGAGGATCAAACCTACAGATGCTTCTTTGGGAAGAAGATTTTTCTGGGGAGAAATTTATTTATTTATTTTTATTTATTTATTTGTCAAACATGTATAGGATAGCAGTAGTTTGTATAAACATAAGTAAAAAGTAACGATAAAAGAGGACAATAGGACAGTAAGACAGGGACAGTAGGCACAGTGGTGCGCTTATGCACACCCCTTACAGACCTCTTAGAAATGGGGAGAGATCTACTGTAGTCAGTCTAAGGTTAAAGTTTTGGGGGTTTGGGGAAGAAACTACAGAGTCAGGTAGTGCATTCCAGGCATTGATCACTCTGTTGCTGAAATCGTATTTTCTGCAGTTGAGTTTGGAGCGCTTTACATTTAGTTTGAATCTATTACATGCTCGTGTATTGCTGCTGTTGAAGCTGAAGTAATCGTTAACAGGAAGGACATTTTGGTATATGATTTTATGAACTACATTTAGATCAGATCGGAGGCGACGTAGTTGTAAATTGTCTAATCCCAGTATTTCAAGTCTGGTGGAATAAGGTATTTTGTTGTGAGCGGAGGAGTGAAGGACTCTTCTTGTGAAATATTTCTGGACACTCTCGATTGTATTTATGTCTGATATGCAGTGCGGGTTCCAGACAGGTGAGCTGTATTCCAGAATGGGTCTAACAAATATTTTGTATGCTCTGGTTAGCAATGTAATGTTGCCAGAGAAGAAGCTACGCAAGATTAGATTAACAATTCTTAGTGCCTTTTTGGCAATGTTGTTACAGTGGGCTCTAGCACTTAGGTCGTTGGATATGAGTACTCCAAGGTCTTTGACAGAGTTCTTTATCAAGTTTGCTTTCTGCTGTCTATATGGACACAGCCTTATATTGTTGGGGTTTTTTTGGGGAGGGGGTGCAAGAGTAAAAGGTTGTGTATCTATTGCCAAGAGTTGTTTGTTTTTGTTTTTGTTTTGCTTTTGCTTTTTTAAAAACAAAAGAACCAGTTTGGTCTAGTGGTGAAGATGCTGACCTGGGAACCAGGAGACTGTGAGTTCCAGTCCCGCCTTAGCCATGAAACCTGGCTGGTGATTTTGGGCCAGTCCCTCTCTCTCTCAGCCCAACCCACTTCAAAGGGTGGTTGTTGTGGGGAAAATAGGAGGAGGAAGGTGTGTTGGATATGTTCGCCGACTCTAGTTATTTGTGAAGATAATAAAAATGGGATTTTAATAAATAAAACAGGAGGACGAAAGAGTATTAGATATGTTTGCCTTCAGAAGTTGAACTTCATCACTGGAAGCTTTCAAGAAGAGACTGGACTGCCATCTGTCAGAAATGGTGTAGGCAGGGTCTCCTGCTTGGGAAGGGGGTTGGACTAGATGACCCTATAAGGTCCCTTCCAACTCTGTTATTCTATTCTATTCATATGTTTGCCACCTTTGAGTTATTAAAAAATATAAAGGCAGGAAATAAATAAATAAATAAATAAAAAATAAAAAATAAAAAATAAAAAATAAAAAATAAAAAATAAAAAATAAAAAAATAAAAAAATAAAAAATAAAAATTATTAAGAATTAAGAATTAAAAATAATTAAAAATTAATTAAAAATTAAGAATTAAAAATAATTAAAAATAAATAATTAAAAATAAATAAAATACATACATACATACATACATACATACATACATACATACATACATACATACATACATACATAAAATGGGATTTCTTTGTAGTTCTATCCAGATATAAATTGTTATCCAGCCATGCTTAGCTTTTCAAGTGCAGCTAACAAGATATTAAGTGCAGAAAAACTGTTCAGCAGGTGGAGGTGAGGATCTCAGGTGCAAAGTAGTGGAGAAAAGAGGTAGAGTTGTGTCAGCACATCAATGGGATTTATTTAACTGGGATGGCGTACGGTCTCCTGCCTTGAGCAGGGGGTTGGTCTAGAAGACCTCCGAGGTCTCTTCCAGCCCTAGGATTCCGTGTTCTATGGACAAATTTAATGAAATGTTAACCATGGAACTCATTTATACCAAACACAAGTAACCTCAGTAAGAGAGTATTAGTTATATTTATATTTATTTTATTTTATTTAGTTTGTCAAGCATGTATGAGAAAACAATTATAAGTATGAACATAACATATAAACATATAAGTATAAACAGGTAAAGTATATGCATAAGAAATGAGTACGAATAATGGGGAACAGTAGGATAGGGATGGTAGCGGTGGGTTGCTCCCGGTTTGGCCCGGTTCTGCGAACTGGTAGCGGTGGTGGTGGGAGGCTCCGCCTACCTGCCCGGGATGCTTCTGCGCATGCGCAGAAGCGTCATGCAAACCGGTAGCAACGGGTTTTAGAACCAACTACTGGATGGTAGGCACGCTGGTGCGCTTATGCATGCCCCCTTACAGACCTCTTAGGAATGGGGTGAGGTCCACGGTGGACAGTTTTAGGGTAAAGTTTTATACATATAAGTGTATTAGAAATATAAAAGTTCTTGAAAAGTATCCAGTTTGCATTAGATAAATACAGACGGCATTGGAACTGTTGACTGTTATAATGAGGTATTATACTGGATTTTTATTGGTTGTGGGGTTTTTTTCCCACCTTTTAAAGCACGTTCTATGTGTGTGGCTTTTTTCTGTTTGACTGTCATTCTATCATTCTCCTTCTGTTTCATTCCTGTTTTGTTATTGGTTTTTAAATAAATAAGGTAAATAAATAAACAAGGTAACTCCCCAATCAAGGAGTCAAGAATTGAGGCTGGTCTTTGTGAGACCATTTGGTTGTGATGTGGAATCCCGGAACCGGGGGTGGGCTGCTGGGGGTTCGCAGAGGTTCAGGAAAACCTCTAGCTAAAATTCAGTGCAGTTCGGAGAATCCCCAAATCCCACTCCTGGCTGGCCCCTCCCCTTCCAGAAGTCCCCACGCAGCCCGTTTTGGATGCAGGTAAGTGCAGGGCCCACGCGGAGGCTCGGGGAGGGCGAAAAACGGGCCTACCGGAAGTAGAGGGCCTCCAGAGGGCCTCCAGAGCCTGGGAAGGCCATTTTCGCCCTCCCGGAGGCTCGAAAAAAGCCTCCCGAGGCCAGGGAGGGCAAAAATGCCCCCCCTGCCGTGGTGCAGGAGGCCGACTAGGCCACACCCACCATGGCCACGCCCACCCAGCAACCGGATAGAGAACCCCTTGCTAAAAATGTTAAAGCCCACCCGTGCCCAGAATTGATTGGGCTCTGTAGGCTTATCTTTTGCTTGGCATGGTCTCTACCTGCCTTACCTCTTTCCATTCCACACCTCTCTTTTCTACCTCCTCCCAGGAACTCAGGTGGTCACAGGGAATGTAAGAAGATACTGAGGAAGTTGAATGCCTTTCTTGTTTCTCAAGTATGTTTTTTTGCTCCTTCCTCAGCCTGGTGCCCTCCCCAGACGTAGGGTTACATCAGCCATAATGCCTAGTCAGTACAATCCTAGATAGTCAGTACAGTCATAGGCAATGCTGTCCGCGAAGGATAGACGATGATTATAATTACAAGATGTAGGTTTGAAAGGCTACCGTAGCAAGTGAGCTTTTGATTTGTCTGTGATAACACTGTACTTTTAAGTAACAGAATAAGAGAATAACAGAGTTGGACGGGACCTTGGAGGTCTTCTAGTCCAACCCCCTGTTCAAGCAGGAGACCCTATACCAGTGATGGCAAACCTTTTTTTCCTCGAGTGCCGAAATAGTGCACATGCGCGCTATCACACACGCGTGCGTGCCCACACCCATAATTCAAAGCCCCTCACTCGCCCCACCCCCCTGCACATGCGTGCGCGACCCATCCCACTCCCCCATTTCCCGACTTCCAGTGGGCCCGTTAGGCCCGTTTTTTGCCCTCCTCAGGCTCCAGAGGCTTTCTTGGAGCTTGGGGAGGGCGAAAACGCACCACCCCGCCACCCTGGAGGCCCTCCGGAGGCCGAAATCACCCTCCCAGAGCCTCCGCGCAAGCCAAAAATCAGCTGGTGGGCACGCACATGCACGCTGGAGCTGAGCTAGGGCAACAGCTCGCGTGCCGGCAGATATGGCTCCGAGTGCCACCTGTGGCACCCGTGCCATAGGTTCACCATCACTGCCCTATACCATTTCAGACAAATGGCTGTCCAGTCTCTTTTTAAAAGCCTCCTGGCTTTCTCCCACTGAAGCTTTTTGCATCTGGAGATGTTGAAAATGTGCTCTTTGAAACCATTTTAGTTGGACTCGATATAAGTATTGCCTATTTCTGGTTTTTAAACTGCATGCATAGAGGTGTGCCTGTACCTGTGGGACTGATGTGGAGTTTAGTAATGCAAAGCAAAGCAAGTGTCAACCATTTTCCCTTGTATGTTATTCCACTAGGATGACAGCTAAACATTCATGAGTGGTTGGGGGAAAGTGCTCACAGTCATGCATTCTAAGCTGATGTTTTCATTGCACATGTGACGACAGCATTAGTGAAAGATGCTCCTCATGAGCACAGGGAATAGTACAGGTAGTCCTCGACTTATATCAGTTCATTAAGTGACCATTCAAAGTTACAACAGCACTGAAAAATGTGAATTATGACCGTCACATGTACGTTACGACTTTTGCAGCATCCCCATGATCATGTGATCAAAATTCAGATGCTTGGCAACTGGTTCGTATTTATGTGGTGGTGCTGTGGTTAGTATTGCAGGCTAACTCTGCTCACTGCCAGCAGTTCAATCCTGACCGGCTCAAGGTTGACTCAGCCTTTCATCCTTCCAAGGTGGGTAAAATGAGGACCCAAATTGTTGGGGGCAAGAGGCTAACTCTGTAAACCGCTTCCTTCCTTCCCTCCCTCCCTCCTTCCCGTGGTGGCGCAGTGGTTAGAATGCTGTTGGGGGCAAGAGGCTGACTCTGTAAACCGCTTAGAGAGGGCTGTAAAGCACTACAAAGTGGTATATAAGTCTAAGTGCCATTGCTATTATCCTTCCTTCCTTCCTTCCCTCCCTCCCTCCTTCCCGTGGTGGCACAGTGGTTAGAATGCAGTATTGCAGGCTAACTCTGCTCACTGCCAGCAGTTCGATTTTGACCGGCTCAAGGCTGACTCGGTCTTCCATCCTTCCGAAATCGGTAAAATGGGGACCCAGAGTGTTGGGGGCAATAGGCTGAGACTGTAAACCGCTTAGAGAGGGCTGTAAAACACTGTGGGGCGGTATATAAGTGCCATTGCTAGTACACACAATATTTTGTGATTTCGGTGTGCATAGCTGTGGTGAGAGGTCATATCAAGACACTTTGAGCATGTGTTCCCTCCTTTCGTTTTTCCAGCTTTGTCACGATGTGAATATTGCCAGTTGTATGTATATGCAGGGAGCTGCATCCCTATCTAATATTATGGTACATTCCATTACAAGCATACCACGTGATATGATTTTCTTGTACGCATGCGTGCATTCCTGATTCTGCATTCTTCTTCTTCTGGCTCTAACTCTTGACCGAGAAGGTCGCATTTTATAGCAGAGATGTAAACAATCAGAATTTATTGTTTTTGTACTGAAATAAATATTTTCTATTAGACTTTTAACTTCGGCTTTATTTCTAAACGTCTGAATTCCGAGAGAAAGATCAACATGGCCTCTGTGAGATTTATTCTCACTTTAACAAGCTTTAACTCATCTAATATTCATCCTTGTACCTGCAACACATTATAGCTCTGAGGGGGGAAACAAAGTGTGGCACTCCAGATGTTTCTGAACGCTCCCATGCTATTTCTACAGCTGCTGGGGTTTGAGATCCAGGAACATCTGGAATGCCACAGGTTATCTAGGACTGTACCAGGGGTGGGTTCCAGTTACCTTCGCCACAAGTTCGCACCGCGATGTTTCGCGCGCAACTCACTTGCTCCGCTCACGCATCCCCTCGCGCGATTTGGCTTCCACGCATGCTCAGAAGCAGGAATTAGCCCGAAACTCAGCTGAGGAGCTCGTCAGCTGTGCGTCAGACAAAGAAATAAAGGTCAGAATTCACCCGCGGGAGGGCTCTTTTTCAAGCCGCGGAAGGGGAAAAATTCACACAAAATCCAAAAAAAAGATGGTGGCACGCACGGAACGGCACCGATAGTGACGTCACCAGCGGGTAGCTACCAGCTCGGCCGATCCAGTCCGAACCGGGAGGAACCCACCCCTGGACTATACCAAGACATATTACAATTCACACAGAAAGCAACACAGAAAGCAGGAGTCTATGGTGGTGAAGATGATAGGAACTGAATTAGAATACCTGTAGAGGTGGACCAGGCTGGAGAAGGAAGAGATAAACATACTGCAGGTGTCAAATTTGGACATTGTCTTAAACCAACACAAAATAACATGCTTTCTTTGAGTTTTCCAGAATGTTCCATCAGATAGCGATGGGTAGTGTTGAAGTGGAAAAATAGTCATGCATACACTGTCCTATGAAAGAAGATTGTAGGCATCCAAATTACGTTTTAGTGATTTGGCTTAGGGGTCAGGTGGCAACTTGGATTCTATCTGAGAACCTCAGGGACGATGAGAGCCCAACACTTGTCATCACTGATCCCCAGCTTACAAAACAACAAAATTATAGGTTTCTATCTTTAGGGAAAAGATGCATTTGGGAAAACTAAAGTAAAGCAAAATGGAGTGATTTTTATTATTATAAAGAAGGAGATGATTTTAAGTAATCGATAGGATAAAAACAAATTAATGGAAGACAGACTGGGTAGCTTCACTCAGAAGTTAGAGAGCTGTTATGCCTAAGGAATTAAGTTTTAGGTTCAGCTATCAGAAATATCTGAATATTCTTCAAGACTCACAGACAGCAGAAAATTGTGTTCTCTCTCTCTCTCTCTCTCTCTCTCTCTCTCTCTCTCTCTCTCTCTCTCTCTCTCTCTCTCTCTCTCTCTCTCTCTCTCTCACACACACACACACACACACACACACACACACACACACACACGTCCTACAGGTGGCCTTGATATGTTTCCATGCTAAAGAAAGGTACATAGCAAATCTTCTAATTATGACTTCTCCTTACTTAACCTGCAATATTTGTCATCTTTCCTTCAAAATTTGGTGTACACTAAACGTTTACAACATCACTAATTAAACAGCTGAGTTACCGAAATGGCTGACAGGCTGGTTCTTAATGAAAAAAGGGGTTATAGCAAGAAAGCATTTGAGTTAAATTGCATGGGGGTTCTTACAGGAGACATCAGCTTGTGAACGAATGCCATAATCATTTCATTTATGAACTGATGATTATGTTGCATTTGCCTCTTAGCACTTTCCAAGGTCCAAGCCCTACCTGGTGTTGTTTTTTTAAAAATAACTCTTTAATCAAAAATAAGTAAAGGGGAAATGGTCACGCTGCACAGAGCCACTATCAACCCTAATGTTCATTTCATGTGTTCAACAAAGCTTTGCGCATATATTCTCATTTACCTGCAGCCAAAATGAAAGACTGCCAACCTGCTCAGAAATCAGACAAGTTGGTAGAAAATATCCTTGGGCGAAAGGAGGAGGAGGAGGAGGAGGGAGCAATCTAGTTGGCCTCCTTGTGGATTCTTGCCAAGTATTCCTATCCAGCACATCAGCCATTTTGTGAACATGCTCTGAGAATTCCAGATGTGTTTGCTGTTGTCGAAAGAATGTGGCTCTACGATTGAAGAGATGTGCAACTCGGTTCTCAATTGACTTGAAAGAGGGTCACCTCCACGCCTGTCCTAACAACTAACCAACATTGCTGAGGCTTTCCTACTACCAGCGAACTCTGCAGGAAATGGGCAGGCAATTGGGGGGTAGAGATGCAAAGTTTTAAAACAGAACGGTGTGTGGTTTCCTTCTGAGATTCCAGCAAACTGATTAACAAGTTGCAATTTTGTTTCAGGGCAAACCTGTTCTGCTACCTGTTTCTCTCTTCCTCCTGTGCGGAAGGGTGTGTGGTTTCCCTTCTGCCTAGTTTTTCATGGTCTGACAAACCTCTTGGCAAAAACCTTTTTGATGGCGTTTTGGGAAGAGGGACAAAAAGGGTGCAGGCAGATATTTGCCATGATGCTTGGAAAAGTCAAGGGTTTCTATCCCAACGCAAGAGCGACTGTTTTCTGGTGTTTTCGCTTTTTGTCTCGGCTCAGCTCAGAAAAAAAGAAAAAAAATTAGGTAGGAATGCTGACTCTGTTAGATTCCTTCCCTTTTAGATTTGAAAACCTGGTTTGGTTTGGGTAAAATGCCATGTCTCCAGTTCTTTTGTAGGAAGTAGGTTACTTGGATCAGGCAGGTGGAATCGTAAAGTTGATTATTAGATATTGAAACTTTTTCCTTTCCTCCTTTCCTTTCCTTTCCTTTCCTTTCCTTTCCTTTCCTTTCCTTTCCTTCTTTCCTTTCCCCTTTCCTTTCCTTTCCTTTCCTTTCCTTTCCTTTCCTTTCCTTTCCTTTCCTTTCCTTCTTTCCTCCTTTCCCCTTTCCTTTCCTTTCCCCTTTCCTTTCCTTTCCTTCTTTCGCCTTCCCTCCCTGAGCTGGAAGGAAGAATTGTGGCCTAATCTCTTCACCCCGCCCTCACCTACACACACAATTGTATAATTAGGTTTGTGTAACATGCAGTGTCAGAGTCGAGACAGCCAACATAAGTAGTAGACAAAAGAGACTGTCAATAAGTGATACCTTAAACATAATTCAATCAATGATCCAGGTATCAATAACTTGCCAAAACTCAACCCACTGTGATTTTGTGTCTCATGCAGACCAGATCCTTTCTGTCAAGTATAAGATCCTATCTGCTCTGACATTTTTAAAATGCATAAATTTTTTAAAAATAAAGTATCTTGCCACTAAGAAAATACAATATCGAGGAATAGTGGTGTAAAAATTGGCAACGAATGAATCCCTTGATATATAATCTCCAAATTAGGATGCCCTATATTGGACCTATGCATCATTGTCACACTTGAAATTGCTGCCTATTAATAATTACCGACTGCTTTATAAATGTGGTGTCCGATATAGTTCTATCAGAAGATAAAACATATCCTTTGGATGATCTGGAGAAGTTGCTTCAGGAATGTGAACATGTTATATTCTGGCAACTCATTAAAGCAGCTTCATCTTTTTTTTCTTTTTTAAGAATCTTCTTCCCATTTCTCTTCTGAACCAAATCCAAAGATTCCACAGCCATAGTCTAGAAGAAACTCAGGGGAATAGTCAAGGAATAACAGAATAACAGAAACAGAAGGGACCTTGTAGGCAATGTTCCCTGTAACAACAGAAAATGGCAGTTAAAAACTGCCGCACGGCATTCTCTTTTTATGTGCGCGGCCGTGCAGGCGTGCAGCCTCTGCCATTAGAAAATGCCGCACGGAAGTTAGAAACTTACGCGTGGCGTTCTCTTGTTATGTGCGTGGCTGCGCGGCCATGCAGCTTAGAGGGAACAGTGCTTGTAGGTCATCTAGTCCAACCTCCCCGCCTAAGCAGAAGACCCTACACCATTTCTGACAAATGGCAGGCCAATCTCTTCTTGAAAGCCTCCAGTGATGAAGCTCCCACAACTTCTGAAGGCAACTTCTGTTCCATTGGTTGATTGTTCTCACTGTCAGAAAATTTCTCCTTATTTCCAGGTTGAATTTCTCCTTGATCAGTTTCCATCCATTATTCCTTGTCTGGCCCTCGGGTGCTTTGGAAAATAGGTTGACCCCCTTCCTCTCTGTGGCAGCCCCTCAAATATTGGAATACTGCTATCATGTCAAGGAAAGAGGTGGAAAGAAAAGCAAGGCTAAACAATTTGACATGATAGCAGTGTCAACTCATTATCCACTGATTGAAAATGACCCCCTTGGATGGAGAATAGAATTGGAATTGGAATTGGAATTGGAATTGGGATTGGGATTGGAATGGAATGGAATGGAATGGAATAGAATAGAATAGAATAGAATAGAATAGAATAGAATAGAATAGAATAGAATAGAATAGAATAGAATAGAATAGAATTCTTTATTGGCCAAGTGTGATTGGACACACAAGGAATTTGTCTTTGGTGCATATGTTCTCAGTGTACATAAAGAAAAAATAAAATATATTCATCAAGAATCATAAGATACAACACTTAGTGATAGTCATAGGATGGTAATAAGCAATCAAATCATACTAGGAAACAATTAAAACAATATAAGTTGTAAAGATACAAGCAACATGGATATAGCCATAAGTGGGAAGAGAAACTAGTAAGGATGAGAAGAAGAATAGTAATACAATCTTAGTAGATCATTTGACAGTGTTGTGGGAATTAGTTGTGGAAATTAGTTGTTTGAATGGAGAGAAAGTGCTTTTAAGTCAGGATCAATATTATACATATCAGTATTATGTAAATGTATGATCTCATATACTGTAGCCCCCATAATATATCTAGAATCCTTATCCTTCCTGGAGTGATTTCTTCAAGATCAGCTCTTCTGTCCATGGTAGGAAGTCACTTTAATTATTAGGAATAGAAGAAGCCAACTATCTGAACCTGATAATCCACATCAACCAACTGCTTTTCTTGGGCTGCATTGACCATGTTGCTCAACGGCTATTTTTATTGAGACCCAGGCTTAGCCAAATCACACAGGAAAGAACAGTACTGCAGAATCCTTGCTGCTCTCTGAGCTTGGCAGTTTACTTGCAGGAGTTTCATGACCCAACTAGGTAACATCATCAGTGCTGATATGTGTAGGGTTTGATCCCTGGTTATATACAGCAGCTTGCCCTGCTAGTGCTGGTGGGGGTGTGGTTTTCTCCTTACTAATTTCTTGATTAGGGTACAGGTAGTCCTCAATGTACGACCAAAGTTTCTGTTGCTAAGTGAGACAGTTAAGTGAGTTTTATCCCGTTTTATGACCTTTGTTGTCACAGTTGTGAAATGAATATGGCTTCCCCGTTGACTTTGCTTGTCGTGACCTCGGGACCCTGCAACAGTCATAAATATGAGTCCGTTGCCAAGTGTCTGAATTTTGATCATGTGATCATGGGGATGCTGCAGTGTGAAAAAAGATCATAAGTCCCTTTTTTCAGCGGAAACTTTTCTTTTATTGTATTTATCCATGGTTGGCCTACCGGGGTCAAAAAGCTTAATAAATTGTGCGTCAGTGGGTGTCGCGCATTGGCAGTTGTGACGCATATTTTGAGCGTCAGGGAGCCGCAGCAGAGGGATGAAAGAGCCACATGTGGCTCCAGAGCCGCAGGTTGCTGACCCCTGGTATAAGGTCTCCTGCCTTGAGCAGGAGGTTGGATTAGAAGACCTCCAAAGTCCCTTCCAGCTCTATGATTCTATGGTTCTATGTCTCTATGGTTCTATGTTCTATGATTCTATGGTTCTGTGTTCTAGAGTTCTGTGTTGTAGGGTTCTAGAGTTCCGTGGTTCTAGGATTCTATATTCTAGGGTTCTGTGTTCTAGGGTTCTAGGGTCCTAGAGTTCTAGGGTTCTACATTTCTATGATACTATGATTCTGTGATACTATGGTTCTGTGGTTCTATAGTTCTACGATCTTGATCTATATTTCTTTGTCTAGCTTGATCCTTAAAGAGTACTGGGAATATGTGTGCCTATAGGCAGGGATCCTAATGCTTTTGTGAAGAAGGAATATACCATGGTCTACTTCCCTCCTCACTGGCTCAGCTTTGCCCTACAAACAGTGGAAGAGTGTTGGGTAAATACGGCAGGACGGTGCTTTGCAATCAATACCGTAGAGCCTGTGCTAAAGATCGCGTTGCTGCAAGGCCTTGTCCTTGAGGGGAGGTGGAGGGAGGGAGGGACAGGCAACGGGCAAACAGGGAAGTGTACAACAAAGGGTTTGTGCCTGTGTGTACATGTGTTTCTGTGTAACGTCCTTCAAAGCCCTTTCAAACCGGTTATTATGGGGCCATGGTGTTTTGCAAAGCAGTCTCTTGGGCTTGCGCAGAGAGTTGGGGAAGATCTCCCTTTCCACAAAGGAAATGATAAATAGATTTAGATATTTTCTTTTTCTCCTGTCCCCAACTCCACAGAAGGTAAAAAGGGACGGAGGGATGAGACTAGGGGGGAAAAAAATGAAAGAATCCTTCACCCGCTGCTCTCATAACAACCAATGACCCAAATACAACCAGTGTCTACATTTTCAGAAAGGTCTTTCAATATTTTATATTTTAAGTTTGACACTCATTCGAAGAGTTGACTGGGGAATGGGATAATTATGCAGCCGGTGAATCCTGTTTAGTATTGCCACCCCTTTGTTAATTCTGGAAAAAAAAAAGAAATGCTTGGGTCTTAAGGGAGTTTTGTTAAGTGTGCCTAGAAGATTTCTGCCTGGTGGAGATTTAAGGTGAAATACAAGAAAACAATCTTCCTGTCTAGCCATTTTGTAGTTTCATGCTGGACTGCACCAAAGGTGCTTTTTTTTCAAGAGGCAACTGGACTTTCTGGTTTTTCTCTGAAGATGTTTCGCTTCTCATCCAAGAAGCTTCTTCAGCTCCAACTAGATGGTGGGGAATAGAAGAATGGAAATCCAGTCATAGCTGAAGAAGCTTCTTGGATGAGAAGCGAAACTTCTTCAGAGAAAAATCAGAAAGTCCAGTTGCCTCTTGAAAAGGCATCTTTGGGACAACCATGACCTGGAGAATCTCCATAGACATGCTGGACTGCAATTCCCATCTTCCTGAAGCAGCTTGTGGGGAATAATGGAACTTGTGATTCAACACATGGAAGTTGTTAGTTAAGGAAAACTATAAAACAGGGGTCTCCAACCTTGGCAACTTTAAGCCTGGTGGACTTCAACTCCCAGAATTCCCCAGCCAACTTTGCTTTGCTGGCTGGGGAATTCTGGGAGTTGAAGTCCACAATCAGGAGGTTGTGAGTTCGATCCTAGGTAGAGGAAGTTGTAAGGGTCTCCTGCTTGGGCAGGGGGTTGGACTAGATGACCTGCAAGGTCCCTTCCAACTCTGTTAATCTGTTAGACTTAAAGTTGTCAAGGTTGGAGACCCCTGCTATAAAAAGGTTTTCTGTAAATACAGAATATGAGTTGTATCCGGTCTGCTGAGGAGGAAGGCCAAACTACCCAAACTAGGTGTAGTTGATCATTATTTTTCTTCCTGTCACCCAAATTGAGGCTATGGTTTCAAAATTGGGGGTAATTCTTTTTTCAGCCTATCAACAACTCCTTTTGGAGGGTAAGGAACGGAAGAAAAAGAAAACCTTTTCTCAGTGTTTGAGTTTTCCTGAGGTATTTGTAAATATCAAATCAGATGACACCATTTAAGGGAAGAGACCTGGAGCATGCCTATCTTATGTAATTGGTGGAACACGCAGATATACCCTGTCTGGTCTAGTGGTTAAAGGACCAGGCTAGAAAACCAGGAGACTGGGAATTCTAGTGCCACCATAGGTATGAAGCCTAGCTGGATGACTTTGGGCCAATCATCAGGAGATTGTGAGTTCTAGTCCCGCCTTAGGCATGAAAGCAACAGAGTGATTTGAGTTAGGCATGAAAGCCAGGCTGGTAACTTTGGGCTAATCACTGGGAGATGGTGAGTTCTAGTCCTGCCTTAGGCAGGAAAACGGCTGGGTGACTTTGGACGAGTCACTTTCTCCAGCGGGTGGGTTGCTCCCGGTTCGGCCCGGTTCTGCGAACCGGTAGCGGCAGTGGGAGGCTCCGCCCACCTGCCCGGGACGCTTCTGCGCACGAACCGGTAGCAACGGGTTTTAGAACCCACTACTGACTTTCTCTCAGCACAACACACCTCACAGGGTGGTGGTTGTTGTGTGGAAAACAGGAGGAGGGATGGCCTTAGGTAGGTTTGCTGCCTTGAGTTATTTATAACAATAATAGAGAGTGAATTTAAAAGAAAAATCTAAAATCTACTAAAATCTGCAGTAGGTGGTCCTGCAAATGGTCTGGCCCTGTACCATTCAAGGATTTTAAAGGTGAGACCCAGCACCTTGGATTGCACCTGGGGGGGGAATCAGCAGAGGTGTAATATGGGTAAAATCTGGAGCACCCCAAACTGCTTCTGTGTATCTATGATGAGTGGGCAGCTCATGCCCACCTAGCTAGGAGCCCTCAAGCTGGCAGGCAACACTCAGGGAAGCAAGTTAGGTGAATGTAAGTGTCTGGTGGCAGGAAAAGGACAATTGTGCCAGTTGGGAAAGGGGTCTTTTAATCTTAACTCTGGACCCCGTGACTACAAGGGTTGGGCTGCATTGAGCCTGTCACAGGGGAAGAATGCATAAGGCAGACAATGGCAAGAAACCGCTTGCTGTTGACAAAAGCAGAACTGGCCTCTGAATGGGGATTAGATGATTCTTTGCTTGCTTGAACAGAGCTTAACAATATGGAAAGAAAGACGGCCTCAAGTCAAAAGCCCCTCGGGTTGACTTCACGGACAAAGGACAGAAGGGCTTCACTGGGAGGCTTTTGAGTTTTCTCCTCTGGCAACATCCAGGGAATATATATTCCCTGGATGTTTGACCCCACTATTGTCCTCCTCCTCTTTCTTCTCTTCCTCCCCCCTCCTCCTCCCCAACCCCACTCCTTTCTAGCACTGATGATGTTACCTAGTTTGGGTAATGAAATGTCTGCAAGAAAACCACCAAGCTCAGAGAGCACCAAGGACCCCACGGTTCTCCCCCTCCTCCTCACTCCCCCTCCTCTCTTCCTCCCCCTCCTCTCTTCCTCCCCCTCCTCTCTTCCTCCCTCTCCTCTCTTCCTCCCTCCCTCCTCCTCATCAATCCCACTCCTTTCTAACACTGATGATGTTACCTAGTTTGGGTAATGAAACATCTGCAAGAAAACCACCAAGCTCAGAGAGCACCAAGGACCCCACAGTTTTCCTCCTCCTCCTCACTCCCACTCATCTTCCTCCCCCTCCTCTCTTCCTCCCCCTCCTCTCTTCCTCCCTCCCTCCTCCTCATCAATCCCACTCCTTTCTAACACTGATGATGTTACCTAGTTTGGGTAATGAAACGTCTGCAAGAAAACCACCAAGCTCAGAGAGCACCAAGGACCCCATGGTTCTCCCCCTCCTCTTACTCCCCCTCCTCTCTTCCTCCCCCTCCTCCTCCCCAGCCCCACTCCTTTCTAGCACTAAAGACGTTAAACCACCAAGCCCAGATGAGTGAATCAGTCTGCCTTCCATAACCTGGCGCACTCTAGAGAGATTCCAGATATCAATAACTTTTGCCAAACATTTCCGAAGGGTACAGTATCAGATTAAGGGAATTTTATTTAAATCATAAACAAACCACCACCAAAATCAGAAACAGCCCAAATGTGTGGACGATGGGTGACAGGAACTGAGAACTGTTGAAACAGTAGCGCTTTGTCAGAGCCTCCTAAGCAACCTGTGTTTATATATTTCATTATTTATAGGTGCGTGTCCATATGTATGCAAATGTAATGAAGATCTGCACTCTTTGTTCTATATAATAGTAGCTACTTAATTCTGCAGAGGGTTTGATGAGTAGGCATCCGCTGTACTAGTCTCTGTTAGGGATGAGCTACCTCTTATTTGTAATTGTCCTGTTCCTTCCATTCCTATTCTGAAATCCAAGAAGGGCTCAGTTTGAGGTTCTAAATTTGTTGTAGGGGAAGGAGTGGCAGAACCTGGAGATGGAGTCAAAAGAGGAACCAGCCTAGAGTTTCTACATAGCCACAAACGGACTGAGTCCAACCCCTCTTGAACTCCATTGACCCTTATCCATCACCAAAACAGTGCTGTGACTTGACTAGATGACATATGTGAAGTTCCAATTAAACGGATGTGTTGCTACTCATTCACAGGAATGTATTCAATTCATAGTTAGCACTGAATGAAGGACTTCATTGCACAACTTCAGAAGTTGTGGGTGCTTCATCACTGGAGGTTTCTAAGAAGAGACTGGACAGTCACTTATCTGAAATAGTATAGGTTCTCCTGCTTGAGCAGGGGGCTGGACTAGAAGACCTCCAAGGTCCCTTCTAGCTCTATTCTGATTCAATGCGGAAAACTGTCTTGGGAATAACAGGGTGGTTGGCTAGACTGGAAACTCGAAGCAACATCCTCATCTTGAAAAGAAAGTGGTAGATCACTTCTACAATGTGCCAAGATATGGCGATTGCTTGGAATCAATCCCTCAAAGTCAGTCTTGAATGAGGTGGTCTCTAGTATTCTTTTCCCTTCCCACCTTCACATCTATGGTCCTGACTTTTGTCTACTTCCTTCCATGTTTACGTGTAGGTGCAAACTCCCTCTGCACACTACTAATTGCTTAAACCAAACATTGGGTGTAGTTTTTAGCCTGACATAAAAAGTCCTGTTATCTCTCTCCTTCTTTTGTTGGTTGGCCCATGGACTAATCTTCGTTCGTGCACAGTTAAGCAATAGATAAGACCTTAAAAACAAAGGAACAATTTTATTGTTCCATTGTGAAATTATTGATCCCTAGTGCTTCTAGGATAGTCTCCTACCGCCTTAATTTCACTTTTTAGAATTGAGTTGAGTGACAATAAAATAACTCTTCCCACCACCACCTCTTTGGCAATGCTTTTCTGGGTTTGTCCCATTTTCAGCCCTCCAAACGGAGGCGGAGGAATATATTAAATCTGTCTTCCACACCTTCTGTGTCTTCTGTCGACAGGGTCTACCTTTGCTCAGACAAGAAACAGCGTTCAAAACCAAATTTTGGTGTCCATCTAAACTTTTTACAGTCAGTTGAATATACAGCAGCAACATACAGCGAGCAGCATTCAAGGCGAGGCACAAACCTTTTGCAGCTGAGTGGCATAAAATACGTGCTGTGGTAGCATAAAGAGTGTAACACAAGGAGTTGCTTTGCCGAAAATGGGGTGGGGGAAGACAGGTGTTGGCCTTTGGCCAGGCTCTGACTGGCTGAACATGCCACACGGCTTCTCCCACTAAATGGCGAGAATCCTGTTTAACTGGTTTCTGAGGTGGCTGTTGTTCCATTAGGTTTTCTCCTCTGGGCTCAAGCATGTAGGTTAAACTTTTTTTTTAAGCAGGGCTGTTTCTTGACAAATGTAAAGAATGTTGTGGGTGATGTTTGGTTCGCGCTAGTCGCACCTCAGCTCAAGCCAACAGGTTGGGGGGAATGTTTGAATGTCCTCGACTTATGACCACAAGTGAGCCCAAAATTTCTGTTGCTAAGCGAGACATTTGTTCAGGGATTTTTTGCCCCGTTTTATGACCTTTCTTGCCACAGTTGTTAAGTGAACCATGTTAAGTTAGAAAAATTGAATTCACTTGTCAGAAGGTCACAAAAGGGGATAGCAATAGCAATAGCACTTAGACTTATATACCACTTCATAGTGCTTTACAGCCCTCTCTAAGCGGTTTACAGAGTTCAGCATATTGCCCCCAACAATCTGGGTCCTCATTTTACCGACCTCAGAAGGATGGAAGGCTGAGTCAACCTTGAGCCGGTGAGATTTGAACAGCTGAACTGCTGAACTAGCAGTAGCCTGCAGTGTTGCATTTAACCACTGCGCCATCTCAGCTCTTGATCTCGGATCGCGCCATCTCGGATCACGTGACTCCGGGACGCTGCAACCGTTGTAAATATGAGTCAATTGCCAAGCGTCTGGATTTTGATTTCTTGACCATGGGGATGTTACGGTGGTCATAAGTGTGAAAATGGTCATAAGTCACTTTTTTTCACCGCTGCTGTAACTTTGAATGGTCACTAAATGAACTGTTGTAAGTCAAGGACTACCTGTACAGGTAGACTCAGTAAGTGAAGTACTAGTACCACTTTACAAAACCCTAGTAAGACTACACCTGGAATACTGCAACCAATTTTGGTCACCCTATTATAAAAAAGATGTTGAGACCTTGGAAAAAGTTCAGAGAAGAGCAACTAAGATGATCAAAGGCCTGGAGACTAAACCATAGGAAGAACGGCTGCAGATTTTGGCTGGCTAGTCTAAAGAAACGAAGAATTAGGGGTGACATGATAGCAGTATTTCAGTATTTGAGGGGCTGCCGCAAAGAAGAGGGGTTCAAATTATTCTCCAAAGCACCAGAGGGCAGGACAAGAAACAATGGATGGAAACTAACCCAAGAGAGAAGCAACCTGGAATTAAGGAGAAACTTCCTAAAAGTGAGGACGAATTAACCAGTAGAACTGCTTGCCTACAGAAATTGTAGATTCTCCATCACTGGAGGTTTTTAAGAAGACACTGGACAGTCACTTACCTGAAATAGTATAGGTTCTCCTGCTTCAGCAGGGGGCTGGACTAGAAGACCTCCAAGGTCCCTTCTAGCTTCTATTCCTTTCCTTTCCTTTCCTTCCTTTCTACTATTCTATTCCATTCCATTCCATTCCATTCCATTCCATCATTCCTATTCTATTCTATTCTATTCTATTCTATTCTATTCTATTCTATTCTATTCCATTCCATTCCATTCCATTCCTTCATTCCTATTCTATTCTATTCTATTCTATTCTATTCTATTCTATTCTATTCTATTCTATTCTATTCTATTCTATTCCATTCCATTCCATTCCATTCCATTCCATTCCATTCCATTCCATTCCATTCCTATTCTATTCTATTCTATTCTATTCTATTCTATTCTATTCTATTCTATTCTATTCTATTCTATTCTATTCCATTCCATTCCATTCCATTCCATTCCATTCCATTCCATTCTGGGTTAGATGCTAATTCATTGAGGCTTTTAGTGGATTGTCAGGCCAGATTTGCATTCAAACTTCCATGAACTTCACTAAATGATCTTTGGTTACTCACTTAGTTTCAAGAGGAGGCAAGCTTAAACACACACACACACACACACACACACACACACACACACACACACACACACACACTAAAGCTCCATTTTTCTCTCCATCAAAACCTCCTCCTGGCCTCAGTGTCTAAAACCTGCTCAGTTCATCCCAATGCAGTAAAACCTGTACCATGCAGAGGTTTTAAGCCTGCAAAAATTGCCCAATATTGAGTTCTAAACGTAAGTAGAACACAGCGGAATAACAAAAACCGATGGTCACCTTTGTACAACCCAGAGGTCTCTGGGATGACCTTCTCTACGTTGCAACCTGTTTTCCTGTTTTGATTTTTTTTAAAGAACACTTTGGTTATCAGAGATTGCAGACTTCCACTTCAATATAACCTCTCGAGCGGGTTTATTCTGCGAATAATCTGGGAAGTAGAAAAAAGGGAAGGAAAGGAGGTGTTGCGTGAGGCTTTCTGAAGAAAATTTTAAAACACAACTGAAGTCGCAATGTAAAATGATAATGCAACCTAACTTACACAGAGAATCCTCGCCCGAGAACCATTTGTTTAGTGACCAAAGCACTGAGAAAAGGGACTTATAATTGGTCCTCTCACTTACGACTGTTGCTGCGCCCCCAAAGTCATGTGATCAAAATTTGGGAACCTGGCAACCAAGCATGTTGTTTGCAGCATCCCATGTTCATGTGATTGATGCTCATTATCCCAGCTTCTGCGAGGGAGGAATTGGATTTGTTTAACAACCACATGATTCCCTAAACCAGGGGTCTCCAACCTTGGCAACTTTAAGACTTGTGGACTTCAACTCCCAGAGTTCCTCAGCCAGCAAAGCTCTGAACTCTGGGAGTTGAAGTCCACAAGTCTTAAAGTTGCCAAGGTTGGAGACCCCTGCTCTGAACTACGTTGATTCACTTAACAATTATGGTTTAAAAAAAAGAGAGATCATAAAATGAGACGTGACTCACTTAACATCTGCCTTGCTTAGCAAGGGTCTCAATTGTGATCGTAAGTCAAGGACTACCTGTAGGTGCGCTGGTATGACACATGAAATCCTGTTTTACTGGAAAGCAAACATCACTATTTTTTCAGTGTGGACTCTCTTCCTTCCTTGTTTGTTTGCTTGTTTATTGCTTAAGGCTTTGGTGCTGCTCCAGTCAAAAACAGCTCTAAGCCTTAGTAAATAAACATCATGCGGTGTGTAACATTGGGAGCAGTTGTTCCCGAACCTTATTGCAAGAAAGGTGTTTGAATTTTAACAGATTAGCAGAGTTGGAAGGGACTTTGTAGGTCATCTAGTCCAACCCCCTGCCAGGTAGGAGACCCTACACCATCTCTGACAAATGGCAGTCCAATCTCTTCTTGAAAGCCTCCAGTGATGAAGCTCCCATAACTTCTGAACGCAACTTCTGTTCCATTGGTTGATTGTGCTCCCTGTCAGAAAATTTCTCCTTATTTCCAGGTTGAATCTCTCCATCAGTTTCTATCTATTATTCCTTGTCTGGCCTTCGGGTGCCTTTCGAAAATAGATTAACCCAGAGGTGGGATTCAGCAGGTTCTGACCAGTTCTGGAGAACCGGTAGCGGAAATTTTGAGTAGTTCAGAGAAACTACTTCTGACTTGCCCCGCCCCCATCTATTCTCTGCCTCCCGAGTTCCAGCTGATCGGGAGGAAATGGGGATTTTGCAGTATCCTTCCCTTGCCACGCCCACCAAGACACGCCCACCAAACCATGCCACACCCACCAAGACACGCCCACAGGACCGGTAGTAAATTTGAATCCCACCACTGGATTGACCCCTTCCTCTCTGTGGCAGCCCCTCAACTTGCTTGCTTTCTTCCACCAGCACACAGAACGTGGTTTTCAAGTACAGGTAGTCCTCAACTTACGACCACAATTGAGCCCAACATTTATGTGGCTATGTTGTTAAGTGCATTTTGCCCCATTTTACGACCTTTCATGGTCATTAAGTGAATCACTGCACTTGGACAATTGACACACTTGTTAAATCAATGACACGGTTGTTCGGTGAATCTGGCTTCCCCATTGGCTTTATCAGAAGGTCACAAAAGGGGATCACATGAACCCGGGACACTCCAACCGTCATAAATGTGATTTTGTATGCTTTTTAAATGTATTTTAAATTGTTTTAAATTGTATTGTTTAGTGGTTCTTCAAATGTTGTACACTGCACTGAGTACCCAGGGAGTAGGGCGGCATATAAGAATCCTAAATAAATAAATAAATAAATAAATAAATAAATAAATAAATAAATAAATAAATAAATAAATAAATAAATAAATAAATAAATAAATAAATAAATAAGACCAAGCTCTTTTCCAACTCTATTATTCTGTGTTCTGTTAGAATTCTCTCTCTCCTAATTCAAATATACTGTAAGAGTTTTCCAAAGTTGCTTATTTAAGCAATGTATCTCCTTGGGAGGAAAAAAAACAACACCTTAATTCTAGTTATGAATATTTGAAAAAAAACAGAGATCTCACTCCTGAATTCAGTTTTGTTGCATGAAAATGGCATTTCAGATACAGCAAATCCCCCGCCCTCCTTATCACTTTCCATTCTGTGCCTTTGCCCAGATAACACCCATATACACACACCCACAAAATAAACTCCAAGGAAATGCAAGAGCTCAAATTGTGTCAATATTGGCATCCAGACCGCTTCTCGGATGAAGATTGCTGAATTTCAATGCTTTTGCCACGAGGCAGGCATGCAAGGTGCCCTTTAAAAGTTGTACACAAGTTTCGAATTGATTTGCTTCTTTGTGTGAATTATTTGGGCCTTACTTTTCCAACAGTTCAGGGCTGCAGACCATTTCTAAAGTCAAACCTGTAAGGATGACAAGGCAGTAATAAAACTGCTCATATCTGAAATGCTAAAGAAAGAAAGAAAAAATATTGGGAATTTGGTTTTCTTGATTCTATCCAGAAGCTACCATCTATAAAGAAGCCTTAATGTAATACTAGACAAAAAGGTCAATTTAAAATAATAGAAAATATGTGTAGCTCGGGTTTTAGGTTTTGTTCTCCAAGCTTGTTTCAATTTAGTTTCTGAATATTTCTTTACCAGACTAGGTAACATCAGGTAACAGATAGATACAGATTAACAGAGTTGGAAGGGACCTTGTAGGTCATCTAGTCCAACCCATCGCCCAAGCACGAGACGCTACACCATTTCTGACAGATGGCAGTCCAGTCTCTTCTTGAAAGCTTCCAGTGATGAAGCTCCCACAACGTCTGAAGGCAACTTCTGTTCCATGGGTTGATTGTTTTCTTGTCCTATGCACTTTTGTCACCTTAGCTTATCAATGTCCATTGTCTTGAGTTAATTTAGAAATTGCAAACTGGATATAGACAGTCCTCCACAAATGAGCCCAAAATTTATGTTGCTAAGCTAGACAGTTGTTAATTGAATTTTGCCCTATTTTATGACCTTTCTTGGGGACCTTTCGAGAGAGTTGTTAAGTGAATCTCCGCAGTTGCTAAGTTAGTAACACGGTCGTTAAGCGAATCTGGCTTCCCCATTAACTTTGCTGGGTCAGAAGGTCGCACAAGATGATCACATGACCTCGGGACACTGCAACCGTCGTAAATCTGAGTCCGTTGCCAAGCGTTGGGATTTGGATCACGGGATCATGGGGAGGCTGCGACCGTGTGAAAAATGGCCAGAAGTCACTTTTTTTCAGTGCCGTCGTAACTTTGAACAGTCACTAAATGAACGGTCGTAAGTGGAGGACTACCTGTATTTCCAATCCTATTAAATTGTGAAATGGGAACTTAGGTTGGAGACTTGTAAGTGTGAATATTTTCCCCTTCCTTTTTCAGTTCAGCCAACTGGTTTCCAATGACCTGAAGGTTCTAGGAAGGAGCTCATATACTTTCTGCACTGATGGCCAACCCCTTATTCGACAAGTTCTCCACCCAGAAGCATCCAAAAAGGTAAGCTACTAATGGGATCCTGGCTATGACTCAGGACAACACCTTGGATCTACTCAAATTTATTTTCTGCTGGGAATCCTGGTACCTTTCATATCTGAAACTACAATGCAGTGAAACTAGCATGGCTAATGGTCGTGATGACTTGAAAATTATGGGCTTCCGATGACAACGCATCTTCTTCTTCAAGTTTTATTTTGAAAGCATCTTTGTCAAATCAACATTCAAGCTCAACCTTTTTTTAATCCTCTACATCAGGGGTCTCCAACCTGAGGAACTCTGGGAGTTGAAGTCCACAAGTCTTAAAGTTGCCAAGGTTGGAGACCTCTGCTCTACATAGAGGTAGAGCTCTTGCCTCATAATCAGGAGGTTGTGAGTTCAATCCTAGGTAGAGGCAGATGTAGGGTCTCCTGCTTGGGCAGGGGGTTGGACTAGATGACCTGTAAGGTCCCTTCCAACTCTGTGAATCTGTAATCTGTAAAGGTTACTACATTGTGTGAACCTTGGCAGTTTTGAAGATGTGTGGATTTCAGCTCCCAGCTGGCTGGGGAATTCTGGGAGTTGAAGTCCACAAGTCTTCAAACTGCCAAGGTTGGAGACCTCTGCTCTACATAGAGGTAGAGCTCTTGCCTCATAATCAGGAGGTTGTGAGTTCAATCCTAGGTAGAGGCAGATGTAGGGTCTCCTGCTTGGGCAGGGGGTTGGACTAGATGACCTGTAAGGTCCCTTCCAACTCTGTGAATCTGTAATCTGTAAAGGTTACTACATTGTGTGAACCTTGGCAGTTTTGAAGATGTGTGGATTTCAGCTCCCAGCTGGCTGGGGAATTCTGGGAGTTGAAGTCCACAAGTCTTCAAACTGCCAAGGTTGAGAAACACTGCTTTACATTTTACCAATTAGACACAAGAACTCTTAAGTTCTTTAGATCATACAAACAACATACTACAAAAAATACACCCTTGACCAGGGGTCTCCAAACTTGGCAACTTTAAGACTTGTGGACTTTTAAGACTTGTGGACTGTGAACTCTGGGAGTTGAAGTCCACAAGTCTTAAAGTTGCCAAGTTTGAAGACCTCTGCCCTTGACTCTTTTCTAAACTAGGACAAGATCATGTCTCCTTCAGGTCAAACCGAAGAAGTCCTTGTGACTTATGCAGATCATAAATCAAGGAAACAACACATCTGAGGTTTACTATTTCCTTCTTCCGGAGATAGGTTTTTTTTTTCAACTTTCCTGTGTGGTTCACAGCCCCAGGATATCCTAATAGGCCTGAGTAGCATTTGAACAAGACTGAAAACTTTTCAAAATTACACAAGCACAGACATATTGGTAGTATGTATAAATAAGGACAGTGCTTTTACAAGCTCTACCCGGCTTTAAGGCAATAGGATTAGCGTAACTCTTGGATTAGCTTTCTAATTTGCAGGTGAAAAGAGTTGTTGAGTTGAAGACTGGGTTGTCCATAGGAAAACCGTCTTTGCTATTGTCTTCAAACACATTCTAAACACTAGAAGAATCCGTGACACATCTGCATCTAATGGAATCAGTTCAGGGGTATGTGATTTTGATTGAATTAGGGCTCTATATTTAGTCTAATTTAACTGGTCTTAATCTTCTCTAAAGACCAGGGGTGGGCTTCTAAAATTTTAGCAAGGGGTTCTCTGCCTGGTTGCTGGGTGGGCATGGCCTAGTCGGCCTCCTCCACCATGGCAGGAGGGGGCGTTTTTGCCCTCCCCGAGCTCCAGAGGTTTTCTTCGAGCCTCCGGGAGGACAAAAACGGCCTCCCCAGGCTCCAGAGGTCATCTGGAGGCCAGAAATGGACCCGTTTCCGGCCTTCCCGAACTGCCAGTAGGCGTGTTTTTCGCCCTCCCCGAGCCTCTGAGGGTGCACTGTACTTACCTGCATCCAAAATGGGCCGCGTGGGGCAGAGGTGGGTTCCTGCCGGAGCTGCCCGGTGCGCAGCTCCAGTAGGGAGCGGCGGATTGCACAACCACTCCGGAGCCCTCTCTGCCGGTCCATCGCGCGCGTCGCCATTTTCCCCCGGTGATTTTGGGTTGATTTTGCTTCTGCGCATGCAATCATTATCTATCACTCCTCTGTTTATTCAATCACCCTTTTCATTTCTCTGCTTCTCCTATCTGAAATTGTGTGCTTGTGCACATAATATTTTGAATGTGAAATACTTTGAGCTTGAAAGGGGCTGGTCTGAACATATTGGAAGAGTTTAGAGACAGAAACAAATTCAAGGTACCCATCCAGTTTTCTAGTCTCAAGGAGGGACTAGAACTCATGGTCTCCAGCTTTTTAATCTGGTGCCTTAACTACTAGACCCAACTGGCTCTAAATATTTATTATCTCCTTTTTATGTTACCCCCACCCCCCATTACAGAATCTTCTGCTGTCCGACTGCTTTTATTCATTTTATGATCTACGGAAAGAATTCCATGACTACTCTCCCAGCTCAGCCGCCGTGAAGGATCAAACTATACAATCTATGGCGGAATGTATCCTTTGCAACGTTTCTGCTAAAGTTGTGTCATAAGCGAAGTGGGATGTCTGACCTTCCAGATGTTGTCAACTGACAATCCTCAATAGCCTTCATCCTTGGCTAGACTGCTTGGGCTTATATTGAGAGTTGCAATTCTATAATCTCCAATATACTCCAGTTTCTCCATTTCTGACTTTTCTAACCGAAGGGATATTTTGAATTATGAAGTGGACTCTAAATGGGCGCTATCATGTCTTAATCCAAGTCTCTCAAAATGCTCCTGTTGGAAGAAAGAGCAGATATATTCATCACTTAGGCAAGAAAAATCAAATGTACAGCTACAGATTACTTGGCTCAATAGCAGTAACTACGAGAGGGATCTTGGAGTCCTAGTGAACAATCACTTAAACATGAGCTAGCAGTGTGCAGCCGCCGCCAAAAAAAAAGCCAATGCAGTCTTAGTTTGCATTAGCAGAGGGATAGAATCAAGATCATGTGAAGTTGTAGTACCGCTTTATAAAGTCTTAATAAGGCCACACTTAGAATACTGCATCCAGTATTGATTACAATATAAAAAAGATGTTGAGACTCTGCAAAGAGTGCAGAAAAGAGTAAGAAAGATGATTAGTGGGGTGGCAGCTGAACCATATGAAGAACCGTTGCAGAAATTGGGTATGTCTAGTCTAGAGAAAAGAAGAACTAGGGGTGACATGATACGCTGTTCCAATATTGGAGGGGCTGCCACAAAGGAGAAGGGGGTTAATGTTCCAAAGCACCAGAAGGCAAGACAAGAAGCAATGAATGGAAACTAATCAAGGAAAGAACCAACCTAAAATTAAGGAGAAATTTCCTGACAGTGAAAACAATTAACCAGTGGAATGACTTGCTTCCCGAAGTTGTGGGTGATCTATGGAGGCTTTTAAGGAGAGACTGGACTGCCACTTGTCTGGAATGGTATTATAGGGTCTCCTGCTTGATCAGGGGGTTGGACTAGATGACTTCCCAAGTCCCTTCCAACTCTATTATTCTGTTATTTGTTATAAGGATGAAATTGGGTCTAAACATCAGTGCATTGCAGATAAATGCAACAGTATCTAGGACAGGGGTCCTCAAACCTGGCAGCTTTAAGCCTTGTGGAATTCAACTCCCAGAATTCTCCAGCCTGGCTGGAGAATTCTGGGAGTTGAAGTCCACAAGGCTTAAAAGTTGCCAAGTTTGAAGACCTCTGATCTAGGAAAGCCTCAGCACACACAATCTTTCACTGTCGGTGGAAATCATTTTGTTAAAAATAAGAAAACCTACGTAACACCAATACTCCGTCAGTTGCATTGGCTGCCCATTGGTCTCCGGGTACAATTCAAGGTGTTGATCATCATCTTTAAAGCCCTACATGGCTTAGGACCAGGTTACCTCCGGGACTGCATTCTACCTCATACTTCCCTTCGACCGGTTAGGTCTCACAGAGTGGGTCTCCTCCGGGTCCCATCAGCTAAACAATGCCGACTGGCGGGGCCTATGGGGAGGGCCTTCTCTGTAGGGGCCCCTGTTCTCTGGAACCATCTTCCCCCAGAGATCCAAATTATCCCCACCTTGCTGGTCTTCCGAAAAGCCATTAAGACATGGCTCTTCCTGCAGGCGGGGTTCTGAGACAATTTTACATCTGAGGTCTCCCCCATGTATGCATGGTGTATGTCTTTTTTTAACTTTTTCAAAATTGTTTTTTATGATTTTATTGTTTGGTGTTCTTTAAAATGCTGTACGCCGCCCTGAGTCCTTAGGGAGTAGGGTGGCATAGAAGAATTCCCAAATAAATAAATAAAAGAAAACATAGATATGCATAAAATACTCATATCTTTAGTTGAGTAAGATCATCAGCAAACTTTTTAGCTTTGCAAATCCTAGAAACCAAGAATCCTGGAACTGTAGAAAGCTAGGAACGCTCTGAAATGAAAAGTTTCTTAGCTATATGAAGTCAGGAGGATCATATTCTTCCAAGGAGCGAAACCGAAGCCTATCAGAGAGAAAATAGTTCCGTAGGGACCCTAGCCAGTGAAGGTGAGGTATCCAGGGTCAAAACCAAAAGCATCCCTATTTATTTTATTTATCAAATTTATTGGCCGCCCACCTTACCACAAGGTAACTCCGGACGGCTTACAAGATAAAAAAAATAAAACTCTATAAATTAAAATTATAAAATACAAAATACGAAAGCTAAAAGAAGGAGAGAGAGGGAATAGGATGAGCCGGGGGGGAGGTGGGATCTGATATTAATCTATAAGCCACCTCCATCATGAACCCTCTCCTTTGGAGGCCCAGGCTAACTGATAGAACTAGGCCTTTAGACTCTTATGAAAGGTCAGGAAGGTGGGAGTGGATTTCATTCCGGGGATAAGACGTTCCAAACAGCAGATGCAATGGCAGAGAAGGCCCTTCTCCTGGACCCCGCCAGCTAGAATTTCTTCGCCGATAGGGCCCACAGCATGCCTCTTACGTTGGTTACAGGTGAGACAGGCTAATCCTAGTGGGATGAAATGGTCCCTCAAGTAGCCTGGAACCATGCCGTGAAGAGCTTTAAAGGTGATTACCAACACCTTGAGTGGCACCTGGAAGCAAGCCAGCAGCCACTGTCGCTCATGGAACAGTGGTGTTAATGGGGCCACAACCAGGGGTGAAATGCTCCCGGTTCGCTCGTGCCTGTCGGTCGTCAGAGAGCCAGTCGCCAAGGCAGCGCGGGGCGATGCCTGGACGCCACCATTTGAATTCTTTTACCCTCTGCACATGCACAGAACGTTTTGCACATGCCCAGAGGGTAAAGGAACCCAAATGGCAGCATCCGGGCAGGTGGGCGGAGCCTCGCACTGCCTTCGCGACCGGCTCTGCGACGACCGACAGGCACGAGCGAACCGGGAGCATTTCACCCCTGGGCCACACTTGGGGCCCCAAGAACTGCCCACGGTTCATAAGCATCTCTGTGAGTGATGAAATCCTTCCATGATCATTTCTTAAACTTATCATCCAGATATTGGCTATGGGATAGATGAAAGCGAGGAGGACTTTGGAGTATGGCAAGTGAAAGCCATGGTGGCCATTGTTTTCAGCATGCTTCCGGATACATGCAGTAAGTGAAAAGCCGAGCCTCATTCTGGGCCTGTTTTTCTCCTCCATCAGAAGCATCTTTTCTCTCCTTGGTGCATTTCCAGGCTCTTGACTTCTTCATTTTGCTCTGTTTCAGGTCACAGGTTTACCACCCCAGAAACAGTGAAGTACAAGTATGAAACGGGACCGTGGTAAGTGTTCTTTTCTTCATAGGATGGCACCAAATGGAAGCTGGATGGTGGGGCAGAGATTGTGGATTCCCTGGAGCTTTATTTATTTACAGACTTTTATTCCTGGGAGAAAAACAAGGATAGCAAGGAAACAGCCCCAGTTATCTCAAGCTTTGTAGAAAATCCAAAGTTTGGTCTTCCTGTGGAGTTGATTTTCTGGTCTGGTCTGGTCTACCTGGCTTTGACTTAGGTCTTCCAGTGCCATTACAACACATTGGGCTAAATGTTTTGTCCAACAATTTTGGATTGGTTTCTGCCATGGCCTGTGAATATTATTGCAGTATATATAGGCTGTGCAGGTACAAGAGTTCATATTTTCTCAGTTTGGTTATTTTTTAATGTTATTTTTTATGTTTGTTTATTTAGTTTGGAATAGTATCCAATAGAATTTTCATGAAAAGTATATGGAATGGAATGGAAAATAGAATAGGATAGGATAGGATAGGATAGGATAGGATAGGATAGGATAGGATAGGATAGGATAGGATAGGATAATAGGAATGGAATGGAATTGAAAATAGAATAGAAAATAGAATAGAATAGAATAGAAAATAGAATAGAATAGAAAATAGAATAGAAAATAGAATAGAATAGAATAGAAAATAGAATAGAAAATAGAATAGAATAGAAAATAGAATAGAAAATAGAATAGAATAGAATAGAATAGAAAATAGAATAGAAAATAGAATAGAAAATAGAATAGAATAGAATAGAATAGAAAATAGAATAGAATAATAGAGAGGAATGGAATGGAATAGAGAATGGAATGGAATGGAATGGAATAGAAAATAGAATAGAATAGAATAGAAAATAGAATAGAATAGAAAATAGAACAGAATAATAGAGAGGAATGGAATGGAATGGAATAGAGAATGGAATGGAATGGAATGGAATGGAATGGAAGTACGAGTAGAATGGCATGGCATGGAAGTAGCAATAGCATAACATAGCATAGAATTCTTTATTGGCCAAATGTGATTGGACAGACAAGGAATTTGTCTCTGGTGCGGAAGCTCTCAGTGTACATACAAACAACAAAATAATAATATAATCATAAGATACCAATAAGAGAAGACTGTAGAAAAGAGGAGAAGGATAATAGTAATACAGCTATACTGCATGGGTAAATATCCTTAGACACAACACAAGACAGTAATGTGGGAATTGGGTGTTCAGCAGAGTGATGGCATGATGGAAACAACTGTCCCTGTGTTACAATGCAGTTTTACAATTTTACAATTTGTGTTACAATGCAGTTACAGTAGACAGGTAGTCCTCAATTGAACAATCCTGCGTTCAGTGACCATTCAAAGTTACAAGGGCACTGAAAAAAGTGACTTATGATCAGTCCTCGCATTTACAACTGTCGCAGCATCCCACAGTCATGTGGTCAAAGCTCAGGGGCTTGGCCACTGGCATGTATTTACAACAGTAAATCCAGTTCAAAGTGACAAGGGCACTGAAAAAAAAAGTGACTTACAACCGGTCCTCATATTTACAATTCCCAAAGCAACCTGGAGTTATGTGATCACCATTTGTGACCACCCCAGCTCAGGGGTCTCCAACCTTGGCAACTTTAAGACTTGTGGACTTCAACTCCCAGAATTCCTCAGCCAGCCATGAATGATAGAGTTGGAAGAGGCCAGAAAGGTCATCTAAGACGGACCTCAGGGGTCTCCAACCTTGGCAACTTTAAGACTTGTGGACTTCAACTCCCAGAATTCCTCAGCCAGCTGGCTGAGGAACTCTGGAAGTTGAAGTCCACAAGTCTTAAAGTTGCCAAGGTTGTAGACCCCTGCCCAGCTGGCTTCTGAAAAGCAAAGTCAACGAGGGAAGTTGGATTCACTTAACAACCATGTTGTTCACATGTTGTTAAGTGTGATTCACTTAACAACCACTTAACAACTGCGATAATTTGCTTAACAGCCGTGGCAAAAAAAAGGTCATGAAACTGGATATGACTCGTTTCATGGCTGCCTTGCTTAGCAATGGAAATCCTGATCCCAATTGTGGACATAAGTTGAGGATCACCTGTAGTGTGGCCATAAAGAATGGTGTCAGATTAATTGCTGATTTGTATTGTCGTCTCTTTCTTTTTGTAGTAGTAAATCCGAAGCAGTGGACAATGAAACGGTCATACGGGCCCGAGGGCTCCCTTGGCAGTCTTCGGACCAAGACATAGCTCGCTTTTTCAAAGGCCTTAATATTGCCAAGTAAGAAAGTTTTCTATGAAGTTTCTCAATCATCCAGGTCATGGTTGTCCCAAAGGGGTTATTTTTCCCAAAGGCAACTGGGATTTCTTCAGTGGTGGGTTGCTACCAGTTTGCACAGGTTCGGGCGAACCAGTAGCAGCGGTGACGGGAGGCTCCGCCCACCCACCCGGACGTCATCAGGGATGATCTGCGCATGCGCAGAAGTGGCACACGCACGCACATCTCCGAACCAGTAGCAAAGGTCAGTGAAACCCATCACTGGATTTCTTGGTATTTTCATTGAAAACATTTCACTTCTCATCCAAGAAGAACTGAAGAAGCTCCTTGGATGAGGAGCAAAACGTTTTCAAAGAAAACACCCCAAAAGTCCAATTGCCGTTTGAAAGAAAAAAAAGCACTTTGGGACAAGGAAGAAGGATGGGTTAATGCTGTCTGTTTGCAGCTAGATATCCATTTTACTTTTCTGTTGCTACAAATGCTTGTGTCTTCTGCCTTGGTAATCTTAGCTGTGGAGGATTCAGGGCGAAATTTTTATACTTAAAATTTGGGCACCCGGACAAGTCAATGTGGACCACGAACCCCTCAAAAACATGAACAATTACTGGGTGATGTCTTTATAGCAATAGCACTTAGACTTATATACCGCTTCATAGTGCTTGACAGCCCTCTCTAAGCAGTTTACAGGATTCAGCATATTGCCCCCAACAATCTGGGTCCTCATTTTACCCACCTCGGAAGGATGGAAGGCTGAGTCCACCTTGAGCTGGTGAGATTTGAACAGCCGAACTGCAGCTAGCAGTCAGCTGAAGTAGGTTGCAGTGCTGCACTTTAACCACCGCGCCACCTCGGCTCCTTTATCTACAGCCATCGATGTCAACACTAGAATGTTATTATGTTCAATTTTCTGTGGAGTCAAAAAAGAGAGGGCAGTGGCCGTTGTTTCTTCAGAATCTGAAAGGAAGAGCCTGTTCTAGATTAGATATAATCGGATACCAACAGAACTAGCTGACTCTACCGTCGGCCCACAAGTTCCGTCTTGGGACTGATTTCAAACTGCTGATAAGGTCCTTGTGGTTTAACAATCTGGCTTAAGTTTTGTACTTTCTCAATGTTTTGTCACCCCCACATTTTATAATCCGATGTCCTGAAGAGTTCAAAGGCTTTTTACAACATTTCAAGTTGTTTTGGTTCATTCTAATTCAGCCAACACAAAGCTGTGGTCTTGTTCGTCAGTTTGATTATATGATTGCTTTTTATAGGCTTCTGGAAGTTCCAATTCTTTGTCTTGTCCCCCACCCCCACCTTCACCCTCCCACCCACTCACAATGGTCCCAACATACTAAAAGAGTAAAATTTAGCTTTTACATAGTTGGAAAAGCACTCTTTCCTTACAAAACACTTGAAATGAGAGAATTTCACTACAATTTAAGCCTCATCCTCCTGACTCTGGCATTCATTGCCTCCTCTTTAAATGAGCTGGGAGTAATTTTAATTTGCAACCTGACAGCTTTAATTTGCAACCCGACAGTGCATCCCATTGATTTATAAGAGATACAACTTTATTATTTTTGATTGCACCGTTATTGTGTGTGGCTTTAGGGAAGGATTGAGATCTTATCATCCAAAGCTCAGTTGCCTCAATAAAAGCTTGACCAGATCTTTAAAAAATGACGTCACTCACTTTGGAAGAAAGCTGGATGTGGCCTGGCTCATTCTCTCTGGGGGTGTCTGTGTCTCCCCTTTCTTTTAGAGGTGGTGTGGCCTTGTGTCTCAATGCTCAAGGAAGGCGAAATGGAGAGGCGTTGGTGCGGTTTGTCAGCTCCGAACAGAGAGACTTGGCTCTGGAGAGGCACAAGCATCACATGGGAAGCCGATACATTGAGGTAGTTTACTTAGTTATAACTGATTAATTACAACTAAATAATTAGATGTGATGTATTGGACGTGTGCAAAGAGGATGTAACAACCATTTACTTATTTCCTATCTATTTAAATAATTTACATGGCTGCCCATCTCACTACCATCTTCTGGACAGTTGACAATGAATCAAGACTTTACAATAAAAAAAATCAATGTATCATGTGCCAGGAGGCCACATACTATAGATCAGGGCTGGCCAAACTATGGTTCTTTGAGGACCTGTGGACTTCAATTCCCAGAATTCCTGAGCTAGTCATGCATGGCTGGCTGGCTCAGGAATTCTGGGAGTTGAAGTCCACAGGTCCTCAAAGAACCATAGTTTGGCCACCCCTGCGTAGATCATTCCATCTTATGATCAATAATAATCACAACGGAAAAGACAAACTAATTAACAGGGCTCCCCTATCATCCTAGCCCAAAAGCATGAGGTAACAACCAAGTCTTTATCATGACCAATTGGATGAGGGCCATCCAAATCTCCAGCTACATTCCCTTTGTACACTGGTCTCTAGTGCCAATAAGATGTCATTGAAGGGACATGGAGCTTGACCATCCTGTCAGTTCTGGTAGGTCGAGGAGAAACATTCAGAGTGATCCTACAAATAATTTGGCCCTTGGCCATACGGGGCTTTATGGTGATGGCTTAAACTACACTTGGAAACGTGATAGAAGTGTAGTGTAGATTCCTCTTGTGGTGTTGTATAAGAGTGTTTTAAAGATGAATTAAATGTACTGTTATACGAGTACTTCCAAATCTACAGAATAAATGTTCTTGATATTCCATTTTCCTTATGGAGCTCTGATTACTGGTTCCAGGTGGTATCACAGACCACTTCTGGAAAGCTAGATTGGTGTGGTCTACAGGAGAAGTATCCAGGGGTGGGCTTCAAAAATTTTAGCAAGGGGTTCTCTGCCCGGTTGCTGGGTGTGCGTGGCCATGGTGGGCATGGTCTAGCCAGCCTCCTACACCATGGTGAGGGGCGTTTTTGCCCTCCCTGGGCTCCGGAAGCTTTCCTCGAGCCTCCAGGAGGGCGAAAACAGCGTCTCCAGGTTCTGGAGGCTGAAACAGTCCCCTTTCCGCCCTTCCCAAACTTCTGATATGCCCATTTTTCACCCTCTCCGAGCCTCCGTGTGCACCCTGCACTTACCTGCATCCAAAACGGGCTGCGTGGGGACTACTGGGAGGGGAGGGGCAGGGTGGATGGGGCAGGGCCAGCAAGGAGTGGGATTTGGGGGTTCTCCAAACTGCACAGAATCTTAGCTAGAGGTTCTCCCGAACCTCATTGAACCCCCAGCAGCCCACCCCTGAAAGTATCCCAAGGTCTTCCAAAACATTATGTCTTAAAATGGTTTTGCAGATATCTAGGTTTATAAAGGGTATCTTGTGTCATCTTAAAGACAAATGTGTATATTATGCTAATATCACTCATCAAATATCTTGACCTCTATCACAATTATTGTCTTTATCTTTTTTGTTGTTGTTGTTTCAGGTTTACAAAGCCACGGGAGAGGAATTTCTGAAAATTGCTGGTGGTAAGATCTTTAGAAGAAGAAAAACCTATTAAGCATGTGATTGAAACTGTACTGTGAAGAGGTGCTTTTAAGTTGCTATGAGAAATAATATAAAATCTGACATATCAAAAATTATTTTTGGTTCCTCAACATGCCCAACACCAGGTATAGGGTGGAGGTGGTTATATAAGTCTGGTAATTTTAGCTATAAACAGTTGGGAATTTTAACTGATTCAGAGATGGAGAAAGTTATTCCAAATAGACCAGCACCAGGAGACCAAATGTCTGATAATGTCTTTGTTGGCACTACTTAACAAACTAGCTAAATGTGCTTTAGCTTACTATGCTGTGCAAACTCAGATTCTGTAATTTAATTTCAGTCTGACATGTGCACCCAGAAAATTGACTCAATTTTGCAAGCTAACCACAGTTGGCTGCATTGTTTATTTATTTATTAGATTAGATCTTGTCTTGGTTTTGTACAACCCATAATAGCACATGTATTACTCACTCATTCTAATAATCCCACAACAACAACCTTGGAGATGGGTTGGGCTGAAGACTGGCCCAAAGTCACACAAGCAGCTTCTGTGCCTCAGAGAGGACTAGAACTCACAGCCACCCATTTCCTCATCCAGCACTTTCATCGTTATACCAAAACCTAGAACTAAAAAGAATTCTCAATTTCAAATTTAAATTTGCAATGGTTTCTCTCTCAGGGTTAAGTATAGGATGTACACTTCCCTGTCCTTAAAGCAGGGGTGAAATCCAGCAGGTTCTGACAGGTTCTAGAGAACCGGTAGCAGAAATTTTGAGTAGTTCGGAGAACCGGCCAATACCACCTCTGGTTGGCCCCAGAGTGGGGAGGGAATGGGGATTTTGCAGTATCCTTCTCCTGCCACACCCACCAAGCCACGCCCACAGAACCGGTAGGGGAAAATTTTGAATTTCACCCCTGCCTTAATGGTCACCTCTTCTATCTAGGCACCTCCAATGAAGTTGCCCAGTTCCTCTCCAAGGAGAACCAAGTCATCATCAGGATGCGGGGTCTCCCTTTCACTGCAACGCCCGAGGATGTGCTGGGCTTCTTGGGCCCTGAGTGTCCGGTCACCGGAAGCAAGGAGGGCCTCCTCTTTGTCAAGTATCCAGATGGCCGGCCAACTGGAGATGCATTTGTGCTATTTGCTTGTGAAGATTATGCACAGAACGCCCTTAAGAAACACAAGGAGATATTGGGCAAACGCTACATCGAACTCTTCAGAAGCACAGCAGCTGAAGTCCAGCAGGTATGTAGCACATATTGTATTCTGGGCATTTGGGTCCGTTTCACCTTTTTTTTTCATTGGGCCTTCTTGGGTTTAAGAGCCACAGGAAACTGGTACAGGGATCCGGGAGCAATGAGAGTCATTTAATCCTAGAATAGTACATAGAATAGAATAATAGAATAGAATAGAATAGAATAGAATAGAATAGAATAGAATAGAATAGAATAGAATAGAATAGAATAGAATAGAATTCTTTATTGGCCAAGTGTGATTGGACACACAAGGAATTTGTCTTTGGTGTGTATGCTCTCAGTGTACATAAAAGAAAAGATACATTTGTCAAAAATCATGAGATACAACACTTAATGATTGTCATAGGGTATAAATAAGCAATCAGGAAACAATCAATATTGATATAAATTGTAAGGATACAAGCAATAAGTTATAAGTGGGAGGAGATAGGTGATAAAAACAATGAGAAGACTAATAGTAATAGTAATGCAGCCTTAGTGAATAGTTAGACAGTGGTGAGGGAATTATTTGTTTAGCAGAGTGATGGCGTTCGAGTAAAAACTGTTCTTGTGTCTAGTTGTCTTGGTGTGCAGTGCTCTATAGCGTCATTTTGAGTGTAGGAGTTGAAACAGTTTATGTCCAGGATGCGAAGGATCAGTAAATATTTTCACGGCCCTCTTTTTGACTTGTGCAGTATACAGGTCCTCAATGGAAGGCAGGTTGGCAGTAATTGTAACGTAAACAACCTTTTGAAGTTATCCACTGATGTTCAGGGCAACTAAATGAGTTGGGTGATTTTTCTTAACTTCGTCAGCCCCATTAGGATGACCAGACCATGAAATCAGCTCCACAGGAAAACCAACATTCCTTGTATTGAGATTAGCTATAATAAGAGAATCTGGCATGTCTGATTATGTTGAACCTCCTCCTCTGTTAGCGGAGATCACTCCGTGGGTCGATGGATCGTTGCTTCCCTTTTGAAAACATTGTTACTTACTTAGAAAATAAAACCCGAGATTCAAATCTAATTAACAAAATATTTATTTCAGTAGAAAAGTAATAAAAAGAATTCTTATTAGACTACATTTTATCGGCTAAGGAATAAATCACTTCTACCTTGGTAGAAATGGCGAAGGGAAAAGAAGGAGTTGACCTCTGGAATGCAGACATTCGTAGTAGAATATATCATACGTCTGCTTGACCATAAATACAAGAAACAGAAAACATAGAGATGCACAACTGGCAATATTCACATCGTGACATCCTCCTCCTCCTCCTCCTCCTCCTCCTCCTCCTCCTCCTCCTCCTCCTCCTCCTCCTCCTCCTAATAATAATAATAATAATTCAGTGACAGGAAGACGTCTGCATGAGCCGCTTCTGAACATTATCTCATCATTCCAGACTTAAAAGATCTTCCAGCCCTTTTGTTTTGGTAACAGTCCCTACATATTTTCAGCAAGATCATCTTTCCTGCTCTCCAGAGGGGAAAATTCTGCCTCAGTTTATCAAGGGCAAAACCCTTTCCCCTTCACGTCGCCAGGAGGAATTCCTCATGATGTCTTAACTAAGTCATCAAATATAGTTTCCAAGCCAGAATTGCTACCGTGTTTCCCTGAAAATAAGCCCTTCCCCAAAAAATAAGCACTCCCCCCAAAAATAAGCACTCCCCCGAAAATGAGCCCTTCCCCCAAAAATAAGCCCTCCTCCAAAAAATAAGCCCTCCCCCCAAAATAAGCCCTCCCTGAAAATATTTAAACGCATGCGCAGCCGGTCCCCACCATTTCCTCTGGTTATGGTTAGGGAGACAGAGCTGGAAATCAGGTAAGACGGCAAGAAGAGCCCCGTCTTGCTCCACACGCCCCAAAATAATAAGACCTCCCCCAAAATAAGGCCAAGCGCTTATTTTGGGGTTCAAAAATATAAGACAATGTCTTATTTTGGGGAAAACACGGTAGATGCACTCATTGCAGTAATCCATACACACAGTATCACGGCTTAGCATGATAATATGACCTCACTATTCTGTTAGGATTCTTTCTGGTCGTGGTTTTTGCAAAATGCTTCAAGTAGAGGAAACCCTTTGATTTCATTGTGTTGATTCCAAATAGGGAATGTAATCAACCCAGAGAGGGCCAATTAGGGACCCCCTCCACATTTACAGACATAGCAAATTAAGTCTTCCTGGAAGAGAAGAGAGGGCAATCAAGGCTGAATTCCAGAGAGGCAGTCGTCTTCACCCGTTGCAACAAAAACACAAGCAAAGATCCCTTGGCACCACCTTAAACCCTGATTGGTTCCTTGTGGCAACAGCCTTCTAGGCAGAAGGAAGATTGACCAGGTGGTCTATAATCAACTTTAGGACAACAGTGTCTCTATAGCTGGCTGGTCTCCAGTTACTTCTCTCTTGCGGTTGTCTGTTGGGCAGAGCCCAAGAGGGACTTGCTAGAAATATTACTAGTGAGATTTGAAAAGTCAGGAGGGGTAGTGTGTGTGTGTGTGTGTGTGTGTGTGTGTGTGTGTGTGTGTGTGTGTAGGTTTCTCTGAGGTTGTTATTTTAGCTAGATGGAGGGGTTTTTTTGTGCCACAAAGCGGATGAGTCTGGATGGGTTTATGATACAGACGGAGACTTTTCTGGATCAGCTTGAAACAAGACCAAAGGAATGGGCTTTAAGGAACGGTTGCAGGAACTGGGCATGGCTAGTCTAGTGAAGAGAAGGACCAGGGGAGACATGATGGCAGCCTTCCAATATTTGAGGGGCTGCCACTGAGAGGAGGGGGTCAAGCTGTTTCCCAAAGAAACTGAAGGCCAGACAAGGATTAATGGATGGAAACTGATCAAGGATAGATTCAACCTGTAAATAGGGAGGAACTTTCTGACCGTGAGAACAATCAACCAATGGAACAGCTTGCCCTCGGAAGTTATGAGAACTTCATCACTCAAGACTTTCAAGAAGAGATTGGACTACCATTTGTCAGAAATGGTGTAGGGTCTCCTGCTTGGGTGGGGGGTTGGACTAGATGACCTACAAGGTTCCTTCCAACTCTCTTAATCTGTAATCTGAATGGCCACATCCGCATGGGCTTGCCTTAATGTACGATGTCCAGGCATGATTTTTTTTACCTGTGGGTCACTCATTAAACTAACCCAAGAGCCTTGAGGTGACACACAAGCCCCACATTGCAGTCTAAAGAGGCTTGTTTGTTTGTTTATTAAATGTAGAACCTGCCCATCTTGCTGTTTGGGGTGCTTTCTGACCACAGATTCCGCAACGGCAGGGTTTCCTGCCGTTTTAATATGGAAAAGAGATGACAGACTTAGGGTGAGCCCAATAATAATCCTAGCAGCTACAAAACAACATTTATTTATTTATTTATTTATTTATTTATTTATTTATTTATTTATTTATTTATTTATTTATTTATTTATTTATTTATTTATTTATTTTATTTAGATGCTTTTCTATGCCGCCCTACTCCCTGAGGACTCAGGGTGGCGTACAACATTTTAAAGAACAACTAAACATTAAAATTATTAAATTTTAAAAACATTAATAAATTATTAAAAACAATTTAAAAAGTATCAACCACATACAGTAACATGCATACATGGGGGAAAGTAGTCTCAAGGTCACCCCGCCTGCAGGAAGAGCCATGTCTTAATGGCTTTTCGGAAGGCCAGCAAGGTGGGGATAACTCTGATCTCTGGGGGTCTTTGGTTCCAGAGAGCAGGAGCCCCTACAGAGAAGGCCCTCTGTAGGGGCTGCAAAAGAACACACACAGAGAGAAACACACACACACACAATCAATCAATCAACCAGGCCCACTTGAGTGATGAAACCCCACATGTTTTGTCCTTCCCGTCCAGTCAAAAGGACAATGCAAGATGATGCAAGCCTCACCACCTATTAATCCAGAAATAAAGTGCTCTGGTGAGAGATATGAACCATGTTTTGGGGCAGGGCTCTCCAACCTTGGCAACTTTAAGCCTGGCGGACTGCAACTCCCAGAATTCCCCAGCCAGCCAGAATTTTATTAATCCACCAGGCTTAAAGTTGCCAAGTTTGGAGACCCCTGCTTTGGGGGATTGCTGGAGAAGGGGTGGCATGAGAGGAGGAAGGAGGGCCTGATTTTTTCCCCCATAGCTTCAGCTTGCATTATCCTGGCAAGATACACCCCCTCCCTTCTTTTGCGCTGGATACAAGGATGGATTATGTAAATAGGGGCAGGGGGAGAAATCTGCCAGAAAATAATTGAGTGGTATAATTCCTTACCCTTCCCTGTCCCTGGCTTAATGATCCATCTTTGAGAAGTATCTCAGGATCCAGCCCTGTGTTTTATTTTGATCATTCCTGCCCCAGTAGCTAACAAGGAATTCTGCAAAATTCTGTTTGAAGCTCTTCTTTCTCACACTTCTGAGTTAAAGAATTCAATGTAGGCCAGACGGCTAGCACATTTGGAAGTATTTTGCTGAGGAAAGCTGATCTGCTGTCTTCTTCAGCAATTAAACAATTACAGAACCAGTTCAGCTTAATGAAGCAAAGATCAAAGGGAACCTTTTCACCTTGCGTGTGTTGCCGTTTTTTTAAGCCGGGTGTCTGGATTAGCCATTACCCGCATTTGTTTCGGCTGGACCAGTTTATCCTGGTTGCCCTGAACTGGCTTGCTATGGTGGATGCGTTGGGGAAGGGCTGGATTCTTAAGCCGAAGTCAGGTTGTGGTATGATACCTTGATCTGTTAGGAAATGGTAAGTATAATTTTGCGGTTTGGGCGAAAGGGAAACTGTGATTAATGGGAGATTTGAGCAAAGAGGAAGAGAGGTGCGTATTGGTAAAGGATGTGTTCACCCTGCTACCTTCAGAGTAGAGAAGACAAAAACTTGCACAAAAATGTTGTTGTTGTTGTTGCGAAGTCGTGTCTGACCCACCGCAACCCCATGGACAACGTTCCTCCAGGCCTTCCTGTCCTCTACCATCCTCTGGAGTCCATTTAAGCACACGCCAACTGCTTCAGTGACTCCATCCAGCCACCTCATTCTCTGCTGTCCCCTTCTTCTTTTGCCCTCAATCGTTCCCAGCATTAGACTCTTCTCCAGTGAGTCCTTCCTTCTCATTAGGTGGCCAGAGTATTTGAGTTTCATCTTCAGGATCTGGCCTTCTAAAGAGCAGTCAGGGTTGATCCCCTCTAGGACTGACCGGTTTGATCGCCTTGCAGTCCAAGGGACTCGCAGGAGTCTTCTCCAGCACCATAGTTCAAAGGCCTCAATTCTTTGGCGCTCGGCCTTCCTTATGGTCCAACTTTCACAGCCATACGTTGCAACTGGGAAAACCATAGCAACTGCACAAAAATAACAAAACATGAATTCTAAATAGGTAAGTCATGTGATTTGGGGTGGAAACCTTGCATTCACACACACAAACCGTAGGTGCCCATAAAAACAAATTTTCAGCATAAGTGCTCAGTTAGAATTATCACCTTGATTAAATGAATTAATCAAGTTTAAAGTTTAATTGAAGATGAAAGGTTGGAGAAGACTGCTCAAATACGAGCGATTTCATAACATGTTAACACGGGTAGCCCTCAATTTATAACCATTCATTTAATGACCATTCGAAGTTATTACAGCGACACTGAAAAACCCGACTTATGACCGTTTTTCACATGACCGTTGCAGCATCCCCATGATCACATGATCAAAATTAGGGTGCTTGGCAACTGACGTGTATTTATGACGGTTGCAGTCTCCCGGCGTCATGTGATCAGTTTTTGCAACCACCTGATGAGCAAAGTCAACGAGGAAGCCAGATTCACTTGGTGTTAACTAACTGCAGTGATTCACTTAACAACGGTGGTAGAAAGGTAATAAAATAGGACAAAATTCACAACAGAAAACTGACTTAACAACTGTTCTGTTAGGCAATGGAAATTTGGGGGTCAGTTGTGGTCGTAAGCTGAGGACTACCTCTAGAGCAGAGGTTCTCAACCTGGGGGTCATGACCCCTTTGGGGGTCGAACAACCCTTTCACGGGTCGGTAGACTTCACCACCATTTGGGTTCTTTTACCCCCTGCACATGCACAGAACGCTTTGCGCACGCGCAGAGGGTAAAAGAACCCAAATGGCGGCGGTGAGGCGGTGGTTGCAGCAGTGGGCATGGCGGCGGTGGGTCGTGGGGGCGGGTCGTGGGTCGCGGCATTAGGAAGGTTGAGAACCACTGCTCTAGAGGCTTTTACTCTTCCTAGTCCGCATCCATAGAGCTCTTCTGTTCTCACTCTCGGTGAACTTTCTCCTTCCGCCAGGTTCTCAACCGGTACATGTCAGCCCCCCTGATTGCTACTCTTCCTACCCCGATCGTGCCTGTCATCCCTCCTCCTTACACCATCACTGCTGGCAGTTTGCGAGACTGTGTCCGCCTCCGAGGCCTGCCTTACACAGCTGGGATTGATGACATTCTGGAGTTCATGGGTGACGCAACTGGAGACATCAAACCACACGGAGTTCACATGGTCCTGAACCAGCAAGTATGAAAGTGTTGTAATGTCCTCAAACTCTTGGAGCTGTTAGCTCCACGCAAGTGCTCAGAACCTGTTGTGGGTATCTCACAGAGGGGTTGTCCTAGGGCAGTGATGGCGAACCATTTTTGGTTTGCGTGCCAAAAGGGGGGACGCGGGGGGTGCGTGCATGCATGCGTGCCCACACCCATAATTCCTTGCGCCCCCCGCACATGTGCGTGTGACCCCCCCACTCCCGGCACACTATGGCGTGCCCTTTTTTTCACTCCCCAGGCTTCAGAGCCTTTCTAGGAGCCTGGGGAGGGTGAAAACGGCCTTCCCCACCCCCTCCAGAGGCTGAAAACAGGCTGTTTCCTGACTCCGAGTGGGCCCAGAAGGCCCAAAAATTAACTGGATTGCACGCACATGCGCGCCGGACCTGAGCTCACGTGCCCATTAGGGATAGAACGGAGCAACCATAAACCAGGAGGTGGTCATGATGGGGTTTTCTGCCATTCCACGAGCCTTGTAGGAACCTCTCTATCATCCTCAGCTTCCTTTTGTCCTTTTTCTGGACAGCTGGACCTACTTCCAACGAAGTGATCCATAATTGCTTCCCACCCACCCCCCTAAAAATGTATTTGGGGTGTTTATGAGATCTGGAAGGTTTCTTGAAAAAGAGAGCCTTCATTTATGTCAGAGTTTGTTGCAGAAAATTAAATCCAGAAAGCACACACAGGTAGACTGATGCAGCAGGATTCATTTAAATAAGAAACTTCTTTATATATAAGAATAACAGATGAGTATTTACAATACCAGTAGCAGAGTTCTTTTTTAACGTAGCAGCAGTTACAGGCAAACACACAAGCAGGAGAGAACAGTTTCATTTTCAGAGTTCAGAGTGGACTGAGCCACGCCCAGCCTTCTAGCTTCAGTTTCGATTCTCTGCACAGACTCAGATGTGTTTAGCTCCCATTGGCCGACTTAGTTGCTATGCCTATTCATTGGCTGACCTTGTTACTAGTGGCTCTCCCAGTTCATGAATAACCTGACAGTTTATCCCAAAGGTACTTTTCAAAGGGCAACTGGACTTTCTTGGTATTTAACTTGAAAACGTTTCGCTGCTCATCCTAGAAATTTCTTCAGTTCGGCTTCTAGGTTGAGAAGCCAAATTATCTCAAAGTGAAAACCAAGAAAAGCCAGTAGCCTTTGGGGCAACCATGAAAGAAGATTGGGAATCTTCATAGATGTAGCGCTTTATTTGCTATTCTGTGTTAAAATAATGATTAACAACATGAGACGGGGACATGGAGCCCTTAAGCACCATGAATCATTGGCACCTTTGGAATGGAAACAGTTAAAATTGCTTCTGACGGCAGTTAAAACAACTTTCACCCTGGAAAAAATATTTACTCCTAGAAATGCCATCAGTGGAGAGAGAATTATTTGTCAAGTTTAGATTTGAACTTTTAGATACTAACGTTAAATTCGGCCGGTATCGGAAAATCCCGTATGATCAAAGAACATGTATATGTGGGGCAAACGTTGTCGAGGATACGGCGCATATAATATTTGAATGTAGGATGTATGAGGAAGTAAGAAAACAATATCTGTCCCCAATTATAAATAAATTTTCCCACTGGAATGTAAGGCATAAATTAACATTTCTATTGAAGGCAGACTCTCCTCCCCTGGTAAGGGCTTTCACTCGCTATCTTAATAGGATGACAGCAATACAAGCCAGCTACATTGAAAATAATTTCATTGATTGTAAGAAAGATGAGCTGAGTTAGAGACGAGATATTTTATTTGGGTTATCTAGTTTTAGAAATTTAGTTATTGAATTTTGATATCGTTGAATTTTGATGTCATGTACCATATATATTTTTGTACGGTTGTTTCTGTACCTGTTTGTTCTGTTTTTCTTTTTTTTGAAAAGGCCTTCGGGTTATTCAATAAATGTACTTACAGTTAAAATTGGGCTAATTTTTATTTTTGAAAAGTCCTACTTTAGGCAGTTGGACAATTGGCCCATATTTTTCATTAAGAGGAAGGGAGAAAGGAAGGACCAATAGAAACATTGATAGTTAACAGGGCTGACAGCCATGGGAGTTGAAGGAAGGTCTTCCTGCTGTCTACCAGCATTTCAAGAAAGCAGTTATGCCTGTTTGAAGCCAGCAACAGCCTGGTAGAATCTCTCCATCCGCTGGGAATTGCATGGCTTCGTGCTGCGACTTGCTAAAAATCTCCAAGGATTGTGATATTCTCACACCTTTCTGCTTTGCAGATTCCAGCCTTTTTCCTAGAGATGTCTCTTCTTGATCCAAAGTTGCAACTTTCCATCTTCTACGTCTGATTAGAAATCCACACACACACCCAAACATTTTTTTAAACTGACCACTTGGTGGGTTGAGTGATTTGCTTCTGGAGGTCAAAGCACAAAGCTCGTTGCTGAATAATTGCTATTTTTATTTTATTTTATTTTATTTTATTTTATTTTGAGTTTTTATATGCCGCCCTACTCCCTGAGGACTCAGGGCGGCGTACAACAAATACAAGAGCAACTCTAAAAAACCAGAAGATAAGAAATAGTAAACAATTTAAAAAGATTAAAAACAAACAACCCATTCAAACCTGGGGGAGACCTAAGATATTCAACGGTCATTTTGCCATTCTGATCAGCCCAGTTGCATTTGCAAGCAAAGTTCCACAAAGTTCATCGGCTTATACAGTACTGTTGAATTAGGAGTTTAAACCTTGTTAATTCTGCCTGGTAATTTGGTTCTCTCAAGAAATGTGGAATCTTCAGATTTAATCCTGCCAATAATCGGTCTTGGATATCTGATGAAACCGTCTGGGAAAGCACATGGTATTTCTTTGTTGGCAGCAGAAGAAAAAAAACTAGTAGAATGTCAGCAGTATCCACCTTAGCTTGTGCAATAAGATTAGCTGAAAATTATACTGAGTTTGCCAAACTTCCCAGAATGAAATTAAAAGATAGAGACTTGGCGTTAGTACAGAATAAAGATGAATGCAAATGAAAAGAACAGCTTCCTTTATGCTGTAAAAGATAAGCAAGTATTTTACGTTTTGTGATTCTTTTTTTTAAATGCAAAAACACAAATAACAAAAACCCAAACTCATAGCCAATAAGACAATGAAAAATCGTGCGTCGACTCTGGAATATTATTACGGTTGGTCCTGCAATGAGCCAGATGTTTAGACTGGATTTGGCATTGTTATCTTGTGAGTCGTCCTTGAGGGCCTGAGAGAGGCAGATGTGGATGTTTGATGGTATTACAGATATCATCACAGGATGTCAGTTGTTCCAAGCAAAGCTACCTTTTGCAATTGACGCTTTATTTTTGTCAATGCCGATGGTGTTCAAGTGGTGCTCCAGATGTGTCTATGGAGCTTCTCCGTCATCCAGGTCATGGTTGTCCCAAAGGTGCTTTTTCAAGAGGCAACTGGACTTTCTGGTTTTTCTTTGAAGACATTGTGCCCAGATTGTGCCCAGGGGGTCTATTACTATTTGCTTTCTTTTACCGCAATCGTTCTACTTCTAATTTGAAGATTTGTATTTTATTACAATGATTATTATATCACACTTATTTTTTTTATAAGTCTCACTGAAACAACACAGCAGCATAAGTTGTTTATTTAGCATATGGCATACAATGTCAGTGAAATGCACTACACAAGACACAAGGTAGAAAACAATGCAGTGTGAAATGCTGAATGCAGGTTTGTTCCTCTCTACTTCGCAAGGTCACTAACCAATATCTTCCTTCCTTCCTTCCTTCCTTCCTTCCTTCCTTCCTTCCTTCCTTTCTTTCCTTCCTTCTTTTCCTTCCTTCCCTTCCTTTTCTTTCCTTCCTTCTTTTCCTTCCCTCCTTTCCTTCTTCCCTTCCTTCCTTCCTTTCCTTCCTTCCCTTCCCTTCACCTTCCTTCCCTTCCTTCTTCCCTTCCTTCTTCCCTTCCTTCCTTCCTTCCTTCCTTCCCTTTCTTTCTTTGTTTCCTTCCTTCCTTTCCTTCCTTTCTTTCTTTCCTTCTCTTCCTTCCCTTCCTTCTTTCCTTCCTTCCCTTCCTTCCTTCCTTCCTTCTTCCCTTCCTTTCTTCCCTTCCTTCCTTCCTTTCCTTTCCTTTCCTTCCTTCCTTCCTTCCTTCCTTCCTTCCCTCCTTCCTTCCTTCCTTCCCTTCCTTCCTTCCTTCCTTTCCTTCCTTCCTTCCTTTCCTTCCTTCCTTCCCTTCCTTCTTTCCGTCCTTCCGTCCCTTCCCTTCCCTTCCCTTCCCTTCCCTTCCCTTCGTTTCCTTCCTTCCTTCCTTCCTTCCTTCCTTCCTTCCTTCCTTCCAGGGCCGGCCCTCAGGTGATGCCTTTATCCAAATGAAATCTTCCGACCGAGCCTTCTTCGTGTCCCAGAAGTGTCACAAGAAAATGATGAAGGACCGTTATGTGGAAGTCTTCCAATGTTCAGGAGAGGAGATGAATTTTGTTTTAATGGGTGGCACTTTAAACCGTAGTGGATTGTCTCCGCCCCCTTGTAAGTTACCATGTAAGTCTCGAATCCTTCGCCTGCTCTGTGCTTCTCCCGGCTGACACGCTGGTAGGTGCTGATGGACAGCAGAATCTGGCCCATTTCTTTTGGGATCAACCCTGATCAGGAATCAGCTTTCTGGGGAACAGGCTGGGATTGCAAGCTGGGCGAAAATGAGATATGATTGGCAGGAGCTTTTCTTGAAGCTGCCCATAGTATGAAGGTGCCAATGTGGGCCAATGCTTTTCAAACCGGGATTGGTTTTGCATCCAATTAACTTGTGGTGTGTTGCTAGAATCACAGTGTTGGGTTTTTTTTGGGGGGGGGGGTTGATATCTGACCAAAACTACAACAGAAAATATCAGTGATAATACTAACAATGTGATGCTGACATTAAAAGGAACAGAAAAAGTAAAAAAAAGTGGCCTGGAAAATTATATCATATGCAGATCTGTCCTGAAAATTTAGACTAAGTTGCTTGCAAGCCACCTTTTCTGCCAAAACAGACCTACAAATGCTGGCATATCAGAGGTATTAGCCATTCAATGATTCAGGTTGCAAATCAAGTATGATCAAGTATGAAGTACGTTGTGATTGAATCATTCTTTTGGCCATCCACTATGAATAAAGAGGTCTAGACCAGCGGTTCTCAACCTGGGGGTTGCGACCCCTTTGGGGGTCGAATGACCCTTTCACAGGGGATCGGGAGATGCCGCCATTTGGGTTCTTTTACCCTCTACGCAGCGGCGGGGGTGGGGCGAGGGGCGCAGGGCCCGGCATTAGGAAGGTTAAGAACCACTGGTCTAAACATTCATGTTTTCATAAATTCTGAATAATAGGATTAGAGTTAAGATTATACACATTTTTCATGCACCCAGCAACAAGCCTAAAATCTTGTTAACAGCCTGACAGATTTTATACCTTCAAAAAAGGGTTATTAGTTGAAAAAAACTGCTATTTAAGGAATAAGAGAGGGAATATAAGGTCATTTAAAACAAAACTACAAGGTGCTCTTCTGTACTAAAGGAGAAGGACATCTTTTATTAGTTTTCTTTTCTAGAACATAAAATACAAGGGCCACAGTTGTCTTATGGGTGAGATGGAGCAGTGTATAAAGTTAAGAAGTAAATAAAACATGACAGGTAAAATTCTCAACTTACAAGCAGGTGTTTAGCAACCATTTAAAGCAGGGGTCTTCAAACTTGGCAACTTTAAGACTTGTGGACTTCAACTCCCAGAGGTCCTCAGCCAGCAAAGCTGGTGAGGAATTCTGGGAGTTGAAGTCCACAAGTCTTAAAGTTGCCAAGTTTGAAGACCTCTGATTTAAAGTTAGAAGGGCACTGAAAAAAAAGTGGCTTACAAGCAGTCCTTATGAACCTTGTGGCATTGCCTTGGTCACATGATCAAAATTTGGGCTCTTGGCATCCAGCATATATTTACAATGGTTAATTGTAAATTAACTGGGGACATGTGACTGCCCTGTGTGACATTCCCAGCTGGCTTCTGAAAAGCAATGGGGAAAGCCAGATTTATTTAACATCCATGTGATTCACTTAACAACTGCAATGATTCGCTTAACAACCGTGGCAAAAAGAGGTTGTAAAATTAGCCACAACTCGTTCAACAACCGCTTTGCTTCTGGTCCCAATTCCGGGTGTAAAATGAGGACTACCTATATAAGAACATACTTAGCCAGGTCCCTGTAATGGGTTAAAAACGGCAATTCCCAAACTTTCTCATCTGTCATCTTTATTTATTTCTTCTAAGAATCAAGAGGTTTTCTGGGCTGCAGTTTTGCTAGTGCTGATAAACTGATCAGGATCTAATGGGTTTTAAATCCACTATAAATAAATGTCACCTTTTGCCAAATTTCAGTAGCTGCCTTTGGAAGCTTTTCTGCTTTGAACTGCCCTGAGATTAATGTTATTTTAATCAAGGTAAGACTTAATCTACAGAGGCTGCCTGTTGTTATTGAAGACAGAGAATCTCTAGAGACAGGAGTTCTAACAAGCCAAGAAAGAATGATGAAATCCGTTGGGTTTACATAGCCTTGTAAACAGTATTTCTGGTTGTGTTGAATGACCATTTGTGATTTGGCTTTTTTGATGGAGGGAAAGGGAAAGGAGGAAAGGAAAGAAGGAAGGAGATGGAAATGGGAAGGAAGGAAAGGAAAGGAAAGGAAAGAAGGAAAGGAAGGAGATGGAAATGGAAATGGAAATGGGAAGGAAGGAAAGGAAAGGAAAGGAAAGAAGGAAAGGAAAGAAGGAAAGGCATGGGAGGGGAGGGGAGGAGGAAAGGGAGGGAGGGAAGGAAGCTGGGAAGGAAGGAGATGGAAATGAGAAGGAAGGAAAGGAAAGGCACGGGAGGGAGGGAGGGAGGGAGGGAAATGAGAAAGAAGAAAGGGAAAGGAAATGCATAGGGAGGGAGGGAGGGAGGAAAGAAAGAAAGAAAGGAAAGAAAGGAAAGAAAGAAAAAGAAAGAAAAAGAAGGAAAGAAAGGAAAGAAAGAAAGAGAGAAAGAAAGGAAAGAAAGAAAGAAAAAGAAAGAAAGAAAGAAAGAAAGAAAGAAAGAAAGAAAGAAAGAAAGAAAGAAAGAAAGAAAGAAAGAAAGAAAGAAAGAAAGAAAGAAAGAAAGAAAGAAAGAAATTCTGCCGGTCTGCCTCTTGTTTTAGGGTTGGCTTTGGAAGTCAGAGCTTTGTTGCTTTCTGATACAGAAGAGATTATCCTCCTCTTTTGAAATTGGTACAATTGCCATTCCAGAGAGAGACATTTGAGCCCAGACGCGAAACGTTGGAGAGCCCTAAAATGATGACTCAGAACAGACTAAGCGGCCCAGTGCGCTTTGTGAGAATTATCGCTTTCCCCTTCTAGCTGATAGGTGTTCCCCGAACCCCTTGCTCTTCTATTTTTTTTCCCAAGTCAACAGCAACTGCCCAACAGAATCTACGTGGCTGACTTTCTACCTGGTTTGCTTTATCGTCCCTCTGCAGGCCTTTCTCCTCCCGCCTACGCTGCTTTTCAAACCGGAGCCACCGCAGTGATCCCAGCAGAAGCTGCAATATACCCGTCACAAGCGCTCCTGCCTCCAACCAGGAGTCAACAAGCTGCAGCTGCAGCCGCAGCGGCTGCAGCCGCTGTCACTCCAGCTGTCACTTACTACCCCACTCAGGCGGCTCAACTTTACATGAATTACACCGCTTACTATCCCAGGTACTATTGAATGTTGGCGCGTATTTCTCTGCTGCGTTTTGGGGAACCAAACTCGAGCAAAGCCTTGCAACTCATTTCGAGTTCCAAGGGTCATTGGGTCTCTTAAGTTTCTAGTCCTCACAGTTCTTGAAATGCACTTTGAAGATGCTTAGCATTTAAGATCTCAAGGAATGAGAACTGATGTTGTTGGTCAAGGTCCAGATAGGATGAAGTCAGGGATGGGCTTCAAAAATTTTAGCAAGGGGTTCTCTGCCCGGTTGCTGGGTGGGCATGGCCATGGTGGGAGTGGCCCAGTCGGCTTCCTGCACCATGGCACGGGGGGCGTTTTTGCCCTCCACAGGCTCCGGAGGCTTTCCTTGAGCCTCCAAGAGGACAAAAATGGCCTCCCCAGGCTCCAGAGGCCCTCTGGAAGCCCGAACTTCCGGTAGGCCCGTTTTTTCACCCTCATGAGCCTCCGTGCGGGCCCTGCACTTACCTGCATCCAAAATGGGCCGGGTGGGGACTCCTGGGAGGGATGGGGCAGGTGGGGCCAGCCAGGAGTAGGATTTGGGGGTTCTCCGAACTGCACAGAATCTTAGCTAGAAGTTCTCCTGAACCCCTGTGAACCCCCAGCAGCCCACCCCTGGATGAAGTTCTACCTCTGAAGAACGTAAGGCCCTCAATTAAAGATAAAATGCCGGATAAATTTGAAGCCGGGTCTTCAGTATCCTGGATTATTAATAGAATAACAGAGTTGGAAGGGACCCTGGAGGTCTTCTAGTCCAGCCCCCTGCTCAAGCAGGAGACCCGGTACCAATTCTGACAAGTAGTTGTCTAGTCTCTTCTTAAAAGCCTCCAGTAATGGAGCACTTGTTCTCTGCTTGAAATTCAGCTAATGTTTGGTCATTTTGACCAGTTTTCTTTTCTAAGCCTCGGGTGTTGAAGCCCACCCTTCTGTATAACAGCCAACATGGCCAATGTGCAGGGAGTTTGAATCCCCTTGCTTGCTTTATCTTTGGACTGGGGCAGATAACAAACTTGTAAATAAATGCAAAAGCGAATAAAGATTGTCTGAAGATCTGGAGTTGGGGAAAGCTTCAGTTTGCTTGGAGGATACTTCAGGGGTGACATTCAACCACCTCGGCCTGACTCAGGAGAGGCAGTAGGGACGATTTGAATCTATTCGCAGAGCCGGTAAAAATCGCCCCTGGTTGTCCCCGCCCACGCCTGCCCGCTCGCCCGCTGCTCACCTCGTAATAAAGTAGACAGCTCTTGTCTACTTTATTAGGCACAGAGAAACTCCCATTAACCTCGAGGTTACAAGAATGCTGGGACATGTAGTTTAATAACAAACTAGAAAGCACCAGGTTGTGGAAAGCAAGTAGATAGAATTCAGGGGTGAAATTCAAAAAGAAGATATGCCAATTATTATACACAAAACAATAAAAGAGGTACACAAATACTTACATAAGAGTAATAAGAGTCTTATTGCTCTTATGTAAGTATTTGTGTACCTCTTTTATTGTTTTGTGTATAATCATTGGTATATCTTCTTTTTGTAGGTCATTAGGGCAAAGAAGTGACGTCGACTTGGCCACGCCCACCTACCCAGTCACATGACCACCAAGCCACGCCCACAGAGCCAGTAGGGAAAAATTTTGAATTTCACCCCTGGGATACTTATATGTCCACAACAGTTGTTCCAGGCCTTCCCAATCTTTTCTTCCACCACCAACTCTGTTGGACAGAGAAGGGTTATTCAGCTGGGTTTTCCCCCCAGGATTCCATGCCTTCCTTCCACGGCTGGTGCACGGTGGAGGAAAAGCTGCGTTGGGGTTTACGGAGTTTGCAAGCCACTGCTACACGTTTGTCCTTGCGTTCTCCAAAGCCTCTTTTTCACCTTCAAATCCAAGCTGCAACATAACCCTGGGACATACCGTATTTTTTGGAGTATAAGACGCACCTTTTTCCTCCCTAAAAGTGGCTGAAAATTTGGGTGCGTCTTATACTTCGAATGCAGCTTTTTTTTCCAGCCCTAACTAGGTGCTAACAGATCTTCCCAGCTCTTACCTTGCAGGCTTTTTCATTGTTACTCTCTCCAAAGAATGTTTTTCCAGCCCTAAGTCTTTGCAGAATTTTTTTTCATTGCTCTACTTGCTCCGAGTAAGTTTTTTTTCTAACCCTAACCAGGTGCTAACTATCTTCCCAGCTCTTACTGGCTTGCAGGCTCTTTCATTGTTACTCTCTCAGAAGGTTTTTTTAAGTCCTAACCAGGGGATAAAATAATGTGCTGAAGCTGACCAGACTAAGGACGCTAGCCAGATGAATACCTGGTAGGCAGATTGTTTTCCCCTATTTTCCTCCCCAAAAACTAAGGTGCGTCTTATACTCGGTGCATCTTATACTCCGAAAAATACGGTAATTTATTTTCATGCATTCCTGTTTTGCCCTTCAAAGGGCAGAAAGTGTGCCGAGAAGGTTTATTGCAAGGTTAAGAAGGGAACTAATGCTTTTAGTATCATGAAAAGGTATTTTTTTTAAAAAAACAACCAAGCAGAGGTACAAAATTAGTAAAAATTTGTTGAGGGGCGTGCCAAAGAAAATAATATCCCAGGTCTGTTTAGAAGAAAATGCTAGAACACCATGTGTATGAGGCCATCCTTGTAAAGGTGAGCCCAACTAACCCCAGCCAGATGCCCTCAGATTATGCTGACTGCGAACTTTGTAAGCATCACAGCTTTGTCTGCTAGGAGCCGAGGTGGCGCAGTGGTTAAATGCAGCACTGCAGACTACTGCTAGTTCAGCAGTTCAGCTGTTCAAATCTCCCCAGGCTCAAGGTTGACTCAGCCTTCCATCCTTCCAAGGTGGGTAAAATGAGGACCCAGATTGTTGGGGGCAAGATGCTGAACTCTGTAAACCGCTTAGAGAGGGCTGTAAAGCACTATGAAGCGGTATATAAGTCTAAGTGCTATTGCTATTGCTTGTGGGCCTCACCATGGCAGAATCAATTAGTCACAAAAGAGTTTGTGGTCTGAGTGGGAAGTTGTCAAATTGCACTGGGCTTGTGGATTTTGGACACCCTGAATTCTCTAGCCGCTAGAGAGTTTGCTGAGAATTCTGGGAGTTGAAGTCTGCCCATCTGGCGGCGCCCATGTTGGGAAAAGTGGACATATACAGTATGCTTCACTGCAAGATAGCAGTAATGCATGAGTATGAACAAATTGTTGCAAACCTGAGGCTCCAAAGAGGATAGCTGTCGAGCAGTGTATCTCACTCTTGGTGGCAACTTTAAGATGTGTGGACTTCAGGTCCCAGAACATGCTGGCTGGTATTACTGGAAAGTACTGGGTTAATCTAATCTAACTGGAGCAGCTTTAGAGGAGGAAATCGATGCTCAAGTTGGAGCGATGGATTTGCAATTACCTCTGCAGTTCAACTCGCCCAATCACGATCAAGTGTGGTATTAGTTACCACTCTATAAAGCAGGGGTCCTTAAACTTGGCAACTTTAAGACTTGTGGACTTCAACTCCCAGTATTCTGGGAGTTGAAGTCCACAAGTCTTAAAGTTGCCAAGTTTGAAGACCTCTGCTATAAAGCCTTAGTAAGACCATACCTAGAGTACTACATCCAGTTTTGGTCACCACACTATAAAGAAGATGTTGAGACTCTAGAAAAAGTGCAGAGAAGAGCAATCAGGATGATTAGGGGACTGGAGGCAAAAACATACGATGAATGGTTGCAGGAACTGAGTATGGCTAGTCTAGTGAAGAGAACAGGGGAGACATGATAGCACTCTTCCAATATTTGAGGGGCTGCCACAGAGAGGATGGGGTCAAGCTATTTTCCGAGGCACCTGAAGGCCAGAGAAGGAATAATGGATGGAAACTGATCAAGGAGAGATTCAGCCTGGAAATTGGGAGAAATTTTCTGACAGTGAGAACAATCAACCGATGGAACAGAAGTTGCCTTCAGAAATTGTGGGCGCTTCATCACTGAAAGCTTTCAAGAAGAGATTGGACTGTCATTTGTCAGAAATGGTGTAGGGTCTCCTACTTGAACCTACAAGATGACCTACAAGGTCCCTTCCAACTCTGTTAATTTTAATCTAATCTAATCAATCTTCTTTGCAAGCTTAGTGGCTGTTGGAATCATTTATTCAATTCTCGTGGATTTAGAAGAGGGTTTATCAATCTTGGTAACTTTAACATGTGTGTGTTTTAACTCCCAGAATTCCCCAACCAGCGCTGGCTGGGGAATTCTGGGAGTTGAAATCCACACATCTTAAAAGTTGCCACCAAGGTTGAGAGACGTTGTTGAAGAGAATGAGTTCTCAGTCCCCAAGTCTTCTGATCCAAGTGACGTACCAATATGTGGGAAACAGCCCTTTGACCGCCATGTTCTGTTCCTCTTCCTTCAGCCCTCCGGTGTCTCCAACCACCGTTGGCTACATCACAGCTCCACAAGCCGCTGTTGCGGCCGCTGCCTCGGCTTCCCACACTCCGATGCTCCCTCAAGCAGGCGCCCTTGTCCGGATGCAAGGATTGCCCTACAATGCAGGAATGAAGGAAATCCTCAGCTTTTTCCAAGGGTATCAGGTGAGTGTCAGGCCTTTTGTCTTGCATCACCTTCTCCTTATAAGAGAATCTATTCTGGGCGTGTCATGGTGGGCATTTCCCAAGTCTCGTTCTTGAGAGAAGCTTTTCAACGCCAGAGGGAGCTGTAGCCTTCTGAGAACTTCCAACATTGGAAAATGGAGGCCTAATGTTAAATATTCAACGCAGATGGGTGTTTAAAGGTACCAGGTAGTCCTTGACTTACAACCATTTGTTTAGTGACCATTCAAAGGTAAAACAGCGCTGATAAAAGTGGCTTATGACTATTTTTTCCACACTTCTAAGATGTTGCATCTCCTCCAGGGTCACGTGATCAGAATTCAGATACCTGACTCATATTTATGACAGTTGCAGTGTCCGGGTGTGTGTGTCCTGTGATCCCCTTTTGCGACCTTTCTGACAAGCAAAGTCAATGGGGAAGTCAGATTCACTTAACAACCGCAATTGCTAACTTAACAACTGCAGTGACTCGCTTAACAGTTGTGGCAAGAAAGGTCATAAAACGGGGCAGATTTCACTTAACAACTGCCTTGCTTAGCCACAGAAATTTGGGGCTCAATTGAGGTCGTAAGTCGAGGACTACCTGTATAACCAAGTTAACAGGACCACAAAACTTTTGTTTTAGTGAAATCGTCAAGGGGAACGCTGTCTTCATTGAAGAATGCCTGTTGAATTAGAGACTCTGACATTGGTGTGATGTTGTCATCACCCAGATGATAGAAATTGGGGTTTTGGCATCATTTGACACCACTTTTGCAATGACCACCTTGCCCAAAATGATGCCTGTTGTCCATTTCCATCATTTCAATTGCCATGGACACTTCATCCACTTAATGCAAAGTCACTGGTCCCAACAGGATCGGGTAGAATAAAGTTTCAGTCTCTATATGAACTCAGGTATAATCTAATGAAGTTGCATAACGGCAAAGAAAGTGACTTTTCCTTCTTAAAACCACTGATTTCTGTTTTTTTTAAGGTGCTGGGTCTTTTTATCTTCAAAATGGTCTTTGAAACTATGAGTTTTGATCCTCCATAGATCACTTTTTTCCTTGGGACACAATATGCATTCCTGTCTTCACTTTTAACTAATTCTGGTTGCATCTTATCCTGGTTTAGGTTTTCTTCCCCCATTTAGGGAGAGAGAGGGAAGCCAGAGGATTGGGGGCCAGTCACAATTGGCTCCCAATCCCCTGACTTCCCTGGATAACCCCTCCTCACAAAGTGGCCACTCCCACCAACACTGACAGGGCAAACCACGTGTATATAGATAGTTAGCAAACCCCATTCCCTTCTGGCACTGATGATGTTACCTAGTTGGGTCATGAAATGTCTGCAAGAAAACCAGCAAACTCAGAGAGCCCCAAGGACTCCACAGTTCAACCCTGAGCTACAAATATTCTCTTCATTTGTTGGAGCAGCAGAGAAAGTAATGGGAGCTATTTTACTTCCCTGATGTTGCTTTCTTCCTAGACCTATTTCCTTCTCTGCCTTCCTTACACACACACACACACACACACACACACACACACACACACACACACACACACACACACACACACACACACCCCTCCTAGCTGCTAAATGTGCCCAGTCTTTATTGGACTCTATGAGTGAAATGTTAAAATGTTTAACATGAGTTAAATGTTTTTTAAAGTAATATTTTTTTACAAAGCTTGGCACTCTTTCCTGAGCTGTCCATAACCATCGTTTTGGTTACAGAATGGTCTATGTTGAGATTGAGTCCACCCCTTGTGCATCACACACATGTGTGTGTGTGTGTGTGTGTGTGTGTGTGTGTGTGTGTGTGTGTGTGTGTGTGTGTGTGTCAGTAGTGGGTTCCTGCCGGTACGGTTAATAGCTGTTGTTCGGCGCAGAGCCGAAGACGCTGCTGCCGTTCGTGGCGCGGGGGCTTTCCCTGGGTGCTGCCGCCGCCCGCATGGACGCCGCCAATTGCATTCTTTTGCCCTCTGCGCATGTGCAAAACGTTCTGCATGCGCAGAGGGCAAAAGAACCCAATTGTCGGCGTCCATGCGGGCAAGGAAAGCGTCCGGGGAAAGCTCCCGCGCCGCGAACGGCAGCAGCGTCTTCGGCTCTGCGCCAAACAACAGCTATTAACCATACCGGCAGGAACAGGCAGGAACCCACCTCTGTTTGTGTGTGTGTGTGTGTGTGTGTGTGTGTGTGTGTGTGTGTGTGTGTGTGTGTGTGTGTGTGTGTGTGTGTGTGTGTGTGTGTGTGTGTAGCAAATACGACAGTCACACATAGAAAGGGGAGTTAACCTGCTGGACAAGGACTAACTCCTTGCATTACTTCATGAAATGGATCTTGATTTCTGCTTAGCCTTTCCTCCTCCGAACCTGGTGGATTTTTTGAGATTGCTTTCTCCTCTGGGCAACCTTTAAACGTATTAGGGCTGCAACTCCGGTTCTTCCCACAGGAATTCTGGGAATTGCAGTCTCAGCACCTCTGGAAGCTAACAGAAAAGTCACAGTTCCCCCGTCAGCCTTTCCTCTTGAAAGTTATTTACGCCCTGCTTAAAGGTGCCCTCTCGTGGCACGCTCTTGTATTTACTGGGGAGGCATCTTTGATCGTGGCAAAGGAAGGGCTCTTATTCTGTTTCAAGGTACCTTCAAACCTCTTGCTGCCTGTTCCAAAGTGAGGTTGCAACCATGCCTTGTGGTGGGTTTTCCCTGCGTGAAAAAAAACCAAGGCGAGAATCAGCCCTAGATGCCATAAAAAGACAGTTACCTTGACCAATAGGCAACGTTGTCCCTCTCATAACCTTGTGGCTGATGGCTACTAGCGGAAACGGAGGCAGTTGAGAGCCAGTGGGATATAGCGGTGAAGGGGTTGGACTATCACCAGGGACCAAGTTTCCTCCTGTGCACACAATGAGTGTCTTTGGTCCAGTCCCTCGCGCTCAGCCTCATAGCTAGAATGGTTCCGTAAATGGAAACTTCCTGCAGGATTTTGCATCAGCCTAGCCCCGTGATGGCGAACCTATGGCCGTTTCCCAACTTGAAACGGGCCATTTCTGGCCTCCGGAGCACCTCCGGAGGGGTGGGGAACGCTGTTTTCGCCCTCCCCAGACTCCTAGAAAGGCTCTGGAGCTTGGGGAGAGCAAAAAAATGGGACTTCCGGTCCAACCGGAAGTCGGCAAATGGAACGTGATGTGAGCCGCCCAGAGTCCTTCGGGAGTTGGGCGGCATAGAAATATAAATAAATAAACAAACAAACAAACAAACAAACAAACAAACAAACAAACAAACAAACAAACAAACAAACAAACAAACAAACAAACAAACAAACAAACAAACAAACAAACAAATAAATAAAAAACAATAAACGTTTCTGGCCTCCGGAGGGCCTCTCGGGATTTGGGCGGCATAGAAATGTAAATAAATAAATAAATAAATAAATAAATAAATAAATAAATAAATAAATAAATAAATAAATAAATAAATGTTTCTGGCCTCCGGAGGGCCTCCGGGGGTGGGGAAGGCCATTTTCGCCCTCCCCAGATTCCTAGAAAGGCTCTGAAGCCTGGGGAGAGTGAAAAACGGGCGTGCCATCGCTTGCCGGGAGGGGGGGCAAGAGCGCATGCGCGGGAGGGGGCGCATGGAATTATGAGTGTGGGCACACGTGCATGCTACCCCCCGCGCTCCCCCCCTTTTGGCACGCGAACCAAAAAAGGTTCGCCATCACTGGCCTAGCCTATATTGGTTTGTGGGGATGGCCATGGCAGACCGGTTGAGGGGCAGTTCCCTGCTCTTGGGGGAAAGATGCTGGAGAAGGAAAATAGCTGCAACCTTTTTCTGTACACTTTCCCCGAGTCCTCCTTTCCTTTGTGTTTTAATCCTTCTGTTCTGGGTTCTAAAGCCCTTGATCTTAATTTAAAGGGTAGGGGAGCCCTTCTACATCTTGGATTGCTTTTGAAGTTAAACCATTGGTTGCTGACATTGCTGAGTGAGTGGAGAGGAAGAAGAAACAGGAGTTTTGGTTGGGGGGGTCAACTGAGGGAGGGGAAGAGCCAGAGACATGGATGATGTTGATGATGTGTAAGTGTGTTGATGATGTAAGGCCACACTTGGAATACTGCATTCAGTTTTGGTCGCCACGATGTAAAAAGGATGTTGAGACTCTAGAAAGAGTACAGAGAAGAGCAACAAAGATGATTAGGGGACTGGAGGCTAAAACATATGAAGAATGGTTGCAGGAACTGGGTATGTCTAGTTTAATGAAAAGAAGGACCAGGGGAGACATGATAGCAGTGTTCCAATATCTCAGGGGCTGCCACAAAGAAGAGGGAGTCAAGCTATTCTCCAAAGCACCTGAAGGTAGAACAAGAAGCAATGGGTGGAAACTAATTAAGGAGAGAAGCAACTTAGAACTAAGGAGAAATTTCCTGACAGTTAGAACAATTAATCAGTGGAACAGCTTGCCTCCAGAAATTGTGAATGCTCCAACACTGGAAGTTTTTAAGAAGGTGTTGGATAACCATTTGTCTGAAGTAGTATAGGGTTTCCTGCCTAGGCAGGGGGTTGGACTAGAAGACCTCCAAGGTCCCTTCCAAATCTGTTGTTGTTGTTGTTGTTGTTGTTGTTGTTGTTGTTATTATTATTATTATTATTATTATTATTATTATTATTATTATTATTATTATTATTATTATTATTATTATTATTATTATTATTATTATTATTATTATTATGGCCTTCCCTGTGGATTTAGAGCCTTGCTTGCTGCAGAGCTACTTGTGAGCCAACCAGCCCAGGAAACACTCTCCAACAAGCACTTTAGTTCTTCTACTCCCTTGTTGTTGTAGTACCTCATTACCTGGGTGGGCATCAAGAAGGCAACACACCAAGCAAGAATGGTGTCACCAAAAGCAACTTTGTGGGTAGTGAGGTGATCTCAAGTTCATCTGCCCCGTACGCTGATGTTCATTGTCCTACGGTTTGTGTTGAAGAAGCTGCTAGGCTGGGGCCCATGGGACGGACACGTGTGTGTCCAGATCTCCTTTTTCTTGAACATGGGTGGGGAGACCAGGTTCGTTCTAAGGTATTTTCACTTGTCTTCTTCCTTTTATCCCTAATTAGAAGGCAAATCTTGGTAGCCCTTAACTTCCTTTCTCTCTCCTTTGTTCTAGAGATGTCCCTGCTTCCCTCCCCCCCACCTTTTCTATTCATTATAGAATAGATATTTCTTTTGCTCTCTCATCTTCTCTTCCTCCTCATCCAACCCATGCTGAAATAAGATCACCAGGAAGTCTTCAACTTATTGCCTAGATAAATGCAGCTGCGCGAGCTGTGGTGGGTGTCCCTAGATACACCCACGTAACACCTATCCTCCGCCAGCTGCATTGGCTGCCCATTAGTCTCCGGACCCAATTTAAGGTGTTAGTTTTGACCTTTAAAGCCCTACATGGCTCAGGGCCAGGTTACCTTCGGGACCGCATCCTGCCGCATACCTCCCTACGACCGGTTAGGTCCCACAGAATTTGTCTCCTCCAGGTCCCATCGACCAAGCAATGCCGGTTGGCGGGGCCGAGTGGGAGAGCCTTCTCTGTGGGAGCTCCCTCCCTTTGGAACCAGCTTCCCCCGGAGATCAGGACCATCCCCACCCTGCTGGCCTTCCGGGAAGCAATAAAAACTTGGCTCTTCCGGCAGGCGGGGTGAAAGTGAGACCAATCAGACTATATGTGGGTCTCCCCCCTGGTTATGAATGTTGGATGTTTTTTAATTTTTTATATCTTTTTAATTGCTATTTGTTTTTATACCTGTAATAGATTTGACATGTTGTGAGCCGCCCAGAGTCCCTCTGGAGTTGGGCGGCATACAAATCTATTTAAATAAATAAATAAATAAATAAAATAAATAAATAGATATTTTGTCCCCGGGGCGAGATTCCAGAGACTGGAAAAAAATGCATGAGAAGGTACTCTTCACTTCATGCTGGCTTACGGCTTTGATGTATTCATCAGACCATTATGGAAACAGAACCTTAGATTAGATGAGCCCCAATGGAATCTAAGGTTGGAATTCTTGTGTTCGTCGTCATAAAAGGGCCTGCCTCAAGATGCAACAAGAAATCGCGGTTTCTCAAGGAACGAGTTCTCCTGATTTTCTTCTCTAAAAGCATTTTTGATCCTGGCTTGTTTTTTTCAACTTGCAATGCAGGTTTAGTTTCAGATCTCTCCACTTTCTTCTGAAACATAAATCTGCTAGAAGCCTAGGCAACACTGATCCTGTGTTGTGTTTAAAGGCCAAGGCAATCATCTCCAATCTTTTTGTGGGCATGAGAAGAACCTGCTAATAGGAAGCTTTATTGTAGCTGGTTTCCACTGCTTCCAGTTGTTGTCTCAGTCCCCCTGGGTTCTGAACTTCGTCACCATTCAGCCGGTGTGCGAGAACACTGGGGGTGATCTGGATGTCATGGCCATGTGGTTCTTTCCATTGGTTTTCCCATCTTCTTTGCTCTTCACACTTCCAGTTGCATTTCCCCACAGCTTTTCTTAAGTGCTGGCTAAGCCTGATGCGTTGACCAACCAAGATGAAACCAACTTGCTCCTATGAAGACGTACCGATTAACAAACGAACTTTTTCGCAGATGTTTTCCCCCAAAGTCCAGCCTAAGCGATCGCCAATAGCTTAATTTTAACGCTTGCTGGCTTCAAGTGGCCACTGGAAATTTTGGAATCTCATTCCAACAGGTTTGCTGTTGGATTTAGCTCTGAGGCCGGTATCCCTCACTTCCTTTTGCTGATGGAAATTGTAAACCCCCCTCCCCCTTAAAGAAAAATGGCAAGTGTTGCTGGGGGGAAAGGGTGGCTTGCTGGTTCAAGACCACCTGCTCCTTCTCTTGCTGATCTTCTGTATCACACTTGTACTGTAGTATGCTCCTGATGACTACAATGGCCTCATTCAGCTCAACGACCAAGCAAGGGGCGTCTTACAAGCACCGAAAGACTGGGTTTGCTTGTAAGTGTTGGTAACCACCAGAGAAGGTAAGCGTGGATTGGCTGAAGCGGAACTCTTTGGTGGTGAATGGAAATGATTCTGCGGGGAGATGATTTTTGTTCCCTTTTCTCTTTCTTTCAAAAACAACAACCCCCAAACCAACCAATCACGTTTCATCCTCCCTTGCTAGCTCATGATGGGATTTTGCTTGCTAACACTTCCTTGCTTGGGCACTTCGCATGACTCCACTAACCCAAGGGTGACGCTGAACATCTCAATGTGCTTGCGCTTCGGGATGAATGTTTAGGAGAATGTTGGGAGGTTGGGACTTGGGAAGTTTGCGTGGCATTCTCTCATTCAGGGTTTTTTTTGGGTGCGGGGGAACAAAGGTTCCTTGCTGCAGCCGTCATAGCTGTGCGGGCCATTCTCTATTGATCTTATGGTCAGACTTGGAGCAGAAAAGCAAAATATGGGGACGGATGGAATTCGGACAGATGGAAGAGGAAGCATCGTTGAATTGGCATCCTGATTGGTTCTTCCATTGTTCTTCCATTGGTCACAGTCCACTTGGAGACCTCAAGAGATCTTGAGAATGCTTAATGCCCAGCCACCATCGGCAGGGTATCAGTTCAGGAAGGATATTGTGTGACTAGTTAAGACTTGCCTAGGTTTTGAACCTGCTTCATGCAGTCCAGCTGCTAACTAGTCAAGCAGTTGATGGCAGACGTGTTCATGGCCCTCAGCTTCTTATTTATTTATTTATTTATTTATTTATTTATTTATTTATTTATGAGATTTGTATACCGCCTCACAGTGCAAGCACTCTCTAAGCGGTTTACACCAGTAAGCAATGTATATTTATATTGCCCCCAACAATCTGGGTCCTCATTTTACCTACCTCGGAAGGATGGAAGGCTGAGTCAACCTTGAGCCTGGTGAGATTTGAACTGCTGACCTGCGGATCACAGTCAGCTAAAGTGGCCTGCAGTACTGCACTCTACCCGCTGCGCCACCTCGGCTCTTCAAAAGAATGAACCAAGCATTTGGAGTCTGCTGCCTCAAACATGCTGGGATGTTTCTGTAGAAAACTGACATCTTCAGACCAGTTGTTTGATAACTATTAAATTTTTATTAAATCTCTGCCCATCAGACACAGGACAGCAGATGTTCATGGCAGACCCAATGCTAACATGTGTGGACAAAATCCCTCCCCATTTCCAAAGCAGCTACCATAGAGAGATTGTTTTTGTTGCTCCTTGTTCTCCCAGTTTTAGCTCCACGGAACAGCCATGAGCAATATCCAACCTAGGAGATGGATCCTTCTTGGCTTGGGGAAGGCCATGCTTGCATGCATTATATCCTTGCGGGCTTTTTGAAAGAAACACGCCAGGTTACATTTAAGATATCCAAGCATCCATATTTGCAGTTATTTCTATAATATAGGAACTTACCATGGTTTGTTTTCCCTATTGTCTACCTCGGTGTTTCTCAACTTGGCAACTTTAAGAGGCGTGGACTTCAATTCCCAGAATTCCACACATCTTAACGTTACTGAGGTTGAGAAATACAGCTCTAGCTTGTCAAATGGATCTTGGAACACGCATAGTAAGTATGGGTTCAGATTGTACTTTCCTTAAATAACTTCAAACTCAGCTTGCTTGCTAATGTGGTGGTCAAGCCATCTTCACAATACAGGAACATACCGGTAGTTTGGCACATATACCATGAACCCAGGTTTTGGGGTTAGCTTTTGGTTCACAAACTCAGGAAATGGGTTAATTTCTTAGGCAGATTAAATATAGGACACAGGACTAGAGTCATTATCTCATAGGATCCCAATATGCTGATTTCAGTTCTGGGGAGATCGCTATTGAAACGTAGAAGGGCCTTTCTGCCTTTGTGTTTTGCTAAATAATTATGCCTTACGGCAGGGGTCCCCAAACTTGGCAACTTTAAGACTTGTGGACTTCAACTCCCAGAATTCTCCAGTCAGCATAGCTGGCTGGAGAATTCTGAGAGTTGAAGTCCACAAGTCTTAAAGTTGCCAAGTTTGAAGACCTCTGCCTTACGGGGAGTGTTGAATAGAAGTCCTGCAAAATGAGCTATTTCTCTGGGGAAAAAAAACATTGCATTACAGATAATCCTCAATTTACGACCTCAATTGGGACCAGAATTTCCATTGTTAAGGGAGTTGCGCCCGATTTTACCACCTTTTCCTTTTGCTGTGTTTGTAAGTGAATCCTATAGTCGCTAAGCGAATCCGGCTTCCTCCTTTTCATTTTGATTGTTGGAAGCCAGCTGGGAAGGTTGCAAATGACAATCGCACAACTCCCCCTGGATGCTACAACCCTTGTAAATACACAACGGCTGAGAAACGCCTGAATTTGGATCACGATTGTGGAGATGCTGCAGTAGTCGTAAGTGCAAGGACCAGTTGTAAGTCACTTTTCCGGTGCTGCTGTTACTTCAAACAGTAAATGAATGGTCATACCTTGAGGATTAGCTGTATTTTCCCCAAATTCTTGGTTTAAATGGTAGAGGTTATCTTAAATCTGCTGAGAGTATAATAATGAAAACTGTTTTGGTCTAACATTTCTTTTTATGGGGGATGGACTATATGAAATCAACTTCCTTCCTTCCTACTGCTGGTTCTCTTCTACGCTGGTTCTCTTCTACGCCCTTTTCAATGTTTGCTATTTTGTGGGGGGGGGCACTTAAAAGTGTGTGACTAAAGATTACCAACTGGATCGCCCAGGTAAGCAATTCTAGAAATTAACGACCAGGATAGAAAGATCAGGATAGAAATGACATTGAGAGCTCCTCTCTGAGCTTAGTTGTCTTCTTGCAGACGTTTCGTGACCCAACTAGGTAACATCATCAGTACTAGTGAGCTAGTGGGGTCGTAAAACATCTGCAAGGAAACAAGCAAGTTCAGAGAGCACCAAGGACCCCCTCATTTCAAGCCTGAGCTACAAATATTCTTCTAATATCGATAAATGAAATTATGATCTGAAAGGGGCTGTCGGAGTTACCAAGGCTTAAAGTGGACAGACTTGTGGCTTGTTCAAGGCAGTTGGGTGCAGTCTGCCTGTGCATGGTTTCCCATGGGATCAGAGAGGAGTCCGTGACTTCTGCACAGTGGTCCTCTCAGCTTCCATTTTAATTTCCAACAATATTCTGGAGCAGATCTGGGTGATTGACGGCCCATATCCGGCCCTTTGGCAATCCCTGTCTGGCCTACATGAAGTCAACTGGAAATGAATTGAAATGGCAATAGCACTTAGACTTATATACCGCTTCAACAGTGCTTTGCAGCCGTATGTAGGTCTTTGGTTATTTGGGTTTTCTCCCGCGTGAAATTGGAAGTGTCTTGGCGACGTTTCGACGAAGTCTCATTCATCATCATCAGGCTGGTGTCTTCAGCTTCGTGCTCGTGCAAAGCCGAAGACACCAGCCTGATGATGACGAATGAGACTTCGTTGAAACGTTGCCAAGACACTTCCAATTTCACGTGGGAGAAAACCCGAATAACCAAAGACCTACATATATATATGTACTCAACAGAACTGAATTACTTTTATTTTGTAGACAACTTTTTCTCAAATTTACGTGTGTGTGTGCTTGCGTGCCTTCACACACCTTCACAGCCCTATTGGTTTGGTCCTCTGCAACAGTCCCATTTTCTCACGTGGCCAGTTGGGGAAATTAATTGCCCATGCCTGCTCTGAAGTACAGATCTGGCAGGTGAACTTGAGAAGGTTCTGCCCTCAGGTGTGTTCACACCTGATGCAGTTCACACGGCATCATCTGTCCCCGAATAAGCCTCTCCAGGGAGCATCTGGTCACCTTCTCAGCTGTCTCCAGTGGGGAAGAGAAGCTGAGATATGACTCCTTGGCTCTGTCTCCACTTGCGCCGGGCCGCCCTTTTGATCTTCTCCTTCTGCTGTTGCAGCTCCACGCAGATTCCATCCTCCCGCTTTTCAACTTCAGCGGTCAGCCTAGCGGAGAAGCTCTGGTTTCTTTTCCCAGCCTGGACTCCGCCAAGAAAGCTGTGGCTGAGCAAAATGGAAGCCTCTTGGGGGGCCACTGTGTGGACCTCTGCCTTATCTAGACACCACCACCATCCCTCCAGTGGATCCGAGTGTGGGGAACAAGAACAAATCTCCTCTTTCCTCTTCAAAGCAGCCGTGTCTTCCCTGACCAGCAGCCTTTTTCTCCTCCTGGGGGGGACAAAGCCACATCCTCCCAAAGCAGACCAGCAAGGGGAGAAGGAATGACACCCACCTTTTCCCGAAAAAGCAGGATTAATTGCTCAAATATTATTGAGACAAACTCTACTCAGCTGAACTACTGAAGCGCTGTAGACTTTAGGTTGTTTTTTGTTGTTGTTTTGTTTTATTTTTAAAATATAAATATATATATAAACAATTTTGCATTCCCCATTTGGAGAGAGAAATGTTTTGTTTGAAATACAGACTTGCCAAACCTCTTTCTCTAATTTGGAGTAGGAGGGAATTCCATCTCATCAAAAGAGAAAAAATCTTTTGTTGTTTGTTCCCCTAAAAGGTGTCAAATCGAATTATATTTTCCTGTTTACTTTCTTTACTTTAAAAAAAATGTCTAAATGAAATGACAGAATAAGCTCTTCAGTTGAAAGGTGTCAAATCAAATTGTTTTTCCTGCTCCCTTAAACAGAAAAAAAAAAGTTATGTCCAAATGAAATGACAAAATAAGCTTTTCAGTTTTTGTTTTAAGTTTTGTTTTGTGAGGTAGAACCCTAAGTAAGTAAAGCCATATTTTCAAACTGCCAACCTGTAAACTAAACAAAGGTAGAATCTTAGTAGGACAATGACAGCCCGTAAACACTGAGGACTAGTAAATTATATATGTTGTTTTATTTAAACATCATAGTGCTCAAATACTGTATTTTGTTTTTGCTCTAGTTCACATGCATGCCATTTGTTTACAATATTCATTTGTATATTATGACACAGCAAAGAAGTTGAAATTTAAGGCTAATTAGTGCATGTTTTTTTTAAAAAATGAATGTATATACATGTTCAAAGAACATAGTTTTATGTTGTGTAGTGTGTGCCGAAACATCTGTTGTACAAGCACTAAATAATTTTGGTTTTTAACTGTGCCTTGATCAGGATTCTTTCGAAATGTGCAATAACAACGGAGGAAACCAGACTGAGTCAGATTGGACTCTTGGGTACCTGTGAATGCAGGGATTTTGTTTGTTTATTTGTTAAATAAAGAACTCTTGTAGTACTTAAAAGGGGATCCGACCTGCCCTGGCCTTGAATCGATGTATGCTTCTTTATATGATAAGAAATAAAAGATGCTTGCAGGAAAATGCACTTGTCTCTTTAGCTTCTTGCAATTGAAACCAGCATTGCAAATAACATATTTTTGGGGTACTGGTAATTTAATTAGCACACAGCATGTACAGTATGTGCCGCACTGGCTATCGGCAACTGAATTCCAGCACAAGGTCTGTTTGATATAGCAAAAGAGCTTTTTCACATGTACTATAGGTGGCTAATACAATTGCCAAACTAATCTTTGGAGAGCCAATTGGGTCTGGTGGTTAACGCATCAGGTTAGAAATCAGGAGATGGTGAGTTCTAGTCCCGCCTTAGGCATGAAAGCTGGCTGGGTGACTTTGGGCCAATCACCAGGAGATAAGTGAGTTCTAGACCTGCCTTAGGCACAAAAACTAGGTGGGTGGCTTTGAGCCAGCTTTAATCTAATTTAATGGGGACTAAATCTTATTAAATAGAATAGGTGCACACTGTTCATTGCAAAATAGGGTTTCCTATTTGACAAATTGCCCATTCTATACAAAAGGGTATCTATTTGCCAGGCAAATCTTAATGCAAAATCACATTTTTCTTCAAAGCTCTAGGCAGACCCCTGCAATGTCCACATCCCACCACTAGATGTCCCCTTCATACTGGATCTCCCAAATACTGGGCTGATCTAAGCTAACTAGAACAGATCTATAGGATTCTGGCACACAGGCTGAAGCAATGGGCTTGCAATTACAGTTCAACTCACCCAATCATCTTCGCAGTTTCGGCACAGGCAAGCAATTGTCGGGATCATTTTTTCAATTCCCATGGATTTAAAAAGTGTTTCTCCATGTTGGCAATTTTAAGATGTGTGGATTTCAACTCCCAAAATTCCCCAGCCAATGCTGGGAGTTGAAGTCCACACTATCTTACAAGTTGCCAAGGTTGGACAAAGCCTTGCTTTGAAATGAAAAAGCCTCTCTTTGATCCTGGATTTCCCCACCGCTTTCTTCACCACAAGGTGGAAAAAGTTGACTTCCAAGAAATTTTCCCAACCTGCCAGCCTAGCTTACCTCCCCAATAGCAATAGCAATAGCACTTAGACTTATATACCGCTTCATAGTGCTTTACAGCCCTCTCTAAGCGGTTTTACAGTCAGCATATTGCCCCCAACAATCTGGGTCCTCATTTTATCGACCTCGGAAGGATGGAAGGCTGAGCCAACCTTGAGCCGGTGAGATTTGAACAGCTGAACTGCTGAACTAGCAGTAGCCTGCAGTGCTGCATTTAACCACTGCACCATCTCGGCTCCTAATCTTAACAGCTGTTCTGAGATCAACCACAGTTAGCATGGTGCTCTTCCTCTGCTACGACAACTTTATGTAGCCATATCTACCGGTATGAATAATGTAGGGAAGATGATTAAAATCCTTCAACCGAGGAGCAGAAGGAAATGAATCTCCTGGATACTCTTGAGCGCAAGCTCTTGCTTTTCCTGTCAATTCTCTGCTTGCACATGGGAAGAAAGGCAGATGTGACAGCCTTCCGGTTGCCTTCCGTCTCACCAACCTTCAGGCATGTTTGCTCTGAATCCCACAACTCTCCGCAATCTCTTGAGAAATTCCGTGACAGACAAGGAGTGAATTCCCTGGAATTTGTGAGAATGGCGGGATCTGTCTGACAGTTGCCACTGACCTAAATAACGCAGCTGCTTGCAGCGGCTAAAATAAGCCGCTTCACTTCGCTTTTTTTTTAAAGCAAATCTTTTTTTAAAACCCCTTTCTATTTTAAGACGACTATCTTTAAAGTGTCACAGCCAGCAGCGGCACCTAGCTCAGTGTTTCCCAACCTTGGCAACTTGAAGATGTCTGGACTTCAACTCCCAGAATTCCCCAGCCAGCATTCGCTGGCTGGGGAATTCTGGGAGTTGAAGTCCAGACATCTTCAAGTTGCCAAGGTTGGGAAACACTTGACCTAGCTGATCTCAAAAAGCTAAGCAGGGTCAGCTCTGGTTAGGAATGGAATGGGAGGCCACCAGAAAGCGTGAAACCTGAGGTGGGGCAGCCAAGGAAAGCACATTGGTGTGTCCACGTAGGCTCTTGGAGCTCAGCTCAGCTGGAAGGCTCTTGGCTATTCACCGTATTCACGTAGATATTAAATAAACTAGGTCTCTAATCCTAAATTTGTACCCCCAGCGCAAGGGTAGGCAAAGTTGGCTCTTCTATGACTCATGGACTTCAACTCCCAGAATTCCTGAGCTAGCATGATTGGCTCAGGAATTCTGGGAGTTGAAGTCCATGAGTCATAGAAGAGCCAACTTTGCCTACCCCTGCCCCCAGCGGAACCAAACTCAGGTGCAGCTCTCTTCAGAAGGTGGAGAGACGTGTGGACTTCAATTCTCAGAATTCCCCAGCCAGCATGCCAAGTTTGGAGACCCCCGGATTAAAGGATGGATAACAACTCAAAACTATCTCACTCTTTTTTTAACGACACCCCCTTATTAATATAAAAACATAGTGCCTAAATCAAGAATAAGAAGAAGCCAGTTTTCTGTGACCTGATGGCTTCTAGCTTTAATTATTTCACGCAAGCTGAGGATGAGAGAAGTTGTGATGCAACACACTTGGTAGACCCAAAATTCAAAGCAGGTATAGTACTACCTCCACAGGGTAGTAAGGCTCCAATTCAACACTGATCCATCACGAATCTAAGATTGAAGTTCCCCATCTAAATTCCTGGGAGTAAATCTTATCGATTGCTATGGGACATTCCAGAATCAAAATCCACAGGGATGGACTCTTATGAGCCCTCCTTCCATTAGCTTTTTAAAAAACACACAGAATTCTTTATTGGCCAAGGGTGATTTGCACACACAAGGAATTTGTCTCTGGTGCATAAGCTCTCAAGTGTACACGCAAAGAACACACACAATAGAACATAAGTCATAGGATACAATCATAATCATAAGATACAAACAACAAGTGATGAATCGTAAGATACCACTAGGAGAAGGTAGTACGAAAGATGAGAAGGCGAGAAAGATAAGATGATGACATATATCTTATTTGAATTACAGAAAGGGTCACAAGATTCATGAAGTAGTTATGCAAATTATATTAAGCATACCAAAATTTGTTAATTTAACCTGGCCCCCACAGCTTTATGAACAAAGTAGTAGCCACATACTTCTATTAACTAGTACATTCTTTTAAGAGACTCAGCTACAGAATCTATCATATTAGAGGCCAATAGTGAGGCTTCAGTCATATCTGAAAGCAAAAAATAAATAAATCTGATTTTAAAAAGCCTCGGCTAAGTGTTTTTATTCATCTCCAGAAATAGAAAAGTCCTGGTTACAGAAAGCAATGCTATTAAATAGGTTCTGCAAATATCTGATGTCCATACAGAATAAAACTTGAGGGGACTCAGAAACTGACGTCAGGGGGCTTAAATTAACTTAGGGTTGTAGGACTAAAATGTATAAATCCAGTATTTGGAAGATAATACCATAGCAGTCCAGAGATCTCACCAATCGCTGTTTTTTCTACTCACCTGATTATAAAAAAAATTACTGCCCATCATGTCTGTTCTAAGAACAGGAATTTTATAATACCTGATTATATCAATCTTTCGGTGGGGGGGGGGGGGGAATGCCAGAGATGAAACCCACAATCTTCTGAATGAAGAATACACACATTTTGAGCAAATGTATGGATTCTTGCAAAATAGACCATTATGGAGCAAATCCTCTTTTTCTAACTTTTGCAATGGAAGTTAAAGGACTGGTGTCCAGTCCACTTACAATCAATCACAAAGACACATTAAAGGAAGACAAAGTCTTGTACAGAGGTCTTCAAACTTGGCAACTTTAAGACTTGTGGACTTCAACTCCCAGAATTCTCCAGCCAGACTTGGAGAATTCTGGGAGTTGAAGTCCACAAGTCTTAAAGTTGCCAAGTTTGAGGACCCCTGGTCTTGTATCATCTTAGGTCTGCTAAAAAAAAAAGATATGACTACTGTACAGCTAATAGTTTTACTCTCCTCTCCTCACTCTTCCGAACTAATGAGCACAGTTAAAGAAAGACACAGACTCTAATATGCATTTTCTTTTTTATTTCAACACTATGATTCAAGAGCCTATAATGCTTTTTCCCTTTGTACTTCTGCATGTAGCACTGCAATCATAACTTACAAAAGGTTTAATACACAAATGTACATGAAATTACAATACAAGGCTCTGTAAACATCTAGAATGTAACTTTTAGTCTTAAATCATTATTGTCCCAAACTGTTAAATAGAAAATTTCAATTTGAACAATCTTCAAACCTCAAGGAATGACATTCATTCTATGTATCAAAAATAGAGTTTTTTTCCCCCCAAGATTTGTTTGCATCCAAGCAACTGTTTTTCTCTTTTATTCTTTGGTTTACAATGGATGGCAATTCCATTTTCTAATGAAACATTTATTAGAAGGAGCGCCAAATTGTGGTCAAACTTTGGTTAAACCAAAACGACTTTCAAAACGGGCAAGGTATATATATATATATATATATATATATATATATATATATATATATATATATATATATATATATATATATATATATATATATATATATATATATTTATATCTCACCTCCTTTGGGTTACAAAAGCCTCCACTCTTTCGTTATGAAAGCTACCATTTGAACGCTTTCCATTAACATTTAAAAAAAAAACTGGGCGCCAGCATAGAAAGCAATTGCAAATTTGGAGAGGCCAGCAACACAGATGCCAGTCACAGGCAGAAAATTGTAAATTGCATAGTCTAACGGAGATCATGTGCTTTTATCTCTATTACATTACACAAGATTAACAGTCTTACCTACAGCATCACACAAGCCAAAAAGTATTTATTTATATATACATATATATACATATATATATATATATGTATATATTAAGACCCTTGTATTGAAGCTTTTACAAGGCAAAAAAAAACCCACCATTATAGTACTCAACTTCTATAGTTTTGCTTTAAATAGGAAAGCGTTTCTATGTCCACAGGCATTGGGTATTTCAAGGCAACAGAAGGTTGAAGACAATCCACTACTGAGAGGTGCTGACACTGCAGTGCTCGGTGGATTGCTCACTTAGTGCATAGTAACTCGGGACTATTTGGGTGCCCACATTTTAGGTACAAATATAAATAGACACTAGCCGGGAGAACTTTAAGGGAGTAGAAGGGATACCATCACTCATCTCAGAGCCCAAGAAAAACTCTGAAACTTCACATATGTCAATCTTCACATCTGACCCAGTCTGCACGAGAGAACGGAGCTAGCCTTAAACAAAGGAATGCAAGAATCGTTAAGTACATCTCAACTTAACTTTAGGAAGGAAGAGGGGTTGGGAAAGAAACTCAAAATAATTCCACCTTGATTCTCTAGGTACGAGAGGGGAAGCTCCGCCAGGCTTTCAAGACATTATGATGCCCTCCCACAATAAAGCAGAGTTCCTCTTGTAAGTCTGTTTCCTCACCTGGCCAACATTGGAGGCCTGACACATTTTTAAGGGTTGAAAACTGTAAAAGAGACCCCGGCGATAGCACAGAGAAGACGTTAAAAAGGACTGCTGAAAAAGGAATGTAGTACGCCCATGTGTCACTAGCCATACCTTTCTCTGCATGCAACTAGTAGCATCTGTTGAACAGATGTGTCAGATTTACTTCCAAAGAAACCGTTAACATTTAAGATGGCAATTGTTTGGTTTCGAAAGTTCACGCGGGGCCATTTTGATTACTGTAGGTCGGACAATCGAAAGGATTGTCATTTTGGATTGTATAGGATCTCTGAAATGAAGATAAAGAAGTCCACCATGGTGGGGGGATGAGCAAGGAAAGGAAGAGGATGCTGCATCGATTTAGGAGTCGTCCAGATGACATGTCCACTTGATCCAACACTGAAGACAACAACTAGAATGAAGAAATCTTCCTTGCCATCTTAAAAAGTGATAATTTAAAAAAAAAATCATTTCAGCTATCATTTTTGTGGGGTCCTTGGTGCTCTCTGGGCTTGCAGATGTTTCACTGCCAAACTAGATAACATCAGTGCATGATGCTGTTACCTAGTTTGGTAATGAAACGTCTGCAACAAAACAAACCAGCTCAGAGAGCATCAAGGACCCCACAGTTCAACCCTGAGCTACAAATATTCTCCTCTAATGGCATCACCTTTCTGTTTTGAAGAGTCAAAACTGTGCGATTAAAAAACACAAGATAAACGGTTCCAGGAACCCTTTAATACGAATGTTTTTAGTGCTTTAAATTATTTTAGGTAGCTGTCTTCTGAACTGTGCAAACAAATCTGAATCTCCTTTGTTTTACTTCATCCTGAGATAGTAGAGTTAGTTGTAGACTAAGCAGTAAATGTAGATAATTACAGTTAAGCAGCCCTCTTAATAACTAAATTGTGGTTTAGAGTTGCTTATATTTTTTAAGAAAGTGGAGACTGCTAAAAAGCCAAGATGCTTGCTGAATGAAGACAGATACTTCGCCCTCTATCAGCCTGTTGCCAGTAGCATGACGCTACAAAGCCTATCTTGTTCCTATCAGTTAAGACTTAGGTAGCTATAAAAATTAGCTAAACAATGACAGAAAACAGTACGCCAACGACCTTAACTCTTATGGTTCTCAAAAACTCCTAATTATCTTTTCATTTTGCAGCCTCCTGATCCTTTTGCTCATTTAAACTCAAAACATCTTGATTTCTATTTTACAGAAGAACGAACTCTTATTTAGTAGACATTCTTATCTGCCATGGTTGGGATTTGTATCTCTCCTGTTTGGAATCAGAGATAGAGTCCACCCACCCCAAATCACATTGTGGTGGGAAATATTAACCTAACATGCATCGGTGGTCACAGGCAGCTTCAACCTCAGTGGTCACAATGCAGACGTGTCTCTGTTCAGTGAGCTGCCTCGGTCAGCACTGGGAAGTACATCTCTTACAGTAAGAGGGCCTAGCTACATTCCTTTTGTTATACCAAGTTAATTTCTTAAGAGGATGAAAAAACAGTAGGATCACTAAACCATTAAGAAAAGGTTTTAAGCAGCCCATATAAATGCCAACATACATTTTCAGACACATCTAACAGGGAAAAAAAGAAGAAGAATAGACCGTGAAGTTCTCTACCTGAGGAATCTCAAGAACAGCAGTTTAACAGTTTGAACAAATCGGATCAAAAGGACTCCATATGGAACGTAGCCTTTTGACGTAGCCCAAAAATTGTAGAATGGCTTCGTTAAAAATGAGCACATATATAAATCGTTTTGAACAAGTGCTTCTGTTTAGAACAGGTCTGTGCTAGCAAAGGTACGAAGGTATAAAAGTCGGTTTTGGAATGTCGTTTCTATCCCAATCTTTCCATGATGGAATGGTCTCTTTGCAGCCTACCAAAATTTTTCAGTGTCTCGAGAACACAGATCTATATTTGGCTTTGCTTCCTAAAGCTCCAAAGAAAATTGTAATCATTATTCATACGTAAGACTTCCAAAAGCATTGGCTTCAGATGATAGATACTTCTGTGCCTTTGAAAGAGTATATTATATTATTATTATTATTATTTATTATTATTATTTAAAAAACTGTTTTAAACCACATATGCTTAAAGGCTCTTCAAAAAGACCGTCCAAAAGGTATACAAATTTTTATTACAATCTTAGTATCTCTCCTAAAGAAAAGCAGCATACAAAGATGGTGTTTTAAAAAAAAAAATTACCCACATTCAGTAACTGTGCATATTGAGAGCAAAACTACGTTTCTCCATACAATTAAGCACTTAATATAAAAGAATTATGTTAAATGCACAAGACAAGCAAAGCTCATTGGTATTTTACTCAAGGTTAGAGTATCTTGGGTCACTTCTTGGTGTCCATTTTTATAAAGTAAATTTTTTTTTACAGCATCCTAAAAATCTAGAACTCCACCTGTTTCCTGTTACCACTCTCTTTCCCGCTCTCCTAGAACAGCTCTTCGGGGATCCAGTGTCCAGGATCATCAAGGCCACGTAATCGGAAGCACAGTAGATCTAAAGGGGGACATGAACGTTACTCAGAGGAAAAATGCAACGCTTCCTGGGTCTCTCCAGGTTTCCGCAGGACGGCAGCTCCTGCTCCACGGGACGCAGACATCTGCGGCATGTCTCTTCCAATGATTTCCGTCACTACATCAGAAAAAAAGGAGAGAAGGATCAATTGTTTTCATGTCTTCCATAAACATTGGTTTCTGAAGAATCCATATTTAGACCCTTGCAATACTTCCAAACAGGTTGAGACATTTACCGTGTTTCCCCAAAAATAAGCCCTCCCCTGAAAATACCATTTCCTCTGGTTAAGGTTAGGGAGACAGAGCTGGAAATCAGATAACACGGCAAGAGGAGCCCCGTCTTGCTCCACATGCCCCAAAATAATAAGACCTCCCCCGAAAATAAGGCCAAGCGCTTATTTCGGGGTTCAAAAAAATATAAGGCAGGGTCTTGTTTTCAGGGAAACACGGATACTGCAATTCGCTTTTCATGCATCTGTCCCTGAAAATCATTCAAAAGCTTATGAGCCGAGGTGGCGCAGCGGGTAGAGTGCAGTACTGCAGGCCACTTTAGCTGACTGTGATCCGCAGGCCAGCGGTTCAAATCTCACCGGCTCAAGGTTGACTCAGCCTTCCATCCTTCCAAGGTAGGTAAAATGAGGACCCAGATTGTTGGGGGCAATATAAATATACATTGCTTACTGGTGTAAACCGCTTAGAGAGTGCTTGCACTGTGAGGCGGTATATAAATCTCACAAATAAATAAATAAATAAATAAACTGACTAACCGTGCAGCATATACCGTACATTGAATAAATAAATACAATGCAGCAGGCCAGGGAGTGACAGGCACAACTAGGTCAGTCCCTGTAGTATTTTTACTCCTGGAGCTACATCAGCTGCCAGTTGGCTTCAGGCTACAATTTCAGGGGGCAATTATCAGCTTTAAAGTCCTGGGTGGCTCAGAACCTACTGAACTTCAAGACAGCCTGCTCCCAAATGCCAATTCTGAAAGATCTGGCTGAAACGTCTTCTCGTCCCTAAGAAATTCCATCACAAGAGACTCCATAACATGGCCTTCTCCGTGCATACGGATTACCCCATTGAGCTTCCACAGAGAAGTAAAAACTTCTGGAAAAGGGCATTTGGAAGGTGCTACGGTTGGGACCTGCCCCAGTTAAACTGCACTTCCATGGCTTAAAGAGATCATCTTTGAGTTATATCCAGTCACTTAGTAACAGTTCGAAGTTCAAATCAAGAAGTAAGTCCGTGCAAAGCATTTCAAAATGTTCTGGTGGTTGAAAAGATGCTGCAAAACTGACCTGGCTCACAAAACAATTAGAGTAAGGTAAAGTTTCCTCTTTCACTGTCATTCTTTAAAAGCCATTATCCAAACCTAATTAGGGATATGAAAAAAAAAAACACCTCAAAAGTATTGACTAAGAAGCAAGAAGCATGGCTGTTTCAGGTTGGAGAAATGTCATCTGTATATTCAGCTCCCCTTCTCCAACCTTGGCAACTTTATGACTGGTGGACTTCAACTCCCAGAATTCCTCAGCCAGCATGTGCTGGCTGAGGAATTCTGGGAGTTGAAGTCCACCAGTCGTAAAGTTGCCAAGGTTGGAGAACCCTGGCTCTAGTCGGCTGAAAACTAACAGCCGTTTCCATAGGCCAGTGTTTCCCAAAGTGTGGTACACGTACCCCCAGGGGTACGGGAAGAGTTTGGTGGGGGTACGCATTGCACCGGAGTTTGGTGGGGATCACTTGGGAATATCCACTGCACCGTGCTTAGCTGCGCCCACAGAACAAGGAAAGAAATAGGCGCGTATCGCAGTTTTTACACGTGAACTGGGGCCATCGTACATCGTATCGCAACTCATTATGGCGGGAACTTCTGCGCATCCTTCGCGCAGCTTGGGTTCGGCCATTTTTAAACTGCGGGAACATTAACAGTTGACGTTGAGCCGCGGAGCTGTTTAAATGCCGGAGAATTACAGTGTTATCTAACAGTTAGACAGTCTTGTGAGGCGTGACACGGCGTGAATATACTGCACTTCGTTACAGAGACAACTTACTTCTTTAATAGTTAGTTCCGGGCGCCTGTTATCGTGCTTTAGTAAGTTCCACTGATTTTGATTATTTTTATAAAATACAATTTTTATTTTGTGTATGTACCAAAAAAAAGAAAAAATAAATATTTTTTTATTTTTATTAAAGCATATGTTTTTTATGAGGGGTACTCAGCGTTATGAAAATTATAGAAGGGGTACACATATGTCAAAAGTTTGGGAAACACTGTTCTAGGCATTTGAGGCAGCCAAAACTGAATTTTAGATTTAGTAGCTTTCTTTTTAAAAAGCTTATCACCACTGCTCCTTGTTTGCAAATTACATATGCAATTGAGCAATGGCTTGTCTCAAGAGGGCTGCAATGCCCCTTAGCAGGGTGGATTTGATTTAAATCGAGTCAATTTAAATCACGTTGATTTAAATCATGATTTAAATCACTAGTACAAAGGCTTGATTTAAATCAACTCGATTTAAATCATAATTTTTAAAGAGCAACTGTCATCTCTGTCCCGCAGTGGCTCCTCCTCTGACCCGCTGTTGACTCACCCAATATTATCGCTGTTGACCGTCCCAATATTGCAGAATATACAGCCTCATGCTACATAACTAAGCTCCATTTCATGCTGAATAAACTAATTTATTAATGTATCTTAAATAGAAAACTACCTTTAGATAGATTTTTAGTCCAAAAGCATTTTATTAAAATAAATTTGATTTTAAAAAATCCGATTTAAATTTAAAAAAAACTCTATTTACATCAAAACAAATCCATTTTTTTAATCATCCATTTTTATCCATCCTGCCCCTTAGCCATCAGATGCAGACGACCAACAGTGAGGTATCCTGGGAACATGTCCAAAAATAAATGTGGACAACACTCTTGAGCTGTGCAGCACCTATGATCACATCCCCTACCCTGAATCCTCTTCTGTCTCTGCTTAGTTGTCACTGGTCCCAAACACTTGGCAACACCTTTGTTCTTTGGAAGACTTCAAAGAACTGACAGCTTTGTGATTTTAAAAGGGTCAAATCTGCATTTGCCAAGCTCTGGATTTAGAAGAAACTCTTGTTTCTCATCTTATCTTTTTGTTATATAAGTTTCCTGGACCACAAGCTAATTTCCTTTTAGTCTAGTTCCACCATTTCTGAAATCTTCCTGAAAATCGTATTAATCTTTTCAGTCCAGAGGCACAAAGACATTGAAGCGGTATGTAAGTCTAAGTGCTAGTGCTAGTGGTATTCTCAAACTGAACTCAATCAACAAAGGTGTGTCCAGACAGAAACCTAACCGCCCACACAATGCAAAGATAGGAAGATGCAAAGTGGTGCAGGGTTAAAGCCTGACATTTCTTCCACTCAAAAGAGTCTTTTGAGAAAAAAAACAACCAAATATGCCCAAAGAGCTCGGAAACATGAAGAGCTAATCTATTCGGTGGGATTCCTGAATTCTACTTGTGGGCTATGCTGCCTTGAAATTTATTCTATTTCCACACACTTGAACACTCGTGGTGTTAATGTGTTCTTGGCAGAGTTTGGTATCAGTGATGAGCTTTCAGGAGCTCCGCTGTACATAAGGGATCACATGACATATTCTTCTGGGATTAAGTGTCTTTGTTTGGGGTTTATGACACGTTGTTGATGTCTCCATACGATACCGATATTAATTTTTTTTTCTCTCTTCACAACTCCTATCCCTATGGAGTTGCAACCCAACTCTGAAAGACTGCTGCTAATCTGAATTTGGATCAATGTTATTATATTATACAACATGCTATTTACTGCAAAATATTCAACCGGATTGATTTCAGGTTTTTTTTAAAAAAAAACCAAAACAAAACAGAACACCGATATGTCTTCAGTTGGTTTTAGTTTTCTCTTGCAAGAAGAATGGGGGAGGAAGCAAGTGCTATAAAACTAACCATGTGAAGATTAAATCCTTCGCTGCATTTTTAGCGTCCACTTTCACTGAAGGCATCCTGCAAACTCCATGCCTTCTAAGTCCTGCATCCACTTCCGTCTTTATAAATTATGTACATTTTTAAATCCCAAAGAGAAACGGGGCTTATAAATAGTTCTTCCACTAGAAATGAACTAGCTATCTCGGGAAACATTTGAACGGTGACCTCTGCTGCCAAACTGGTGAACTTTTTAAAAAAAGACTTTTTAATGCTGGAGTGTGTCTCACAAATCCAGAAAAACATGTTTGGCAAAAGCCTGGTAAGTATGACCTTGCCCGGGAGAAAGACAAACCAAGAGCTATTCCAGTTTGCTGCTCAGTTTCTTGTCCCCCAACCAATTAGGAGAAAGGAAAAAGCAGGGCTCTGGTTTTGGAGTCTAGTATCTTGCTAATAAATATAGCAGGGAAACTTAAATGGCACTGTAAATATATAGTAACACCACATGAATAAATCCCGGGCAGATATAGAGACTTATTTTGAGAAGAAAATATCAGCACATGGGTATGGCTGAAGCTGGAAGAGGATCTAAGAACTGGAAGGTTTATTTTAAAAAGATGCATGCGCGATGCAATTTTCCCTTAAATAATGTCTTCTTTTCTAAATCAAACAGAAAAGAAAGGGAGTGTGTATATAAAAATGCACACATCTACCCAGAAATCTGATAAAAGAAATCTAGGAAAGGTGGGAGGAAAACGCTAAAAATGATGAAACTGTAATCATGTACAAATCAAAAAACACAGATGGTCCTTTTGAAGTGATTTAACCGAAATATTTAACCAAGCCACAACAGCAGCAATGTTGTGTGTGTGTGTGTGTTAATGAGTTTGTTACCTAAACAGAGACTATGAAGGCGTCATACGACATTCATATCCTGCATAACACGCAGAAGCTGGACTGAATGAATGATCTCTGGCATTTCTTCTCATTCCTATCATAAGACTGTAAGCCACAATGAGTTAAATTGTTTGATTTTTGCCTTGCCATGTGAGGATGAAACCCATGCTAAGGTTTCTAACCATGACCTATGACTATGACACGAAGCAGAAAGATTGCCAATGGTTAAACATGATGACACATTTGTTAAGTGAACCAGATACAGCACTTCGAACTAGCTTTGGAATGAGATTCCCCCCCCCCCTTAGGAAATTATTTCTTCAGGCATAGTTAACAAGGACTTCAACCACTCCAGGTAATCAGCAGAAGGTCACTGGATCACCAGGTCCCAAAGAAGGAACAATGGCTACAGGCACACACAGAGCACCTGTCAAAAATACTTTAAAACCAATGTTTCTGAAACTTGGAAAGTTTAAGTTGTTCCTAAATAGCCAAAGGAAAATGTTATTTGACAACTAATTAATAAAGCATCAGAGATCGAAGTCCTTGCCCAATCTTTCTCAATCTTCATATTTGTATTCTACAACAACATACACACACAAAGAGATGACACGTGCTCATTCACAAATGATTGAGAATGGATGTAATGAGCGAAACTAATAGTCCAAATCACCAATATTCATCACAGATTGGCCACTGAATGAGTATATATGGGGTTGCTCTTCCTCAACTCTTGCTATTTTGTTGATATTAGCAGAATAGTTGTCCCAAGGGTGCTCTTATTTTAAAGGCAACTGGATGTTCTGATTTTTCTTTTGAGACGTTGCGCTTCTCATCCAAGAAGCTTTTTCTTCATTTCTGTCTTGAGTTCAGGCAAGGACAACTCTGGGAAAGATTGTGACCAGTCCCCTAACAATGAAATAAACAATGGTCTTGCCAATAATGATCATGTATGGCTATGAAAGCTAGGCACTGAGAAAGAATAAGAGAAAGAAGATAAATACCTTTGAACAATTTGGATTTGGATATACTTATTGTACTAAAAGTACCTTATAAACAAAATATAACAATTGTAAAAGATTGTCCAACGTATTTTTATACAAGTCTGATGCGCACCAAATTTTAAATGGGGAAGGACATCCCTATAGTCACACAATGCTCAAGTATTCTACATTCCCAGATGAAAAATTTATATATATATGTGTGTGTGTGTGTGTGTGTGTGTGTGTGTGTGTGTGTGTGTGTACACACCGTGTTTCCCCGAAAATAAGACCCTGTCTTATATTTTTTTGAACCCTGAAATAAGCGCTTGGCCTTATTGCCATGCACTCAAAAGCCCGATTGGGCTTATTATCAGGGGATGTCTTATTTTGGGGGAAACAGGGTATATATATATATATATATGGGATCCATGATAATCCTTCCTTATATGATGCTTCTGAAAATACTAAGCTATTTAACCATATTCTCTTAACATAGCATCACTTACCATCATCTAACGTGATGTCTTCCAATCCCATTGTCTGAAAATTTAACTCTTGATCTTCTGGTTCAGGCTTAATATTAACAGCTGACCCTTCTGATGGAAATGGAGATGTGTCACATATGTTATGATGCAGCATGGATGAAGCTGTAGCGATTCCTCCCAATCCTGGGCTATGCTCCTGTGGGGACTGTTGCCCAGGGGCTGGAGGAGGAGGTGAGGCAGATCCCGAGCTAGAAAGATGGTAAGGTATAGGTTGCAACTGTGGCGAAGATGGCCCAGATCGTGGTGAATGGACTAAAGAATGAGAAGATTTGGGGGATGACGATGAGGAGGAGGAGGAATTACCTGGGTTTGAAGAATAAGTCATTGGCTGCAACTGTGTGGAAGGGTGTCCAAGGGACTGAGTCACTGCAGGAGAGACAGGGCTTTGCTGAGGATCGGGACAATGGTATGGCATGGATTGCAAATGAGGAGAGGAGTGTCTCGATGGAGCTAGGTGTGCTGAAGTATGTCCTCCTGTTGCAACGGAAGTTGACACGGAACCTGAACTCGAAGAATGATATGGGATTGGTGGCAGAGACTGGCAGCTGAGGTTTATCAGTGGAGGTACAGGTGCGTCTTGCTGAAATGAAATGGCCTCGTATCCTTGACTAGAAGAGGCAGGATCCATGGGAAGACCAGGCTGTCCATTAAACATAACATTGGGTTGCATAGACTGGTAGGAAGGCCCCACAGAAGATGCTGCTGTGACCTGAAAAGACGGATGGGCTACAGCTGAAGACAGGACAGGATGCTCTTCACCTGGACTAATGTTTCTACCTTGTATGTGTGACAACTGAGTTACTGTTGAGGATGCCATGGGTGTGAAGGGCGGCTGCATGGGACAGACAAGGTTCCTGGAGGAAGGAGGAAGTAAACTATTGTGTGAAAGCCCAGGATCAGGTGAAGGCAACTGGGTTTGGACAGGAGAGAGTCCTTTACAGTGAGTCAGGGACAACGATGGGACTGAAGACAAATCCATTTCATCTCTGTTCTCTTGTTTCAATACAACTGTGTAACAAGAAAACAAGGATCAGCTAAAATTCACAGATGGAATGAGAAACATCAGAACTAAATCGAATAAAAAGCTGTTCTACCCCACATCAAAACAAGCATGTACATGAATGGCAGTGGATACACATGGAAAATGCAGTTAACCATAACGTACTTGAAAAGTAATGATATGAAATACACTTGCTTATTCTGGGATAATGCAGGTAAGGGGTTTCTCATTATAGCAACAGGAATTAAAGAATAAAATTCTAGAGTTGAGAATTTCGAGTTTGAGTTGAGTCTCATTCAAAAACAGTTTGGAATCTATGACTGTTCATTAGTCCCGAATATTCATTTTTCTGACATGGTTCATAAGAGAACTGAGAACCACAATACATAGGCCAGTGATGGCAAACCTTTTTTGGTTCGCGTGCCAAAAAGGGGGGGGGGATGCGTGGGATCACGTGTGTGCGTGCCCACACCCATAATTCCATGCACCCCCGCGCATGCGCGTATGACCCCCCCACTCCCAGCATGCAATGGCACACCCATTTTTTGCTCTCTCCAGGCTTCTAGGAGCCTGGGGAGGGCGAAAACGGCCTTCCCCACCCCCTCTGGAGGCTGGAAACAGCCTGTTTCCTGACTCCCAGTGGGCCCAGAAGGCCTGAAAATCAGCCGGCCGGCGCGCACATGCGCGCCGGACCTGAGCTCACATGCCCACTGATATGGCTCCGCGTGCCACTTGTGGCACCCGTGCCATAGGTTCGCCATCACGGACATAGGCTATCATAGCTTATTATGGATCAAGGAATGCAGCAAAGACCTTCAGCTCCATGCTAGCTGAAAACTTCTTATTGCTAACGTTCAAACAATTTTATTCCCTCAGAATGTATTAGAATTTAATCTGCAGCACTGCGTTTTTCCTCATCTGCAGTCCTAGTTAGAAACTTGAAAGTAAACAGAAATACTTTTTTTTAGTATTGTTATCCATCTTTATTAATTTATTTTATAAGTAACTCAAGGAAGCAAACATACATAACTCCTTCCTCCTATTTTCTCCACAACAACATTTCTCTGAGGTGGGTTACGCTGAGTGAGAAGTCACCCAGCTAGCTTTCATGCCTAAAGCAGAACTAGAACTCACTGTCTCCTGGTTTCTAGCCGAGTGAGTGCCTTAAAAAAAAAACACAGGTCAATTGATGCTAGATTAAAAACTTTCTAGGAAAAGCATTGAAAAATTCCTTGTTAAAATTTTCTATGTAAAATAAGTAACATTTCTCAGAATCAGGGCAATGGACTAGAAGCAGTGTTTCCCAACCTTGGCAAGTTGAAGATGTCTGGACTTCAACTCCCAGAATTCCCCAGCCAGCGAATGCTGGCTGGGGAATTCTGGGAGTTGAAGTCCAGACATCTTCAACTTGCCAAGGTTGGGAAACACTGGACTAGAGAGACATTTGAAAGAAAAGGTCGAGCTTTTTCTTTGCCAATAATCAGTACCTGGAGTATATGTAAAACGCTGAGCCTGGCTTTTTTTCCTTTTGCCGTTGCAAACGTAGAACTGTACGTGGACGGCCGCTGTAATTGCTTTGTTGTGATATGGAGGAACTTCAAGAATGAGCGCAGCCTGTGTAAAAAATGAATAAAATGATAGAAAAAAAACCCCAGGTGTGTCTCGGAAGGCTTTTTTCATCCTCTTCATTAGACTGGACAAATGACATGCTCTATTTCCTGAAGCACATTTTTTAAAGACAAGGAACAGAGATCCTCAGTGGTGACAACTTTCTACAAGCCACTTTTTCTAAGAATGAGTGGCAGGATATTTGAGTTTTCTGCCTATGAGTCCTTCTTCAAAAGGGAAGATACCCACAGGAAGCAGTTGTCTTAAGTGGAGGACGATGCTTTCGTCGTGGAATATTTACATATGCTAGAATACTTACATAGAATATTTACATGTTCTAATCATTATAATTTTCCAAAATGTTAGCGTACTAAGCTAACATCTGCACCATTGGTGCCGAAGGCATCAATGGAGGAAGGGGAAAGAGTTGGCACTTCAATTGCTGGAAAAAGTTTTACTTCTAGGTTCCCAAGTTTGTGAATCAAATCTGGCAGCTGCTGTTAACTTTCTTACATTATTTATATTCTTCCTCTTCTTTCCTTTCCCGCAATTCCCTACGTTATTAGTGTTTACTTTCTGCACATCATTTTGCCCTTTCTAGTCTCTTAAGACTGAAGGTTAATTTTTTTCTATTTCATATTACATCACTCACCATTTTAGCATTCTTCCCCTTATAAATCTGGCTCAAATTCTGCTAATATTTTTGCACATTTGATATAAGTGCTAAGGAAAAAAAATAGCTGCCTAGGTTATGTTTAGTTTTCCACCAGGATCTTTACAGAAATCAGTAAAATAATTGTGTGCTTTAAAAAAAATAAATCTCACCTCTTGACTCCTATCTCTAATTATTTTGCCTTCCACTTCCCACTGGGGCCGTCCATCTACAAAGACAAACATTTCAGGTCAGATATCAGCTCATTCTAAAGTAATTCAATTATTAGATATATACAAAACACACAGTGTACAACTCTTAATAGTTTTCATTTGACTTTCAAGACTTTTTTCATTGTAGACATGTTAAATATTTGGCCATGCAATACCTATCTTGTTCAAAGATAACTGGCCAAAGAGAATTGAGCTTTGATTAATTAACCCCAAATGACAAGTGAACTATGGATCAAGTGAGTTTTGAATGATTAGTTAAGAAGGGAGGAAAATGATGTTCTGGGTGAAGATATTTGCATATTTGCATATTGATATTTGCATAATTCATAGGCTAGTTGCTGTTGCACGCACCCAAATGCTGTGTGTATGTATGTACGTACATATACATACACAAACACACACACACACACAGACACACAGACACATACGTACACACACACACACACACACACACACTAATTTATTTAAATATTTACCATTTGGGTGCGTGCAACAGCAACTATCCTCACCCAGAACATCATTTTCCTCCCTGCTTAATATTAGTATTAAATATATTAGTATATTAGTATATTAGTACAGTACATTATGTTAATTTATATCCTATGTTTCTATTTAAATGAATATTTATGGCACTGAGTATTATGAATAAGAATAAAATGCAGAAAGCTAAAAAAAACCTAAAATACCTACCAAATAAAAGGCTTGGAAAGAAACATGATTTACGGTTTTTCTTTTGAAAAAAAATTAAAAAGGGAGAGAAACTCTTGAAGAGATTAATTCCATTGTCCAACAGAAAAAGATTTATCCCTCCATGTATATGACTGGCTCTAACTGTACAAATCTTTCAAGTCAAAGAGATGTTAAATCTGTCCAGTTTAATCAAGCAATAAGAAGAAATGAATCTATAAACAGACAGTAGTCCTCACTGCTGAACAAATTCTGTCCTATCGTGAAATCTACAACCTGAAAATAATCCAGAACAACAAGGCAACCAGATTCTTATAATCTATCCCAACACTGGAATCCAAAGTCATCGGGATCTGATTAATTTCCTCTGCAAACAATATGCAAATTAGGAGGAGCCACCGACTGCTATGGCACTAAAGTGTGATTTTAAAAAATGCTGCATATTGCAAAACAAAACGTGATGGATTTTCTGCAAAGAAGCAGTGGAGTAGAGGACTAAAAACTCAACTGTTTCCAGTGCTGCAGAAGAGAACTTCAAATAGATTTCACCCGATGTTTGATCTGAGCCATCTTGAAAAGACCTCAACTTCGCACATCCTCAAGTTATACTTGCACCATCAGTTCCACAGTTAAGAATGGGGCTGATCTGGCCCTATGGGTCAGTGTGAGTGGCTACAAGCAATAATGCCAACTGGCTATACTAGCAGTGTACCTAAAAACAGTAGTCCTACATTTCTCACCACAAATTGCATTTTCTTGGACAGGCCGACTCTATCAAGATCCTTTTGAATTCAAACAGTATTTGCACTTGCATCTCAAGGTAAAAGGACACTCTATAGGCAACGTGATTGAATGCAGCTTAGACACTCCAGTATCTTCCTTGAATCCCAGAAATAAACCTTTTCTGTTACTTGAAACAGGTTGACTTACCTTGCCCCTTTTCCAGAAATAAAATTTTTGATTCTGGAAGGAAGTTACAGCCTGTAACAATCATTTCATGGCCTCCGTTTACGGAGCAACTGCTGATGCTGTATTTCTCTATCTGAGGAAGTTCCTGAGCCGATCTCTGAGCTTTATCAAAGAGAAATACAAAAATGCCATAAGAACGTATACACATGGGATTCTTATCGTATCTTCTCTCTCTGCTTTTATTTCACATATGCAACACATTTTCCAATTGTGAAAATTTGTAGCTGAGACAACTGGGCAGGGCATTCCAGACTTTGACAAATCTATTACAGAAATCATATTTTTTACAGTCAAGTTTAGAACGATTTACATTGAGTTTAAAGCAGTTGTTTGCGCGTGTATTATTGCGATTAAAACCAAAAAAGTCATTTACAGGTAAAACATTACTACATATAATTTTGTATGCAATACCTAGGTCTGACCGCAAGCGTCGCAGTTCTAAGTTATCCAAACTGAGAATTTCGAGCCTAGTAGCATAGGGACTTCTATTGTGTACAGAAGAGTGCAAAAAATTTTCTCGTGAAGTACTTCTGAACCCTCTTGATTGTACTGATGTCAGATATATGGTGGGGATTCCAAACAGTTGAACTATAAATTGTTATAAGTTGAACTCTAAAATTGGTCTAGGATAAGTTTTAGAAGATCTAATTAGCAATACAATGTTTCCAGAAAAAAAAGCTTCACAAAATTAAGTTTACAACTCTTAATGCTTTTTTACCAAGGCTGTTACAGTGAGCTTTGGAGCATAAATCGTCAGAGATAAGTACACCTAGGTCCTTAACAAACATCTGCTAGATCAATGCCATACTAGCTTATACTTGACATTCTGATTATGTTTACCAATATGTAAGACAGAGCATTTATTGATTGAAATTTGAAGTTGCCAAATAGATGACCATTCAGACACACAGTCGAGATCACTTTGCAAAACAACAGAATTATCTGTAGAATTGAATGATTTTACGTCATCGGCAAAAAGGACGCAATTGCTTTTAAGTTGATCGTTGATATAGAGCAAAAAAAAAGTGTGGGGCCTAAAAGGCTGCCTTGCGGAACACCATTGTTAACTGATGCAGGATTACACAGCGATTAACCTGTGACATCACCGTTGCCTGGCGGATGCCCGATTGGGGGCTTCTTTCATGTCCCCATTAATGAGCTCACCAAAGTGGTACTTATTTATCTACTCACATTTGTTCCTTTCGAACAGCTAGGTGGGCAGGAGCTGGAGCAAATGATGGGAACTCACCCCATTTCACAGCAGCACTCGGGTCTCGAATGTGAGCTTGCAGATTGTCATCACTTATTTAATATAATATGTAACTTTGGCTACTGATATTTGCTACAAGCTCTCAGCAAATACTGATGCAATAAAAGTAGAATTTTATAGAAAATGTCTCTGAAATATAATTATAAGCTTTCAGAAGCTCTAGAACAGTGGTTCCCAACCTGTGGTACGTGTACCACTAGTGGTACGCGAGGGCCTTCCAGGTGGTACGCGAACACTTTCAGGGTCATGAACGATTTTTAGTTAGTTATTTTTTACTTCACAAAAATGTTTACTGCCTAACACAACTGTTGCCACACGCCACCCACCTGGTCCCAGCGGCCCGAGAATCCAGTTGCTGGATGCGCGGGGCCAAAATAGGAACGGTACAATTATGGAAATAAAGTGATATCTGATCAAATTTAGTTTCTCTAGAACCAGGTGGTACGTGGCGACTGTATGGGACCTCCAAGTGGTACTCGATCACAAAAAGGTTGGGAACCACTGCTCTAGAAAGACTTACACACACACACACTTATTCACATTTTGATCTTGAAAAGGGGTTTGATCTAAAGCAGTTCCATAGAAATTTCCAACATTTTTGTTCAGCATACATCCTAACCTTTCCTTCTAATCAAAGCTGCTGATAATGTGCCCAAGTAAGTAATATAAAAGTTATCAAGTTCCAATCAGCAGTAAGATACAAGAAACATCTAAATATTAAATACAATGCCATAACAATTCATTACCAGTTACAGCAAATAAAGCATTTCATGATTAGTAGCATTTGACAAAAAGAAGAGATTAAAACTACCTGTCTCAGAAGCAAAGTCCGCAGACGAATATACCAGAATAAGTAAACGGAGCTTTCTAAAAGTCCCAGCGCAAGAAGGTAAAAAGCTGCCTCAATGCTATATTTCTTATGAAGTACAAGCTTAATTCCTGAAATATTTATGGATATAAATATTTCCTACACCAGCCAAAAATGAGCAAACTTACAGCATTCAACAGGTATAGAGGCAACTTGAAGGGACAAGACCTTCCCACTAGGCTGTGGGATATGGACACGAAATACGAGCCTCACTCTTGTGTTTTTTCTTCCAATATCCGTCTCCCCCTTCCGAAGCTCTATGTCTGAATTGCGGAGTTTCAGAATACCTGCACAGTCAATACTGGAGAAAACAGAAGACATAAACCAAGTGTTATCTAATTACACACGCATTTTTCTTGTCTGAATATCTGCAAACACCACAGCCACCCATTTATAACAATAGCAATAGCACTTAGACCAGTGATGGCTAACCTTTTTCTTGTTGCGTGTGATAGCAGGCGTGCACGCGTGCAACACTACCTGCGCACCCAGCCCCCGCGCGCATGCATGCACGACCCCCCGTGCTCCCCTGCCCCCTATGCATGAGTGTGACCCCCGCGCACTTCCCCCGCATGTGCACGCATGCGACCCCCTGCCCCGTTTTGGGCCTACCAGGCCTCCCTGCAGCCTCCTGGGACCAAAAATGGGCCGTGGTGGGTGCACCGCAACCCCGCGCAACCCCCCATACATGCGCGCATGACCACCCACCCCCGCATGCATGCATCTCCCACATGCGCACCACCCTCCACGCATGTGCGGCAGATACCCAAAAATCACCTGGACGGCGGGAGGCACGTGCGCATGCACGGTGGAGCTGAGCTGGGCGACAGCTCGTGTGCCCACAGAAAGGGCTCTGTGTGCCACCTGTGCATGCGTGCCATAGGTTCGCCATCACGGACTTAGACGAATATACCACTTCATAGTGCTTGATAGCTCTCTCTGAGAGGTTTACAATGTCAGCATATTGCCCTCAACAATCTGAGTCCTCATTTTACAGACCTCGGAAGGATGGAAGGCTGAGTCAACCTTGAGCCTGTCAAGATCGAACTCCACATTGCGGGCAGAGTTAGCCTGCAATATTGCATTCTAACCACTGTGCCACCAGGGCTCCTTATCATGTTAAACTGCAAACTAGACATTGTACCTTTGTACTAGAACAAGTGAGAAAGTATTTATTTTGTGTGCAGCAATCAGGCATGGAGCTGTGGGGTGGCAAAAACCACAGCAAGCTACTGGCAGTACAAGCAATCATAGAATTCTGCTTGGTTTTCAGTCTTAGAGCTCATCAGACATAGCACAATGCTGCAGGTTGGGCAGAGAAAAAGTGAAAATCTCCAGGACTGATCTGAACGGATCGTGACTATAGATGACTGACAGATGTTAACTGTGGAACATCTGTGAAATTTGCAAAGTAATTCTCTTGAAAACCTCATCTAGCAAAAATGGATCACTTCTTACAACAGCTGATCACCAGTTTTCAGGTACCATTTTTTAAAATAACATATATAATAAACTGACTCAGTGGTGAAATCTACTTACCTTCCATACCGGTTCGGAAGCGCCCCCCCATCAAGCGCACTTTTTCACCGTCTGCGCATGCACAGAAGGCTTTGCGCATGCGCAGAGGGTTAAAAAAAAGAAAATGTCCGGGAGGAGCCCCCCACTGCTGCCGCTACCGGTTCTCCAAACCACCGGCGGCCACCACTACCGGTACGCCCGAACCGGGCCGAACCGGTAGCATTTCACCCCTGAACTGACTCTTCCCAGGTCTGTCAGTATCAGATGTGCAGTGTTCCTAGTCATCAAAAGCATTGCTTGCAGTGTCATAAAACCCTCTCATTTCACACTCTCCCTCTTATGAATGAAGGCAAATGAGGACGAGGGAGGAAGTCTCCCTCGTCCTCATTCAAGCAAACCATAACTTAACAACACCTGCAAATACAGCAATGTTTGTGCAGGGAATGGAAAATAAAGGGTGAAAGAACAGACTTGATAACAGCCAAATGTGTTTTGGGAAACCGCCGAGACTGTATTGAAATAAATCCATTATAACCTAGTTTGCTGATGTTAGTACTTCACTGCCTCAAGGAGACAATACATTTGCCTTATTTGGAACAGACCTGACATTTTCTTAAGCATCAACATTAGTTCAAGAATTACAGACAAATATTAATGGATATGTGTGTGTGAGAGAGAGAGAGCATAGGAATTGTTATGAATATGTCTGAAGGTCAGTGAAGAGTTGATTCAGATAGTTGTAAATACTCAAACACAAACTAAAGCTAAGACCTTCTGTTATAATCTTTGTGTATGTTCCTGTGCACGTGTCCCTGTGTGAGTCTCTACGTGCATACACGAGCATGTACATCAGTGGTGGGTTCCTATCAGTGCGGTCCACTCTATAGCACCAGTAGCGGCTCGCTGGTGACGTCACAGTACCGGTGCGGTCGGTTGCCGGTGCCTGGGTGCCGCCATTTTTTGTAAAAAAAAAATTTTAAATGTTTTTTTAAAAATTCTTCTGCGCATGCCCAGAAGCCGAGCTTCCGGCACTGCACATGCGCTGCCTTCCTACCCCACAGTGAGTCCAAGCAGGGGAGGATGGCTGAGGGAGCGCGTGAGACGCTGAAAGAACAGGCGGCAGGAGCTATCTTCATTCCCCTCCCTTCAGCAGTCCGAGAAGCCACGAACACGCTGTAATGATCCCAGGCATTTTCGCACATTCGAGGTTTCTCGAGCTGCTGAGGGGAGGGGGAACGGGCGGCAGGAGCCTAGGATCATTGAATGGGGAGAAGCATTCAGGCCGGACGGAGCCTCCTAGAAGAACCGCTGCTGTGTTCTTGCTGCTCCCGCTGCGGGGGGCTGCATTGCGGGTGGGCAATCCCCCCCGGTTTTCCGGCCGCTGCCAAGTTCCCGAGGCCCACGCCCACCCGGTCACATGGCTGGCAAGCCACACCCACAAAATAGGCCACGCCCACAGAGTGGTAGTAAAAAATTTAGGGACCCGCCCCTGATGTACATATATCTACACTGTTGTAAAGCAACTAATTCTAGGATGCAAAGCCATCTGCAGCTGCTTAATCTTATTCGTACTGCATCATGAAACACCTGTGTTTTTCTTCTCTTAATGTGTCCACTTCAAACCCGAAGAACAGAAGTTGCAATGAGCTGCACTCAGAAGCCGTTATATGAAGATTATAGTATAATATACTTTTTTAAAAAAATACCACATATCCTGAAACCCATGAATTCTGGGATACAACGTATTGAATTTGCTAGGAAGAATCCTCGGACCTACCTGGCAGTCATGTTGTTTTCAGGTAAAAGAGGAATTTCCAAAACCTTTGTGCTGGCAAGGATTATTTCTTGACTCGCCGTGGCAACAGTTTTTCCTGTGATTCTGTGCACTTGGTAAAAAGCGTGTGGCCGTAAGTAACGATCATCTGCTGTCCCAATAAACATCTGAAGATTTATTGGTTTTTCATTGTAACCTAGGAGCTGATAAGAAATGTTTTAAAAAACTGTTAAAAATTAACGATTAGCTTTTCAGAGTGAAAGTGTTAAAACTGCAGATATGATTTCAGATACAGATGCATATTTGTAGCATATTTATTTCCCCAAAAAATAGCTCACAAGCATATGCCTATCATAAAAATTAAAAAAGGCAAATCTTACAATCAAACCACTCTGCTGCCCTTAGGCTTCTAAAATTGTGTCACAAAAATAATTTACTATTATTAAGTTTCCATTTCTAAAATAACTTTTTTGATTTTGACCTCATTCAAATCCCAAATGTGCTTTTTCAGGAGGCAACTGGACTTTCATGTTTTTGTTTTGAAGACGTTTCGCTTCTCATCCAAGAAGCTTCTTCAGCTCTGACAGGATAGTCGGGAATGTATAGTGGGGAACTCTGAAAACCTCTCAGAGCTGAAGAAGCTTCTTGGATGAGAAGCGAAACGTCTTCAAAACAAAAACAAGAAAGTCCAGTTGCCTCCTGAAAAAGCACCTTTGGGAGAACCATGTCCTGGATGATCTATAGACCACATTCAAAGTGTTGTTTTTTACCTAGATCCAACCTAGAATTAGACTGATATTTCCTGTCAATGAGAACGGTTTGCCTCCAGAAGTTGTGGATGCTCCATCACTGGAGGTTTTTAAGAAGAGATTGGACAACCATTTGTCTCCTTCTTAAGCGGGGGGGGGGTGTCAATTAGAAGACTGCCAACATCCCTTCCAACTCTGTTATTCAGTTACCTTAGAAATCCTAATTGGTATCCCCAAATATTTTAGGTATTGCTCCTATATATGCGGTCCCCAATAAGTTACCTAAAGCCATAATACAAACTCTTTCTTAAAAAGTCAAATACTATAATAGTGATACAATACTATAAGAGCCTTATCTTCCACTAGAAAAGATTTTGTTGTGAGACCGCCTTTCTACAAGTCCTACTGGGTCCATCCCATTGTAGTCCACTGGGAACACGGTGGCTCATGAGGTTAGGATGCTGGGCTGATGATTGATTGGCAGGCTCAAGACCCAGTTGCTACCTTGTGGTGAGGTGACCTCTCATCATTCACTTAATGGAGACACAAAAGGAGCCCCCACCTGTGAGTCTCTCAAGCAATGGTGATGTCACTGGCTGATTCTTTCACCACGGAAGCACTTCCAAAACAGAAGTCTAGTGTTGCAGTCCCATTATTAAAGTAGAAAGGGGTAAGGAATGGGTATCCCTCCAGTTGTTTGAAACTACGACTCTCAGATTCTGTTTCCATTGGCCATGATGAATGGGACTGATGGAATCCAAAACAGCTGGAGGGTGCCAGATTGCCTCACCCTTAAACAGAAGCATGGTGACTTTGCTTGCCAAGTCTTTTGAAGATTTTTGATTAACTGCTTCCCGATCTGTTCCAATGTAATTTAGCAAGTGGTTTTAAGCTATAATTTTATTTAGGGGAAACTGTATTACTGCACTAGAAGAAGAACTCTGTGGGTGTAAATGCGAGCAGCAATAAAATGCAATAAATCTGTCAAACTCAAAGCCATCAAGGTACAATCCCACATGGAAACCATTTAGATCATTAAAATAGAAGTCCCACTTTGAATTGCAACATTCCATTTAAATTTAATTCATTTCAGCTCTTATTACCAAGGAAAATCCTTCCTCCCTATCCAACTCAATCATATTCATATTTAGCGAGAAGCATCTATATTCAATTAACAACACCCAAGATCACTACCAAGCCTGCTTTGGAAACTTCCCATTCTGCAGAAAAGTCAGCGTGTGTGTGTGTGTGTGTGTGTGTGTGTGTGTGTGTGTGTGTGTGTGTGTGTGTGTGTGTGTGTGTGTAATTTTTATTAAGAATTTTGATTACAATAATTGATGATACATTAAATGTCTCCTTCCTGTCTTTCTGGAATGTGCTCCCTTCTTCCTAAAAAGTTGCTGCTTCTCTGTAATCCATCACATCAGTTTCCCCTCCATATCTCACAGCATCAGATGCTTCACTTCTAATAAGTCCAAATAAGAAAAACTGCCCTTTTTAAAAGGAATAATAATAAAAAGCAGCCCAAGATTACATTCTGCACTTGTAGGTAGCAATAAATTGTGCATTTTTTAAAAAAAGTCTACTCGTATTATTTCAAACTAGTGGGAACAGTTAGTGCTCGCTGTTATTGAAATTGCACAGATCAATTAGCTTTAATTATAAAACTCACTGGGATAACCTGGACTAGCTGGTGGCTGTCAAAAATCTCAAAACTGTTTAAAATAAAATCGGAGCAGACGGAGAGCATCAGCCTAGCTATAAGATCCAGAAGATCAAAGAGGGCTGCTGCTCTGCCCTAAATTGTCCTGAAAGCCCAACATCACAAATCAGCATCTAGTGGTCAGCCATTAAGAACATGTTGTCATATATATTAGCAGAACCAGCAAAAAACCTACTGGCTTTTCAGGAATTTAGACGCAGGGGTCTCCAACCTTGGCAACTTTAAGTCTTGTGGACTTCAACTCCCAGAATTCTCCAGCCAGCTATGCTGGCTGGAGAATTCTGGGAGTTGAAGTCCACAAGTCTTAAAGTTGCCAAGTTTGAAGACCTCTGCGAGTAGACAGTGAATCTCTCTGGCCTGATTTAAGACACTTTTCTATTTAACCATTTCCCCTGCTAAAAGGTATCCCGGTTCAGGGGAAAGTCTTCTTGTTTTGTTTTAAACAGAATATGTGCTCCAATTTTTTTAAAAAACAAAACAAAACAAAGCTGTAGTTGAATGTTGACTGACTGTGCAATACAAACTATTAATACAAACGGGACCTTGATAAACCTTCCAATGGGTATTATATTAAATGGCTGTCATGAATGCCAGTCTGTGTCCTTTAACGCAGATACTACACTCTAGTGGCTTAGTTACAAAAGGGAACAAAACATGTTTAAAATACATGTACAGTTCCTGCAGTTGCCCAAATATAGACATGCTTATATGCGACGTATTTTTATTCCATAAATATAATCACATACTCTTCGCACATCATACAGAATATTGTAAATAATGAAAAGTTACAGCACCATCTCATGACTGACCTCTAAAAACCCTCCACCCGTAACTATATACTGTGACACACAACCCATTGCTTTGCAGACGAAACTCTGCCAAGCTGTTTGTGTTTCTGTATCGTTTCCATAGCAAAGGTCAGTGTATGCGCAAGTTAAACTAAAGCTGGAAGGCTAAGGAGAGAAGGTCACTACAGGATAAGCTACAATAGCCTCTCTCTAAAACACCTCTAATTGTGGTCGTGTGTTGTCACAGGTAGGTTTCCTTCAATGTGGATGCAATGCAGAAATAAAAAAATGAGGTTAGGGCAAGGAGTATTTGTTTACTTTTTCCTTATTTTCAATCTCTCTCTGAAACCAATGCCTTGCAACTAATTTCAAGGTCAAACTTTTGGCTCCATCGGGTATACAACTATTTTAGAATGGTGTGACCATCCAAAATTACATTAGGTTCCTTTCAATTAGACTTTTAACACTTTTTTTTTACTCCATTCTTCTGATGGAGCATTAACAAACCCCTTGGCTGAATTGGGTGCCTGTCAGCAGTACGTGGCACAATCCATCGCATTTATTAATACCACAGATTAATGCAACAACAATATCCCAATTTTAAAAGGCGAGAGTTTTCTTTCACAGCAAGCAGAAAAGTGTTTGCTTTTCATTTGTCCTTCCGTCTGTATTTGCCCTTCTTTGATCTTGAGCTGCTTTTTGTTTGCAGTTTATAAGCACAGAGATCAAAGGAATTATGGATAAGGGAAATGAGAACATGTGTTCTGATCTGACGTAAAAAGCAGTCTGCAAAGCCAGGCCCACCCCTTGCTTTCTTTCACTGGGCCGTTTTTATTTTTATTCTTTTGTAATGTAATCAGCGAATGCTAATCAAAGTTCCAGATTCAAATTCCATTTCTGGCTGTCTAGAACATTTCATAAACTCACCTAAAACACACGAATAATAGAGACAATTTTTTTAAAAAGGATGGAAGAGTTGATATTAATTCGACCATCGTTTTGGCCGGGCAGAAAATATCTCATGACCAAATATAGCAGTTGCTCATATTAAATAAAACAACTTGTCTGTACTTGAGACTTCTCTATTATAAAGTTCTAGAATCTTTTAGGTGCACAGAATTGAGAGAGCACTGATTGCTGTTGCTAATGACCTCGGGATGAAGATTGTATGTCGATCCTGGTTCTTCCTGAAGTCAGGGATCATAGCATACTTCTGCAGAGACGGTAACTGGAGGGCACCATGTAGCACTGGTCCTCCTTCTTTCTCTGCAGGTAATGCCAGTTGGTGTTGACAAGTCAGAGAGATCGAGTCTGTGATCCTTACTTGAGAGGTGTCTCAAGACTCAATGCCCTTGACCCTTTTTTTTAACCTTCTATTAAAACCATTGAATGAGGCTATCTTGGATGTCAACTACACATCTTAACCCTAGGGTACCCTAGAGCAGTGGTTTTCAACCTTCCTAATGCCGCGACCCTTTAATACAGTTCCTCATGCTGTGGTGACCCCCAACCATAAAAACTTGGAGATCTGAATTGTATTAATCTTGCCTACAATGTGTTTTTACTTAGTAATATGAATACAAAAACTAATGTTTTTATTGCTTGCTTTAATTTAATGTTTTTATTGCTTGCTTTAATTGCTCCCGATTAGTCTCTTATCTTCTCATTGCCAGTTTTCACTGGTTTATTGTTTTATCTATATGAATAGCATGAAAGCTCTAAAGCTTGTTTTAAGAAAAAGCAGAAATAAAAATCCACCAAAATACAGATAGTGCTCGAGTTACGACCACAGTTGAACCCAAAACATCTGTTGTTAAGGGAGACAGTTGTTAAATGAGTTTTGTCGCAGTTTATGATCTTCGTTGCCACATCTCTTAAGTGAATCATGGCAGTTGTTAAATTAATACCCGGTTGTTAGGCGAATCTGGTTTCCCCATTGACTTTCCTTGTCGGCAAATCACAAAGGGGGATCACGTGACCCCAGGATACTGCAACCGTCATAAATATGAGTCAATTGCCAAGGGTCTGAATTTTGATCACATGACCATGGGGATGCTGCAACGGTCGTGAAAAATGGTCATTAAGTCATTTTTTTCTAGTGCCATTGTAATTTTGAACGGACACTAAATGAACTGTTGTAAGTCGAGAACTACCTGTGTTAAGGCAGCATTAAAGAAAAAAATGATCTTGAAAACATAAAAGGCAAGTCGGGAAAAAGCAAGTTAATATTTAAACATTGGGGTTCCTCATAAAAAAAGTTCCCTCAGCATCGCTCTATCAATTCTCTTGCAAATTCCCTAGCTATGCGTGAGGTATTTCAAACTGGCTAAATTCTAACCCCATGCATACAGATTCCAACCACCAAAAATCCCAACGACATGTATGTGGGGCAGGGGAAAAGGTAGGATCAAATGCAAAATGGGAAAATTAAAGAAAAGCAGAAGATACTTTGCCAAAAACTATTTTTTTATTTTTGTAAGGCAAATAGTAACAGGGAAACCGAGAGAAGAATCTCGGTAGTTGAGCGTTCTGAGGAGCGGCGAACAGGTCGACATGGGCGGAACCGTATCTCCTCATTATTTCCTGAAAGAGGGACGGAAGCAGACGCCACTCTGCCTGGTCTACCTCTGTTCGGCTGAGCCAGTCCGCCTGGGTGTTGGAAGTGCCTGATATGTGTTCCGCTGTCACTGAGAGCAGGTACTTCTCTGCCCACAGACCCAATTTGAGGGGATATCGGTAGCCACGATTGTCCTAGTCTGAGGACCGAGTGAAACTGGGATCCAGGAGGGCGGATCCAGCAATTTATACAAGAATAGACTCGGTCCTTACCTCTGACTGGACGAGGACATCCCAACCTGAATGATGGCTCCACCCAGGATGGAGAAAAGATATAGGGCAGTGGTGGCGAACCTTTTTCGGCTCGCGTGCCAAAAAAGGGGGGGCGCGCTCGCGCGCGCTTGCGTGCCCACACCCATTCCCTCCCCCCCACGCATGCGCACAACACCCCCCCCCCATGCTGTGTTAGAAGGAGAATTACTCTTATCAGAGGCGAACTGAATCTTTTCCTGGAACTCTGACATTGCCAAAATAAACCGCATTATAATTCTAATGAATAAGATATTTATTTTGATATAAAAATAATAAGTTCACATACTGGCTATATAAAAGAGATCTTGCTTCGTCATGAAGCATAGAACAAAAGGAAGGAAGGAATGTACACATGCGTACTAGGAACATTAATCACGTGCTCAGGAATGAACCATTATATTTGATAGGGATGCATCTCCATGCATCTCCCTGCATATACATGTAACAGGCAACATAAAATCACTGCGTGACACCCCTTCTTTGTCTGTTGGATGGATATGCTTATATCACTCTACACACATCAGATATATCAAAGATTCATGTCTTGCTGCCGGTAACGGCTTGTTCAGGATGTCAGCTATCTGATATTCTGTTGGCACATATTCTAGCTTAATGAAACCTTGTCTTACTAAATCTCTAACATTCTTGTAACGTATGTCAATGTGTCTGGACCTTGAACCTGTGAAGTGAGTCCTGGAAATGTAAACTACTGATTGATTGTCTTCCATCACAGTGATCGGTTTTTCGGGCTTCGTCCAGATATCTGTAACTAAGGCATCGAACCATGTTTGTAGAGAAGCGATGTCAGTCTTTCTTGGTGCAGTTATTATAAGCGAAGAAGGTGCTGGCAAATAAGGTCTTTCTTCACCCGGCTGGCCGAGGGGGGCTGAAAATTCTTTCTCCGGAGAAGACATTCTTAATTAGATCAAAGTTTCACTTCAAAAACGGCCAGAAACATTCTTATCTTTCTCTTACTAGGCTAAACGCAATAAATCTGTCAGAATTAATTAAAGTCCAGAACCAAATCCGTCTGCTATCATGTTAGAAGGAGAATTACTCTTATCAGAGGCGAACTGAATCTTTTCCTGGAACTCTGACATTGCCAAATAAACCGCATTATAATTCTAATGAATAAGATATTTATTTTGATATAAAAATAATAAGTTCACATACTGGCTATATAAAAGAGATCTTGCTTCGTCATGAAGTATAGAACAAAAGGAAGGAAGGAATGTACACATGCGTACTAGGAACATTAATCACGTGCTCAGGAATGAACGATTATATTTGATAGGGATGCATCTCCATGCATCTCCCTGCATATACATGTAACAGGCAACATAAAATCACTGCGTGACATGCTGCCCCTGCGCATGCGCACACACCCCCACCCCCGCACAAAGGCTTACCGGAGCCTGGAACGACGAAACCGGCAAACCGGAAGTGCGAAAAAACGCACTTCCGGTTTGCCGGTATGCTGTTTTTTGCACTCCGGAGGGTTCAGGGAAACTCCCTGAAGCTCCGGAATGCAAAAAACTACGAAACGGACAAACCAGAAGTGCTGAAAAGTGCACTTCTGGTTTGTCCGTTTTGTAGTTTTTTGCATTCCGGAGCTTCAGGGAGCTTCCCTGAACCCTCCGGAGTGCAAAAAACAGCACACCGGCAAACCGGAAGTGCGTTTTTTCGCACTTCCGGTTTGCTGGTGGGAACCCTCGCGTGCCGGCTTCTATGGCTCCGCGTGCCACCTCTGGCACGCGTGCCATAGGTTCGCCACCACGGATATAGGATCTCCTGCTTGAGCAGGGGACTGGACTAGAAGACCTCCAAGGTCCCTTCCAGCTCTATTCTATTCAAAAATGGGTTCTGGTTTACAGATTACACTCCGATTGTAATAATGTCTTTTCAAGACACTCAAGAAAGCCTACTTTTAAATTTTAAGAAACGTGCACACAGCAGGTATGTTTTTCAAGCTGACATCATACCTATTTAGCCCTAAAATAGAGTCCAGTTATGGAGCTTTTAGATATCTCTAGAGGGGAAAAAACATGAGATGAATAACCACCAAAAAGCAAGAGCAACTAGAGATAAAATCCACTTTGTAGCACTATATCAAAATTATCTGAAGAATGAACACTAAATGTGACAGAGAAGCTGATTAATAAAGGAACTGTTTGAACATATAACAAAGAGCTGTGATAAGGTATGTGCTACATTCAATTCTAAGTTAAAATTTCCGTTAAGTCCTCCATTACGCTTCTGGTCACATATCAAGCATTTCACACTAGGTTCTCTCATTTTACAATACTTTGTCGTGAAGTGTGGTATTGCCCGTTAACTGTTTCTCAATTAACTAACGTATCACAAGCTTTCTCCCTGACAGAAATTTTTCAATGATTCGTTGAACAGTAAAAATCAAACCTGCCTAACGCTTGCCCCACATAAAAATTAACTGGGCTTCTCAAATCTGGGTCACTGTTACATCTTGTACATTTTTTCCAGACGCTCGAAAGAAACTTATCTGCGAGCAGAGTTTGCATTTATTTATTTTTTTGACTAGCTTTTCCTTGTGTCGGGGAATATCATGACTTTCTTCTAAATGTCTGGAATAGATGCCGTCTTCACACATGCTTGAAAATAGTCACCTAGTAATGCCATAAGCAAACTATCCATCTTTTACTATCTTCCATATTTTGCTACCTTCCAGTTTTACCATCAATGCCTGGAATCTTTCAAAAGATTTTCAAAACTTTCATGGGACTTAAGGCTTATTTTTTTCCATACTCTTTTTCTTGGAGATTGATAGGGGTATATGAGGGAAGGATGGCACCTCTGGTGGGAGGGGCTTGCTGCACCCTTTTTAAGGCTGCTGGTTCACCTTTGGTCCCCACCTGACACTCAGCTCTCACCTGTGGCTCCAAGTACCTGTAATACACAGCGGTCACACAGTCCAGTCAACGTCTCGGCAGACAGGTCAAACCAGGCGAGGGTAATTGATAAGTCTTGGAGTCTCGGTGAGATAGGGGATTTGTCTATCGCAGAGGTCTTCAAACTTGGCAACTTTAAGACTTGTGGACTTCAACTCCCAGAATTCTCCAGCCAGTCAAGCTGGCTGGAGAATTCTGGGAGTTGAAGTCCACAAGTCTTAAAGTTGCCAAGTTTGGGGATCCCTGGTCTTTTGCAACATGTGAAATCTGGACCTGGCAGAGTGTGCTGAGGAGACTGGTCAACAGTCTAACAGTCAAGAAGGCAGGCCCAGCAGATGTTGTGAAGAACTAAGAATATGTCCCAAAGTTGTTTTTTCAAGAGGCAATTGGGTTTTTTTTTCCCCCCTTGGAGGCGTTTCACTTCTCATCTAAGAAGCTTCTTCAGTTCAGTTGGATGAGAAGCGAAACATCTTCAAGGAAAAACAAAGAAAATCCAGTTGCCTCTTGAAAAAGCACCTTTGGGACTACCATGACCTGGATGACTGAGAATTTCCATAGACATTTAGCTAAGAATATGACAAGACACTTAAATATCCACTGGAGGAGGAGACGTCCCAGCCGTAACAGTTCTCCATGCCACTAAATTAAGGTTTATTTCTGCCAAGAGAACGGGACTGCCCCTCTGCGACAGCTCTTCCACTTAAAACTCCACCAAGCACAGGTTTCTGTTGTGCAGTTCATACTTATAGAATTTGTTTCAATTTCGCTGTTTGATACGCTACTATTATACCCTACACATTTCTAAAATACGCCTTCCGGCACTTTTTCATTTCAGTTTTCTATGACTAACTAATACAGAACAGAATTATATATTTTTATTAATCCTGCTTCAGAATTTACTAACAATTCTGAAAGGTTTCCTGTAAGTGCTATGGGTGAGTTGTGCTTCACTGGTTTTGCTGGGTATCAAGACAGCTTTGGCAAGGTGACTCATCACTGGATGCTGGATCCAAGGTGGCATGATCTCTTGGGAACAAAGGAGAGATCCTTAAGATCATCCACCTGACTCTGGACAGCAGCTCCCTGTGAGCAGATCACAAAAACTGCTGTTTTCACAGTCGATTAATGGAGTGGCTGAGAATTAAGACTACATCAAAGTCACATTCACAAAGCAGCCTTTACATTAAGCTTGATTCACTCTTACATCTTAAAACACATTTTTGGATTTTTATTTTTTGCCTATTGAAGATGATTAAGACTCTTTGGACTGGCAAGATATTATTGTGTTCATTGGGTAAGTTTCCATCTCCTTAAAAGGTGATGGTGTAAATTTGGTTTATATATATAAATTATATATATATATAGAATATGCAGCAAAAGGGTGCTCAGTATGTGGATTTTGGAAAGTCAATAATAGATTAAGAGGCCAGAAGGATTTGGAATTATAATTTGTAATTATTTGGAAGATATTGTCTCATGGGAAAATAGAGATTTCTTTCAATTTTTTAATGATAAGAAAACCTTAAAGGGTGGACATTAAAGTTGGAGGAGAAAGGAAAAAAGAGCAGAAATCCTCAGGACAAATCTTTGAATACCTTTCAGCTATGTTCTTGGACAGAATGGGTCAAAGGTTTGATAAAATTGAAAGAGCACATTCTAATAAAATTACAAAACCAAGGTGGCTGCAATGAATGTCTAATTTTAAAGAAAATTAGTTTATAAAAAGAATTTGTTAACAATTCTAACAGCCATATTATGCTGGTGATTTACATCAGTTACATGCCCATTAAGATTTTGCCCAATACATTTTACCCAATAAATAAGACTTGGCTTTTTTTTTTCTCTGTTGAATTTTATCTTGTTTGTTGCAACCCTTTTTTCCAGCTTCAAAGGCCTTTAAAAATGTGAGTCTGTTTTCAATAACGTTGATAAGGCTTTCTATCTTTGTGTTGTATGTACATTTGATAAGCAACCTATCCACATCCTCTGCCATATTATTTATTTTAATTTTAATGCACAGGGGCGATTGATATGGATCAATTAATGAGCATTGGCTTACTACAGCTGCTTTACCATTCTTGCTCCAAATACTGTAGCAAACTTAGCCCCCCTATTAATAATAAGGCCATTTTTTTTTTTAAAAAAAGAGGTTGTTAAATGCTTTTGCTGGTACAATATTAGAGAACTATGTCTAAGCCATTCTCATTATTGGAGATCAGAGAGAGACCTGCCCTAAAATATATTTTTCTAAGAAAGCTTTAATTCTTGTAATCAATACAGTGATTCACACATGAACATTGATATTTTATTCTAAAATGCTGCCATTTTTACAGGCTTTTTAAAATTTCCCACATTCATACTTATCCCATTTTTGAAGTTGGAGACGTAACTTATTCTCCAATGTTTCTCATGCATTATAGATAATGGTTCTGAGATATTATTTGAAAGCTCTTTCAGTACCTAAGTGTATAATCAAACTCTTAAGAGGCATGAAATCATCTCTTTGCTTATAATGGGTACAAATCACCCTTTAGATTGGCAAAGCTTGTCTTTGCCACAGTTGACATAAATTATCTTCTTTAAGCATCATCTTCCTCAAACGTCATCTTTCTTCTAATACAGCCAAAGAAGCACTTTTTCTAACTTTTTTATCATTCACAACTATTGTTCATGTTGAGCTTTGGTCTTCCTAATATTTTTATTTGGAAGATATCTGTCAAGAAATCAGGAACTAGGATAGAGTTCAAAAGAACTACAAGTTTATTTCATGCTATCTATACACAAGAATGTGATCTACTAACAGTCAAGGCAAATTGGCAGCAGATAAGAGTCAATGGACTTGGGGATGGGGGGCTGGACTTAAGACGTAGAGATTCCAAACTGATGATGCATTTGACCCCAACATCAGGCTCAACCTAGTCATCACCTACAATACCTGATTTTTTTTTCCTCCATGGTTTTTTGACTTTCCTTAATGTGACACAGGCTCTTTTAAGTTCTACCAGCTCAGTGGTTCTTGCTAAGCTATCATATACTGGCTTCTTTAAACATCCTCAGTTTTACTCCCTCATGGGAACAGTTTGCAGCTGTACCTTCACATATTTCAGTTTTCATGATTCTTCAGAATTTCTTACCAAGGGTTTTATTCAAAATTTCTTTGTACTTTTGTAAACAGATATCCAAAGTCTTGAATATCCAACACCTTCTGTATTTTGAACTTCACATAAGATGGTCACATTTCCCTTTAATATTTCTGACAATTATATATCATCAATCAACTTCCCTATCAACCAAGATTACATTCAAGATACCATATCCTCTTTCCATTTTCAACAATATTTCCTATACATTTATTAGATATTCCATTTATACAGTTATGATTTCTGATGATATTAGATCATTAAAAATCTCCATTATTACTACAGCTCTGTGAAAGTTTCAACTGCTCCAGAAAAGTACCATTCATGTCTATCAGTTACTTAGCAGTCCCTGTAATATTACCTTTTTGCCCCAAATAAAACTTTCATTTTTAAAATCAAATATTTTCTATGCAGAAAAACACACTATTGACATGTAAGTTCTCTCCCTCAATTCGAAGCCTATTTCTTTTGAACAATAATATATACATACACATACCGCACATGTCAAACACCTGTTATATATGAGGTTCAGATTATTGTATAAATCTTGCAAAATCACTACATCTCAGAAATATGGTATTCCCACCTGAAATCTTGTAAGATTCAGGCAAGAATTCCCAGTTCTCTTCAGATTTCCAACAAGAACACCAAAATAATAAAAAAATTGCTATATAAAAAAAATTGCATGCATTGTTTATCTTAAAATATCTAATATCACTATATTTAAGTAGCTCAATCACTATTACAAAAAAAGAAAATCCTTAAAATGGTTAATTCAATAATTTAACTTGTAAATGAACTGCCCTGTTTCATAAAATTAATGTAAGAATATACAAATGTGACTTGCAGTGTTGCATGTCCCAACTTCCTTCTAGATGAACTACAATACTCAGTTTTCCATCAAAAGGAGAAATGGAAAAAATATATACTGCATACAACACATAAATGTTGGCCTTCACGTGAGTCTTCAGATTGCAAATACCCCAGTCCAACTGCAAACTTTAATAACCATTTATTGCAAAGTTCACAAAAAAATGATAAAGGTTCAGCAAAACTGTTTTGAGCAATATGATAATGATTTAAATTAAATGGGCAATGTTAACTATGAAGCACTAAGATCCTCATGCTAAAAGAGCATTTATTGTCAGGTCCAAGATAAATCATTTTAGTACATTAAAATTTTAATACTCTAATAAAAGAAGAAGAATTTCATTTTCTAATTTTTGTTTCAATGATTACATATCAAGGTAGCTCAGATTTGGCCACAATCTACACTGAGTCCCAGGCTCATGTATAAGGGAATAAACTCCAGTGAACAGAACTGTACTTACTTCTAAGTACTGTAAAGTTGTACTGGATTATGTATTAAACCTCACAAATTCAATGCAGTATGTCTAAAAGCCCATGCCTACACCACAACTATGCACCGTGTACAAAAATACAGTCTGCAATCATTGGCTATTTTAACGCTTGCCTGAATATTACAAAGCGTGTTAATGTTTAGCACATACAAACTAAGTATTTGTTTGGCATTCACTTACTTACCTCATTTTACGATCAAGGGAACATGTGCTTTACACTCTCATTTATACCTAATGTCTTACTTAAGCATTATGAAAAAATATTCAATCTCCTGTTTACGCACATAGGTAGTAGGGCAACGTTAAATGTGTTGCCTACTGCTTGTCAAGAAACTTGCACCTTACTCTACTAAATACCATTTGTGTGCAGACTATAATCATGCTACCGTATCTTTCCATTTCCCTCTCACTTGTTGGAGGGAAAGTATCATAGTAATAAAAGTACACTTGCTCCTGGAAACATCCACCATTTGCATTGACTGATAATACATGTCTGATAATACATGTCTGCTAAAGCCTACATAAAATATCAATGATCAAATTTTGGTTTTTCATTCATAGCAAGTATACTATTGTGCCAGTGGTGGGTTGTAAATAATTTTGCTACCGGTTCACGCATGCGCAGAAGCGTCCTGGGTGTGTAGGCGGAGCCTCCCTCCGCCAGCGCTACCAGTTCTAAGAACTGGTCTGAACCAGGAGCAACCCACCGCTGTACTGTGCCCAAGAATAACTTCAGCTTAGTGTTACGTCCAAATTTCTTGTCATTTCTAAGCAAGCCATAAATTATAAGTAAGAAAACTTTAGACTGTAGCCTCTGATACTGTCAGCAACAAACAAGGAGATCTGGCTATGTTCCTAGAAAATGAAGTTATTTTAAATGAAGTCCAATAACAGAAACAGCAAGTTAGGAGCAATTAGCAGGCCAACCTGCTCATGAATAATAAGCCAGCACTCATCGGAGTTCTGACACAATTCTATCCAAACACTGTTCATTCCTGTAGACAATTATTTTTATTATAACCAAGAACATGTAGGTATAATGATATTTGGGGATGACTTTGAAGGCAGGAGAAAGGCCATTGCTTAGGCTGCAGAGTCTCCATCCTGCCTCCCAAGGCCATTCCCACATACAGTACCATTACAGCAGGGGAAAATGTGATTCACAGAAAAGCCACATATTAGCATCTCTTACCTTGACTACAGGATGTCCACCAGTAGATGCTTTTACTGCTCCTCTGCTGCCTTCCGTTTCATAATGTGCTCTGTGATGAGTTTTTGGTTGTACTTCTATTTTCAGTTCACATTGCCCATATTGTACAGGTAAAGGCCAGTCTAGAGGCGGCAATGAAGATGTGCTAAAACCAAGAAGTGCATATATTTCAATATAAATATAATCTTTTTCTAACCTCCCTTTCAATGTCCACGTTTTTTGGGAGGTAACACTATAAATATAGTAATAAAGCCGCGAAATATTTTAAACAAAGTAAAAACAGACTGTTATTTTAATTTGTTTTAAAAATAATTCAATTATAATTGTTTTATGGTAACAAATATTAGTGACCAGCAAGGAGAAAGCAGATGTGAACGACCAAAGGGGGAAAAAATAGAAAAAAATTTGCATCAACTGTTTTTTTCCCCAGACTCTAATAGCTCTCCTACACATGAAGAGGCACAGTTATGGCTAAAACTCTATTACAAAAGTGTGACATATTTCATAAACCTGCACTATCTGCACGCATGATACTCTGCATGACCTAACTCATAACTTTCCAGAAGCATTTGAGCCCTTTGTCAAGCACACCAAAGTGAACTATATGTGGAATTCCTTTCATTCAGTTTTACTACCCCTCTACAAAGATCCAATATGAATTGCAGTATTGTTGTTATGCACACATTAAACACGTGTTAATGGAACATCAAGCTACCATCAGCTACACAGGATTTTTATTGCAGGAAAGATAAATATTAAAAATAAAAAGATTAGCTAGCGAGCTAGGATTTAAGCATATTGTACTGTGATAACATGAGAAAGTGCCTAATGCAATCTTAGCAAAGGAGGCAGATAAACATTTCAAGTCCATTTTTAAAGAAACAGTTTAAACACAGTGTGGCACGAACAATGAGCTTGCATTCAAATTCTGATAGTTAGCAGAAACAATCATTACTGAAGAACATTCACACTACAAAGACAATAAATACAGAGGCCCACTTCACAGAGAAAACATTCTGTATTATTCCAAAATATTTATGACTAGGTTGTAAGACTCCTATTTCTGAAGTAATGGAAAGACTACTGCTAATGAACATATAACCCTTAATTTCAGAGCATAAGCAGACACTGGCTATCAATAATCGACTCTGAATCTGTACAAGATTGACTTTTCTCTCAATAGACCCCAAACTGCTACAGCTTTGCTTTCATAGTTGTCTGGTTTATTTAAACTTATCTTCTAAAATTAAGCGATGTCCTCCTTATTTAACACAATCACCAGAGTTTTTTTCCAGGTTAAAAGTAGAATTACTAACGCACTTCTTACCAAATCAAGGAACTAGTCAATCATTCACCCTTTTCCAAACTGCAGAAGATGGAAAATCAAAGAGGATTTCAAATATATCTTTAAAAAGAAAGTGGGGGAGGGGCATATGGACTGCTAGGGCATGAAATATGAAAGATGATCCAAGATCTCCTTTATAAACTAGCGGAAAAAAGAGCACTGGTACAGATATAGTTGTTGTATTAATAGTAACACGTAATATTCACCATTGCTTGGAGAATGAAACTTCCAAAAGGTCAAAAAAAGCCAATAAAAACTAATAAATAAATAGAGGTGCCAAAACAAAGGTACAAAAAAGGATTTGCCAATAAAGATGATGCAATCAGGTTCTTTTCACAGGGATGTTCGTCATATAAACACCAGGTATAGCATTGAAGTGGCTTTATTGTTATTGATATTTCTTGTGCCCAAGATTAGAGAAATCAGTAATGATGGGCTGGTGTACTATTGAGAAACTGGTAATTAAACTGAAACTGATACGTTAAGTTAGGCAAAACCAACAAAACATTCCTATTGAACTGGTTCTTTTAGATATCTAGCTAATGGATTGTACCAATTAAAGGTAAGTAAGATTAGATCTACAGGCATCCGTAGCATAACATCTAAAAGGAAATTAATCTGTAAATCTTTCATTTTAAAAAAGGGAGAGGATGTGACCCAGTAAAAACAGTAAGTTGCCTGCCCCTGCACATCACTCTACCATTTTCCTCTGACAGATTTAACTTCAGTTAGTTATGGTTAATACTGAAAGAAGCTGTTTACAGATGCTAGTGGGTGGCACCTGCGGTGAAGCTAGCCGAAAGCACGGCAGGACATTGCGAGAGCCTGTTGCGCTTCAGCAAAATATCTGGGGGTCGAATGACCAGACACAAAACTTTTCCCCATTCAAGATTTCTAATCTTGATCTTGGGCTTTTTGCTTTGAGCCAAGCTATTGTGAACACCGAAGGAGTTTTCTTAGGCTTGTTAAGCCAGGGTTGTTTTGTCAAAATTTGCCAACGTAAGAAACAAACTGAAACAGTATCGGGTTGCTCAAAACCAATAGCAAGTGAGATCTTTCGTGTTTTTGAAGTTTTTCTTAAACCAGGGATCCCCAAACTTGGCAACTTTAAGATTTGTGGACTTCAACTCCCAGAATTCTCCAGCCACAAATCTTAAAGTTGCCAAGTGTGGGGACCTCTGTCTTAAACGGACCAATTTTAAAGGGTCAAATGCCAGGTTGCTTTTTATTGATATTGGAAACTTTAGCCAAGTAAAATGTTGAGGTTTTAAGAACTGATTAGTAACTAGTTCTTTGGTGTACTTTTAACTGAATAAAAGTCCATTAGAGATGATGGAACCATGGTACAAAAATGTCAGGAGAACTTAGCTGGGAAACAGAGGCAGGATAAAATATAAGAAACTCCTGCTTCATAAGGAATCTAGGAAAACTTAATTGTGGCTTTAAAATCAAAAGCCAATGTTTAATGATTCAGTGTTTTATCGCAACTTTAAAATGTTAATATGTTTGCCACTAATAAGGAACTGAATTAAAACACTAGGTGAATAAATATGTGTAAATGTTTTAACTTCTTAATATCTATATACTTTAAAACGTTTATTTTTCTAAGACATATGAAGGCACTTTGAAAGTCCTCAACTTGAATGAGCACTTATCCCGTGGTCAACAAATATACTTGTAGGCGATGTTTACTCAACATAGCTGACTAATTTATAGACATTATTGGTGAATAATCTAGATATGAAATTTTTGTTCAGGTTTCTTTCTGTAGACACAGCTATTAATAGCTTTCCATTGTAATGTCACAAGAAATATTTGAATTGCTAACTCAAAATTTGGAGTACTGTTTAAAAGGATTATTTGAAAACTCTGCAACAGCCTAGCCAGAATGGACTATAAAAGAAATACCACTGGTTTCAACCTCCTTAACCAAAAGAATACTTATAAGAACTGTATAGTTAATAGCCAATACTGTTTTTTTCCTGGTTGCCCAACCCCTTTTCTCTTCTTGGTCTTTACACTGCAAACTTTCCTTCTCTTCTTTCCTTTTAGTATCTTCCAATAGTCTTTTTTTTAACTGAAGAGCAATTAACAATTTTTAAGGTAGTAAATAACAGTTAACTCCCTGCACTCTTTTGATAAAAGGAGAACATCTGTTAGGTATCACTTGTGGTACTCCCCTTTCCTTATCACGCACATCAGAAGGATGTTCGCTGGCCAAATCTCTTTTGAACTTTCTATATTTGGGGAGTGAAGAGGAGGAAAAGGAGAAAAGAAAAAAATATTGCCAACTTTACAGGGAGTCAAAAACCAGACTTCTCAACGGCAGAGGAGAAGTTAAAACTAAGCTTGATTAGTTTTAACTTTACAGGATTAGGGGAGGGGGGCTTAGCCTTTGATGTGAACCTAACCTTATGGTGATAGTTCTGTTATGTAAAACTCCAGAATTAGGTTAATGGAGTAAACCAAGGATATGGTAACGATAGTTTGGCTATCAACAGTCTGTGTGCATGTTTAACAGAATCCTAATAGAATAGTAGATATCCCCCAACATGCAGAACTAACAGAAATAAAATATCACATATGCAAAGATACTTTCAAAATTCCACCACTGTGTTCAAAGAGAATACACATAAAAATACACAATGTAGAATTTGTGTATATTATTGTTTTGAGTGCAAAGACTATGGACGCTGGCTTTTGAGTCTAAGGGGAAATGTTCAATTCTGCAGCATGTTTTAAACTGCAACTCTGCCACTGTTTTTGAGAACAACTGAAACTGCTGATTTTCATCTCTAAGCCATCAAGTTTTAGACACCTTCTGCCGGAGATGAGGCAAATGGTGGCTTCAGATAAGACGGTTTCTTTTGTGAAAACTCAACTCTGGAATTCTCTCCACCATGTTAAGTCTTATACGTTCATTAAAATGAACTTACTTGCTCTTATGATTTAAAGCACTTTTCAAAAATTGGTACCCTCTAATTAGGCTACAGTGAGGCAGGTTGTGCTGAGAGAGAGAGACATTAACCCAAAGCCACTCCGTGCCTTTTCATGGCTGAGGGTGAACTTGGACCTGGGTCTCCTCGCTTACAGTCCAATACCTTTCACAATTAACACCACACTGGGCCTGGGTTGAAACCACAGCTGTCGAGAGAAATAAACCAGAACGTTTTCTGGGAACAAAGTTTTCCAAAGAATAAGACCCATGGTTTAGTAATTTCCATTCTTTTTCATTTCCTTTCTTTGGTACGGATATATAGAACAGAGTATCAGAGTTGGAAGGGACCTCGGAGGTCTTCTAGTCCAACCCCCTGCTCAAGCAGGAGAACCCTGTACCATTTCAGACAGGTTGCTTAAAAGCCACCTCTTAAAAGCCACCTCTTCTTAAAAGCCTCCAGTGATGCAGCATCCACAACTTCTGAAGGCAAGCCATTCCACTTATATATACTGTTTCTTTTTTTTCCTAATGCATTTGTTAAACAAACCTATTCCATATTCTCTAATATAAAGATACTATAGACACCCCCCCCCTTTTTTTTTTTTGCCTGCAGGCTGCAGTTTTAAACAGAAGGTTTTATCTGTGCTTGATGCTTTTCTGTTTGACAGCTGGCTTACTGTCTCTCATACTTCACTTCTAGTGGACATAGTTCTGTCTACAAATGCTTGTCTGTCTTGCAAAAGGCCAACATTGTCATTCTATACTCCTGTTTGTAAAGCACTTCAATACAGTTTTTCTATGTTCCTTCAATCTTATTTCCATTCATAAACCTCTACAATGATTAATCTCATTAGCTGAAAGTTTACCTCTGATATCTCTGCTCTTAAAACATTTTTCTCGTTTTTAATTTAATTCAATATGTGTCAGTTCCACTGTGACAATTTTGTTTTCCTAATTTTTTTCTTTTTCTTTCTTTCTTTCTCTCTCTCCCTCCTTCCTTTCTCTCTCTCTCTCTCCCTCCCTCCTTCCTTCCTCTTTCTCTCTCTCTCCTTCCTTCCTTTCTCTTCCTTCCTTTCTCTTTCTTTCTCTTTCTCTTTCTCTTTCTCTTTCTCTTTCTCTTTCTCTTTCTTTTTCTTTCTTTCTTTCTTTCTTTCTTTCTTTCTTTCTTTCTTTCTTTCTTTCTTTCTTTCTTTCTTTCTTTATCTTTGAATATTCTGGGAGGAATGAGGAATTCCTCTTTTATTAGTATCACCAGCAGGGAGCAAATCTCACCGCAACATTGTTCTGACTGTATCATCATTTCCAGAACTATTTATGAAGTGTCAATGTACTCATTAACTTGGGCAACACATTCTAACCTGAGGATCTCATCATCTGTCACACAAACATGTTCACATGTCTGAGTCATACCCACAGTTTTCTTGATAAGAATTCAAAAGTGATTTGCCATTGCCTTCTTCCATGTTTAATTGTGGAGTTCCCTGTTCTAGGAGCATTGGCTTTCCTATTGTTCTCAGATGCTTCCACACTCCTGAAGGATTACTTTAAATGTTACTCCTTCCCTTAGGATGTTAATATCAAGTGTGTTCTTACTAGAAGCTCATTCCTACTGACATTAAGCACACTAGTTACAGAACCTCCTTACCCATGTCAATTAGTTGTGTTAATTAAAATAATTAGAATTACCTCCCAAGTGCGGATTGGAGGCACTGCCTTATAATAGTTTAGTTCTTCCTTGGGTGGCGAATTCCAGCTTGTGGGTTGGGAGGAGGAGCAAGCTTTGGATTTTGTCACTTCTTTAACATGGAACACAAAGCCACCTGAGTAGGTCATCAGTTTAAAGGTTATGGTATCCTCAGTATGCTGGTGGTATCCCATTATACATTGCTACACCAGGGATGTTGACAGTGTCTTGACTCAGAATCTGCAGCCTGTAATAGGTTGAAGTTGAACTCAAAGATATCAGAGTTACGATCTGCCCATCAACATTTCTTGATATCCCTGGTACTATATTTGGATAGAATAGTACTTCCCCTTGAAAGAGTGGCTTCACAAGATATTGGTCCTCCTGGACTTGTGCTTATTACTGGATGGACAGAAGGAGACAATAGATAAAGGGTATGATTTAGGTGGGGTACCAACTGTGACTCTGTTTGGAGCGTAAAGACCTTGCAAGGCTAATCCATGCCCTTATCACTGCTTACCTAAGCTACTGTAATCTATATACTACAAAACCCCTCATTGTCATGACTTTCAAAAGGGCGAAATGGTGCATCATAGGGCAACAATTTTTGAACCAAGGCACTTCAAATAGGCTAACTTACAGAATGTATCCAAAATCTGGGACCTATGACTTCCAAGAGAATGAAAAGGTGTGGCTACTTCAATACTACTGCTTGCTGCTATAGTCACGTGATGTGCTCTTCTTTTTCAACATTCCATGACAGTTTCCCAGCCAGTCTCGCAATCCCTTGTTCCTTCCCCAACCCAGCAGCAGCCACTAACTTGTCTGAAGGTTCCTATACAAGGAAACTCAGTAGGGAAGTCGGAAAGAAGTCAGAAGTCACTCCTGTTCGCCCTCCATTTTTTGCCCACCCTGGATCTGTCTGTTTCTCTGTTTAGGTAAAGAAATATCCCTGAAACAATGAACAAACAGGGCATGGATTGCCTATATGGGACTGCCTTTGAAGAACACTTGGAACATTCAGTTAGTGCAAATGAAGAAACCAAGATACTGGCTGGTACTTGCTGACACAAGCAGGTTTGTTTGTTTATACTATTTATGTGGCCACTCATTTTATAACAGTTATTTTGGGCAGCATACAAAGTTAAAACGTCAGCTAGCAGACCCTGCTTAACCTCCTGTCCCAGGCACCTGGGGCGTATAGCCAGGTCTTTAATGCCTTGCAAAAGGCCAACAGGGTTGACATATCCAGATTGTCTGGAGGGATGTTGTTCTAAAAGACAGGTGTTGCAACAGGCCTTTGCACAAAATGCTGTTTCTTACCTTTAAAGTTCTACATGGCTTGGAAATGAAGTAAGGCCCATGTTCCCCAGCTGGTTTCAACCACTCAACTCATTTTTTCCACTCATAGTCACAGATCTTTATGAACTAAGGAAAATGGAGGCTCACCGTTGTTGTTTATCTGTTGATGTTCTTGCATTCTCATATATATATATCGGGCACCAATTTCAGTTTTGGGAGAATACTTCAGCGTCTTCCCATGTGATGCTTAAGGTCTTCATCATTATGAATGTTTTTCACCATGTATTTAGACCGCAGGGGTGGCCAAACTATGGTTCTTTGAGGACCTGTGGACTTCAACTCCCAGAATTCCTGAGCCAGCCATGCATGCATGGCTAGCTCAGGAATTCTGGGAGTTGAAGTCCACAGGTCCTCAAAGAACCATAGTTTGGCCACCCCTGATTTAGAGGGTGTCTCTTGGTTGTTTGGCATTGGGGGGAGCAGGGGGAGCCCATCTTGGGAATTCAATTATTCTCCATAAAGAGGATATGACCTGCATTCTTGAATGCACCTCAGAAATTTAATCAACTCCTAAACTAGCTTTCCATAAGCTATTGGAAACCAACTATTTGGTTTCTCTTTGGACTGGACGAAATTAAAATATTGGTCATTGATTTAAGTTTTAGGTAGAGTTGTTTCGATGGGGAGGGTGATTTGCTCCATGGATATTTTAATGTATTCTCTTTAATGTATTCTCTTATGGATGTTCTGTACCTTGAGTCTTTTTTACTGCAACAAGTAAAAGTCAATAAATATGTCAATGTATATATATATATATATATATATATATATATTTATATTAAATATAGATTCTAGTTACATTTCTGATAAGATTCCTAGATATGTTTTGGGTGCAGAAGATATACAGGATCATAAATCCACATATGCAAGAGGAAGAACAAGAGATATTACAACATGAACACTACTAGAGCAAAGACTAATTTGGTCGAAAGAATCTAGCAGGCAAAAGGATTACCTGAAGTTGGAAGGAAAGGAGTGGAAGGAAGAGCACAGAAAGATAAACTTCCTAGAGCAGTGATGGCGAACCTATGGCACGCATGCCACAGGTGGCACGCGGAGCCATATCTGCCGGCACGCAAGCCGTTGCCTAGCTCAGCTCCAGCGTGCATGTGCACACCGGCCAGCTGATTTTTGGCTCACACAGAGGCTCTGGGAGGGCATTTTCAGCTTCTGGAGGGCCTCTGGGGGGACAGGAGAGGGCGTTTTTGCCCTCCCCAGGCTCCAGGGAAGCTTCTGGAGCCTGGGGAGGGCGAAAAATGGGCCTACCGGGTCCACCAGAAGTTGGAAAACGGGCCATTTCCGGCCTCCAGAGGGCCTCTGGGGGGACAGGTGAGGCCGTTTTCTCCCTCCCCAGGCATTGAATTATGGGTGTGGGCACTCTTGCATGTGCGATAGCGTGCGTGCATGCACTTTTGGCACCCAAGGAAAAAAAGGTTCGCCATCACTGTCCTAGAGGAAGGCAATGGCAAATCACTTTCATATTGTTGCCAAGAAATTTTATGTAGTCACCAGGAGTCAAGATCAACTCAAGACAGGCTTCAGTATCTTAAAAAATAGATTCTCAGTCCCTAGTCTTCACTACCATGTAATCTCCATAGCCTGAATATCTCTGATCACACACATCACTGTCTCCCAACTCCGCTATTTCCCAGCTGGCTGGGGAATTCTGGGAGTTGAAGTCCACACTTTAAAACTTAAAGTTACCAAGATTGGGAAACACTGATGTATTGTAACAACAGTAAAATGAAGAAAGCAGGCAAAACAAGTATAGTTAGAACAAGCATGAAACAAAAATCAGGAGCTATTTATGTGAACAGAAACTAGAACAGAAGATAAAAAAAGAAAACATCTTGAAAAAAATAGAAAAGAACACTACTCTAACAACATCTGTGAAGACACAAATGCAAAGTTTTGATTTTTCTGCACTATCCTTGATTTTAATATTCCTTTTACACAAATAGCATTTAACAATCGCTATTACAGTATTATGCAAGTTTAAAGGACATCTGGTAAAATTATGTTTCAAGGAACCCCTGAGCTGATGTTTCCACAGCCTCTATATGTTCAAATAAAACATGACATCTTTTAGCAAATTTGAATGCATGCTTACTACTTATGTGCAGCTTTTTAGAAGTTCAAAATAAGAAATAGTTTCTTATAATGGCCCTTGTAAAAGTTTGGACTCTTTCAGCCAGCAGTTTTTTAATGCCTTCTTTCTCAGAAATAATAGTTTCAAAATATTTCCTATAGTTTCCTTATAGCCTTTCTATTCTTCTATTCTTCTGTTATTTATTCCCCCCCACTCTATTAGTAGAAATTTTATAGCTCAGAAATATTCTTGGGTCTGCCAACATGCTTGAGAGCTCCACAGAGACTTTTAATTATATTCAAGTTTGAGAACTGTGAAGCCCTTTTAACACCTTTATTTCTTTTAAGTATTTCTGTTTGAAGGTATATTTCAGATCACTGCTTTGCTGCAAAAACCAACCTCTTTTCTCCTTCAGTTTTTTTCACACACTGCAAGATTTTCCTTTTAACTATCACATAAATGGATGTTAATTACTGTTTGCATCTTTCTCAACTCCGCTTTTATGTTGATATCAGTGTTCTTATTTATAAGGCTAAAAAACCTATCCATAGAAATTCCACAAAATTGCTTTGACTTTTAATGTACCGTGTTTCTCTGAAAATAAACCCTCCCCCAAAAATAAACCCTCCCCCAAAAATAAACCCTCCCCTGAAAATAAACCCTCCCCCGAAAATATTTAAACGCATGCTCATTCGGTCCCTGCCCTTTCCTCTGGTTAGGGTTAGGGAGACAGAACTGGAAATCAGGTAAGACGGCGTCTTGCTCCACACGCCCCAAAATAATAAGACCTCCCCAAAAATAAGGTCAAGTGCTTATTTCGGGGTTCAAAAAAATATAAGACAGGGTCTTATTTTCGGGAAAACACAGGGTATTTTTTTGAACTTTTCTTACTTTCTGAAATGTTTCTGAACACTGCATTTAAACACGGCACAAACACCTAATCATTACAAGAGAAGCTGATACATTGATTCCAAATATCTTATCCTTAATTATATGCCCAATACTTGATACTAATGAAACAAAAAACTGAACTAGGGTAAGAGTATGTTCACAGCCTGTGATTAATGAACCATATTAAAGCTAACATATTGTAACTAATACGATGCCACGGAGAGGAGTGAAAGAACGGAAGAGTCACATGAATGAATGGGTTTTAAGTTCTGAAAGTGAGCAATAAAAGTTCCCTGAATTTATTTCTATGAAACCCATTTCCTAGATTAAAAAAACAACAACAAGCAGCACTGGAGATGCTTCCTGGCCTTCAGTATGACAGCAGTGTAACTCTGATTGCACCTCTTATTAAAATATAATATAATCAATCTTTTCCAAGGAGCGGAAACCAATTGTTTGAAGAAAGGTGTTCGTGCAGCTAACTATATTTCCTCCTATCATGCTACCCAAGCATCCAAATACAGAATCTGACAAGAATGAACCATGTAAAGAAGTAAGAAAAACTGAGAAGCAAAGCTAAAAACACAAAGCTCAGCAATTATTGCTTTTGCCTGCTACTTATTGCAAGTTAAGAAAATATTAACCAGCCATGCCAAGCATGCTGTCTTAGTGTATTCTCACTCCAGAGAGGCTAAAACAAAGAGTCAGATTTCTAAGAAGCTTTCATATACTATTTTGAGATGGGGGTCACTAACCCAGCTTATCCTAGAGAGAATTAGCAAGCACATTTAATCTTATTTAAGATCAAATGGCTACTCATCCTATTTCACACTTAAGACCTTATATGAATGAGAATAATGTAACCAGAAAATTCCTGGGGAAAATCTATATATGTAGTCACTATGAGTCAATGTTGACTTCATGGCACAAAAGCAATCAATCAACTAGTAAGTATTATTTTTTTTAAAATACAGAAAGTGTTTATTAAATACACACATGTCTGATAAATTTGAGTATACCCACAATTTTTGCTTAGCTCACTGCAAGTGACAATTTAATATGTTTCAAAGAAACTCTGTGACCATCTTGATCACAAATTCTTACAATTTAAAGGTAGGTTCTTAGCTTATTTTAAAATGCTAAAGTTAAGAGATCTGAATGCTTTCCATGCAAGGGTACATTCACATAAATAACCAAACTTCCTGGGGATTGCAGGAATTGCATCCTAAAGTTTCTGGAAGATACCTTGTGACAAAAGTACAAAAACTATTTCACTGTTAGTTTAATAACTCTGCAAGAAAATCTTGGGCTCATGAAAATCTTCTCCATCCAACAATCCCCCCCCCTCCACACACACACAAAAAAAACCCCCTAATGCTTTCATTTCCATATCAAATAACAAGAGTTGCTTCCAAATCTAAAAATATAGTTAACTGTAACTATGGCTTACATAGAAAAAGAGCCAAGATCATAGACAATTCTTTGGAATCGGCTTCTTTCATGAGACCACTGTTAAGAATAACCACAAGGTGTCTAGTTGTCAAAGCATAGCAATAAACTGATTAGTAAAGAAAGCAAATGAAAGCCTTTTAAATATATAGCCATGCAGAAGATGCCACAGCTGTTAAGTGAATCACTACAGTTGTTAAGTAAATCATGTGACTGTTAAAGTGAATCTCACTTTCCCATCGACTTTGTTTCTTGGAAGCCAGGTGGGAAGTTCCCAAATGGTGATCACATGACAGGGGACACTCCAGCCACTGTAAATATATATCAGTTGCCAAGTGCCCAAATTCTGATCTCGTGACCACGGAGATGGTGCAATTGTTGTAAGTGCGAGGACTGTTTGCAATTCATTTTTTTCAGTGCCACTGTAAATTTTGAATGGTTGTTGAAGGAATGGTTACAAGTCAAGGACTACCGGCGGTATTCATCATGTTGTATATCAACAGACAGGCACAAGATAGAAAATCTAACTTCATTATCTTTAATCATTTTTTTAAACATTTTTTAAAAAAAAATTAAACTTTTTTTTTAATTTTTTAAAACATTTTTTTAACTTTTTTAATTCTTTTAACATTGTTTTTAATCATTGTTTATTGTTCAGTGTTCTTGCACAATGTTGTACGCTGCCCTGAGTCCCTCGGGAGTAGGGCGGCATAGAAGAACCAAATAATAAATAATAAATAAATAAATACTTACCGAAATATAGGAGCATGGCCAGGCTTTGGTTTATTCCAGGTAAAATGTGAAGGAACAGACAGAAATTGGTCACCAGGCAGATCTTTTTTTAACATATGCTGGGATACAGAGCTATCGTCTATTGCAGTTTCAAGGGATGGAGATAAATTGCCCGGGTCTTCAGGACAAAGTTCCGCTTTCCCAGAAATAATTGTCGTTTGATCCTCGGAGGTCTTCCTTGTTTTAAGAGGGATGTCAGTATCTCCGCAACACTGGAAAGGCGAAAGGCCGGGACTGAGACCGTGGAGGGAAGAATTCAACCACGTGTCTTCTGTGATACTCCCCCTAGGAGAATGTCCTGGTGATGGAGCGGGAGAATGATGAGGAGAAAGGGAACCCAGGTAACAGATTTCAGCGCTAGAATGTCGGCGCTTCCCACATGGTGATGTAGGCCTTGATGATGGCCTGGAGGTTGGTCTTGGGCTCAGCCAATTCTCATCTGTGATACTAGTCCTAGGAGAATGACAAGGAGATTGTCTTGGTGACAAGGCATGCCCGAATCCGTATGATTGTTGCCAAGGGTCGTCAACTGGGCAGCCTCTTGGAGAACCTCCAGGAGATGCCAAGGGTGACCCAAGGGTAAAGCGAGCGGCAGCTTCATTCAGTTCCGAATCCACGTCATCGTAAATATGAGAGACTGACTCACAAGAGGAAGCATCTGAGAACCAGCTCCGAGAGGAAATGCTGCTGGCAGGACTTGGGCTAAGGGATGATTCTCGGTAAGATGGCTCAAGAGGAAGGTATAAGTGGTCCCTGGAAGGCCTTTCCATATATTCATTGTGAGGGCCGTTGGTGTGCAATTCATTTTCACTGGCTTCTATTCCATGATGACAGTTTGGAGAGATGGATGTAATTTGAATACTTGGACATTCAAAAGGCTTAGGCCCACCAAGTGGACTGTACTTAGAATCTGGTATTTCACATGTTCCTTCGTAGTTTTTGTGACTCTGCAATTTAGCAGGCGAAGACAAAGGAGAAGGGTGGGTTTGAAATCCATGACACGGGATACAAATGGGATGATTTACAGATGATGAATGGTCAACACTGAAAATGCATAAAGATGCGCAGTCGTCAGGTTCGAGATCTGGAAAAAGAAAAGGAAAACAGATGGAGATTTAACATATTGTGTTATAAGAACCTGGCTCTTTTAAGACATTTGGATCTTGGAACGCTTCTACTCATTGCATTGTGAGACAACACAATTATGGTTTCAAAACTTTTCTATAGAAGGTCTGCAGCTTACAATAGTGTTCAAAACATTAAAATAGCAATACATAAAAAAATTGAGATATAGCATAGATGCTAAAAAAAATCCAGGATCGAGCACAGTAATAATCACTATAAAAACCAGCCAGTACTATGGCTGTGAGCTCACTTGGCATGAAGACTAAACCTGACAATGGAATGGGTCAAGCTGGGGTAAATGAGCCCATCTATAACTTGCTGTGTCTCCAATTCAAAATCCTTCACAAAGGCCATCTCTGAAATCTAACCACTAGTACAGTAACTCAACAGCACTTTTTTCGTGCGGCTGTTGATAAAAATAGGATCGCCACATGATCACCAACGTCCGATGATGGATAGGGCAGAAGAAGAAGTACAGTAATTACAGAGAGTCTTCAACTCACAACCACAATTGAGACTAGAACTGCTGTTGCTAAACAAGATGCTTGTTAAGTGAGTCGCACCCGAGTTTACAACCTTTTTTTGCCACGGTTGTTAAGTGAATCCAGCTCCCCCCACTGACTTTGCTTGTTGAAATCAGCTGCGAAGGTCACAAATAGTATTCACATGACTCCAGGAAACGGCAATCATCATAAATATATGCCAGTTGCCAAGCGTCCAAATTTTGATGCCATGAGTGTGGGGACGCTATGAGGATCGTAAGTGTGAGAGGACTGGTTGTAAGTCACTTTTTTTCAGTGCTGTTGTAACTTCAAATGATTGCTAAATGGATGGTAGCAAGTCAAGCACTATCTGTATCTGCATTAATCCAGTATCAAAATAACGTCAACGTTTCTTCATTTATATGAATGAAGCCACAATTATATTGTGCGGTTAACTAGATACCCAGATGTGAGGTTATGCTAATTCAGCTTGAGACACAAAACAGCTGTGATAACAAAGGAGACAGATCCATGTCTTCCATTTTATACATACGTAACTGTATTACTGATTATGCATGTAAGTTTGTATGTGTTATTAAACTTCTATGCCACCCATCTCGCTGAGGTGACTTTATTATTTAATAAAGGTAACACTAGAAATAAAAATACTCTGATCCTAACCAAAAAATCCTAAATCATTGTGATGTGAACTTTTTTTTTTAAGTTATTGCTGTATAATAAGTTGATATTTAAAACCTTTCCACTAAATTCAGTATTTGAGGGGAAAGCAAATTACACTGGGTAAAAGGACATAGGCAATGGCTTCTGACCATGATTCATAGGCCACCATATGTTCATAGATAGTCAAGTGTTTTGTTTTATTCTTAGCTTATCACCTTCACCACTTATCTGGCTGTAGCTGGTGAGTCTCTGATTTTTAAGAAAAGATCAAGATAATCCCATAAGGATAGAATAACTGGATAACTTGCAAATAAGATTTTGATAAAGTGGCCAAGTTCTATGCAGTCACCACACAACAGCCATTGGTTAAAACGTATCTAAAAAGCACCAGGGAATGGAAATATTGCATTAGGCTGTACACACAACATATTCCTTAGAATGAATGTGTTACTTCAGTTACAAAGATGCTAACAAAATAGATACATTTTATTTTCTATAAGCTCACTGAAGATGTTACTGGAGAAGTGAAAAGCTCCTGTTTATTTGCGACATACTTTGCAAAGTGATAGGCAGGAAGGTTGTTGAATAAAATAACTAAATCTTTAGCACCTGCTCAGGAATTTAGACATAAGCTCTTCTCATCCGAAGCCCAGTTCTCTTTTCCAGCAAGCTGATTTTCAAAAGGATTCAGAAACTTTCTCAGTTTTTTACATCAAATTTCCATAAAGCCATGGATATCTTGAATAATCTTGTCATGTGATAGAGTTTGATAAACATCAAACCGCTGTTCTTGCAGACTATGCCACTTTTTGTGTATTAAGTCCTTTATCAAGATCAATTCACATATTTCTGCCTATCAGCTACCTCAATATCAAATATGCCAACTGTCTTTCTCTGTTGCTTTAGTTTTTGCTCACCATTATTTTTGCAACCATTTTTTTCTCTCTTTTTTTTTTCCAAAAAATGGAATTGGGATAAACAGTGAAATAGCCAACTATTTCAATGGCACCAATTAGTCATTGATATAAGCAAACCCACCTCGCAGGGTTGTTGTTGTGGAGAAAATGGGAGGAGAAAGGTGTGTTGGATATGTTCGCCACCTTGACTTATTTGTAAAAATAATACAGGTAGGATAAAAATCAATAAAAATGGATTTATTCATTTTATTTGTATGTCATCTATTCCCTCAGATAGTTAACATCAAAATCATTACACAAAAGAATAGCTGTACAAAATAATGAATACCATCCCCCATATAAACAAAAATTATCAGCTTTAAAAGTTATAAACCAGGAAATACAAAGTCATGTGCCTGCTACACTCCAGTCTTCGGTCACAATATATTCTCTTCCTATGATTAATGGAGAGTGACTGACCCAAAGTTACAGAGCTGGCTTTGATAGCTAAGGCAGGACTTGAACTCATGGTCACCTGCTTTCTAGCCTGGTGCCTTAACCACTAGAACAAACTGGCTCTTTGAACTTGAATAGAATAGAATAGAATAGAATAGAATAGAATAGAATAGAATAGAATAGAATAGAATAGAATAGAATAGAATAGAATAGAATAGAATAGAATAGAATAGAATAGAATAGAATTCTTTATTGGCCAAGTGTGATTGGACACACAAGGAATTTGTCTTTGGTGCATATGCTCTCAGTGTATGCTCATAAACTTTTAACAGCAACACCTTATTCTGTTGGTACAGGAGAAAGCCATTCAGCCTTTGGAGAGAATCATTCAAACCAAAAACGTTTTAAGTTTCTTGTACTAGCTTGGCTGAAAATATCTACTCTCCATTTAATACACAACACTGTTTTATCAATAAAGACAAAAGAGTTTTAATTCATCAATAATCTCCATCCTTCTAACAATCATGCAGAAAGCTACCACCTCTCAGAAATGTCCAGAAAATATTTAAAATGTGGCACTTGTGAACATGAGTTCCAACAATAAGAGGCTCCACCTAGTTCTTGCTTAAATTAGTATCAATAGAATTATGTTCTTAAAACTACAAATACTTCAGATTTCACTGGATGGCATAGAGGCCAAGAAGAAATAATAATTCAAAAAAATATTCATTCAGTGATACATCTGCTCTGCACGGTAATAGCTTTTAAAAAACTGATAATGGCAGCACAGTTCCATCTAGAACCAAATATGATCCCTATAAAGAAGAAAGTAATTTAGATTAAATACAGTAGAAGCTATTTTCCTCTCCTCTCCGCTAAGGTGGAGCAATAGAGTGAATACAGCAATCCATTTATATGGCTCACGCTCCAATCTAAATGAGAGATCCTTTTGATGTTTCAGTTTCAGACAGCACAATTTGCCAAACTTAATTTAATATGCTATTTCAGGAACTTATTAAAAATACAAATTGTTTTGACAGCAATTGTTCCAAATTTGTTTTGATTTAGCAAAACATGAGAAATCTCCCGTGCTTTCAGAACCCCAAGAAGCTTTATATAACAAAACCTAAAATGAATTAATGTACTCTTATTAGTTCTGTTAGTTAAACCGTCATTTAGACTTAAATGCAAAGGACTTTTAGATTTTTTTAAAAAATCAAGCAGATAATAATACATCTGCAAACAAGATTAGTGTTGGAGCCAGTTCTGCTTTAAGTCAAATAGCTGCACAAAGAAAACCAGTACACAGATTCAACTACAATAAATTACAGCTTGAATTTTGCAAAAGGTCTTAATAGATAAACCCATTTTGAATATTAGCATCAGCACTGATATTAGCATCAGCACTGGTGGTAATGGGGCACTTTCTATACTTCAAACCTTTGAAATTTCTACTGATGGACTAGGAGAGCTACCTGATTTTAGCAGAAATATAAATTTCACATTACATTAAGAACATATATTTAACAAGAACAAAGTAAGACCTAAAGCTTGATAGCCCCGGCTAGTACTTTCCAGTGTAATCGCAGTGGCTAAACTACTGTAGATTGCCTTTCTATGGGCTTATGATGTTACTATATGCAATTTATTCATGTGTTTTTATTTGCAGGATAGAATCTAAAATCCTGGTTACAGCATCCAGGAATCATAAGTCCTTCCTTCCTAAGTATGCCTCTAATTCAATTGTACTTTCATATGAATTTAATTCTGTGTCTTATGGACAGCCAGTCTGTGCTAGAAATAGAATTATCAAATTCTAGAGTTTTTCTGATTGTTAGTTATTTTGAAACCCATGAGTACCAAAACAGTTCAGTTTTCTGTAACGACTTCCATCCAGATACATCTTAATTTTGCTTATTCCCACAAGTTCCTTTCCAACACGTACTTCCTGTCCACATACTCAGCAGGTGCACTCTAGAAAACTGAGAAAAATATATATTAAAAAATAAGATTAAGCTAACAAGGCAAAATTTGATGAGAAAAACATTTGCGACATGAGTAAAACTGAACAGCAAGAGGGGATACAACCTCTCAAACTCTTTAAAAAGGCTAGGGGATATTACAAAATAGCTCAAGCATGAAGAAGATGGGGCAATCACATCACTAACCATAGTTACGTGTCAGGCTATTTTAAGCAGACGCCTGCAATAATTGGTGCAAATATATAAATACAGGAATTAAAGGCTGGTTTCAAAATCATCCCTTGAAGGGGGACATTATGTCAATAACTGCCAAGGAAGGAATGTTGACCATATGCACTCAATTAGAAATAAATGTACACTGGCCAAGCAAGAAACTACATAGTTACACAGCAAGATGTAAAACACATCAGACCTACATAACAAACAAGTAAACCACTCGGAAAAGTATCCTAACAAATGCTACTAATACAGGCAAAGAAATACTTAAAGGTCTTGAGAAATGTGTGTAAATGAAATGTATTTTATCTTAACTAAAACACTCAGTCTGATTGGCAATAGAAAATCCATATACTATTATTGCTATTTCATTCAAGCATGGCTGAATTGACATTCTCAAACTGCAGCTTCTGACTTTGCTCAGAACCCAGTGAAACATCGATCATTTTTTTTTAATCAGAAAGAACTCTTTCCCAAAAGTGTGTTACATTTTTGTTTTCTATCTTCAATAAAATCTTTTGCCTTAATGTTTGCTTTCTGCAGGCGCCCAGGGAATATTTGTTGTATTTTAAGAACACAATGGTTATTTAAATCAGGAGATCTCAAACCCTATTAAAGGCACTATTTTCTTTTTTTAGAAACACATCATTAATGTGCACATAAAACGCACAAATAAGGATCTTTTCAAGGTTTTTTTTTAAAGTATTGGATGTTCAAGAAAAGCACAAACATTTAAATCAAAGTTTCTGGAACAGATGCATACATTACTACAATTTTTTTTTTCATTCTGAACTTTTTAATCCTAGGGGGGAAAAAGCTTCAATATTACTATGGTCAGCTGTAAGAATATTACTTACAGTTTTATACTATAGTAATTAACAGACTTGTCAAAAATGGCTTCTAAAACACAAGGCCGTTTCTACATTTTACACTAAGCCATTCTCTAAAAATAAATCTAACTCGCGAGCCTCTAAATCTGCAGGGAGGTCCCCTGTAAAATAATGTCAGTCCCAACTCTTTTATACACTTGTGTTTATTTTCTTTAGTATAAGGTAGGTCTTTACTATAATTAACAGGCATGTGGTGCTACTGAAATTATGTTGTGACCTTTTTAAAAAAGATTTTGAAGTTTCTGCATCCCTGACAGGCCACTTCCCATTTATTGGGATGGGCAAAGGGAACAGATGCAATACCAAATTTTTGGGACAGCTGGTTCAATATGCAGATATCTATTCCCTGATCTTCAAGGCTCTTGTACAGTTCTGTACTTCACAGCCAGGCAATAAACGACCACACAGCCGTACATTTCCACAAGGCCCAGACAAAGCATTTAGCTTTGGACAATGTCTAACAGGCTTTTGTTTTCTTTTTTCCTTAGTAACACAAATTTTTGATTTTATATATAGGGTTTTAATCACTTATTTCTGTATGCCATCTTAAGCCTTGAAAAGGAGAATGGCAGTGAGTAGGCAGATCTCTCCTGCTCTCTGTTAAGTCCAGTCTTTGCTTGTTTAGAGCTGCCAAGACCACACACACACACACACACACACACACACACACAAATACATCAGGAACCCACGTCCATTATCTACAATAAAATGCTTCCAAAAACCAGACCCATCTCTACCAAGTAAGTTTCCAGAAATTCACATCATTCATCGACCGTATTCTAAAGCCAACAGACATCTGGTTTTGAGGTTTCTAATGAAAATATTGCAGTACAACTTGATATAACTTCACACCAGCAGCAACTGCTCAGAGAAAAGCCAGCTGCAGGATCTCCAATTAAAATCTTGCTTGATAGCCCTAGGTAAATCATTTGAAATCTGCTACCACTTCCTTACTCTTGCCAAGAAAATTGCCTGGTGTTCATGAAATCACCAGGTGCCAAGTCTGACTTCAAGAAACTAATTTATTTTCTATTACTAGAGCCTTAGTAATGTATTATTACCAGATTTTGCATATGTGAACGATAGAGACAGCTTGCAACTAAAAAGAATCAGAGTTTATCCTAATCATTATCCAATCTATTCTAGTCTTTTTTAAGTTCAGGATGCTGGCCCAAATGCCTTTAAATAAGCTAGAAACCTCCAACCAATACTAAGCAGATTTGCTTTGATGCTAAATTCAATCCTTGACAATTAAAGAGGATCTCTGATGATAAGACTAGGAAAAGGCATGAGCCATCCCTTCCCAATTATCTATAACAATACCAAGTCAGAGGAACCAATAGCCTGGAACATCTCTCTAGGTCAGGGGTGGCCAAACTATGGTTCTTTGAGGACCTGTGGACTTCAACTCCCAGAATTCCTGAGCCAGCCATGCATGCATGGCTAGCTCAGGAATTCTGGGAGTTGAAGTCCACAGGTCCTCAAAGAACCATAGTTTGGCCACCCCTGCTAGGTGGTTGATCAGAGTCCATGCAGTCACGATGTAGCACATCATCAAATCAAAACATTTGAATATGCATTAATATTTTCCCCAAACCATCCAAGAAGTCCATTTGGAAAGTCCATCAAATTTTAAATATGTAGGAGAAATAATCCTCATCCCTTTGTTTATATATATATATATATATATATAATATATAAAATATATAATATATATAAAATATATAATATATATAATAATATATAATAATATATAATATATAATATATAATATATAATATATAATATTTAATAATATATAATATATAATATATAATAATATATAATATATAATATATATATAATTAGCCCTTTCTGAAAGAGTCCCAACCACCCAGAAGTCAATCAGATTCTAAATGCATATTAAAATAAGCCTCATTCCCATTTTTATTTGTTTTTTTAATACATTAACCCTTTCTGACCAAGTCCCAACCAACTCATCCAGAAGTCCATCAGGTTCTTAATATGTGTTAGAAATAATCCTCATTCCCTTTTATTTAAAAAAAAGTTTTTGATACATTAACCCTTTCTGAAAGAGTCCCAACTATACATAAACCAAAAAGTCCATCATATTCCAAACACATTACAAATAAGCCTCATTCTCTTTTATTTAAAATTTTTTTTGATACATTAACCCTTTCTGAAAGAGTCCCAACTATACACAACTCAGAAAATCCATCAGTTTCTAAATGCATGTTAGAAATAATCCTCCTTCCCTTTTATTAAAAAATTCTTTTCATTCATTAACCCTTTCTGAAAGAGTCCCAACTATACCCAAGTCAGAAAATTCATCATGTTCTAAATGCACGTTAGAAGCCTCATTCCCTTTACATATATATACCCTTTCCGACCAAGTCCCAAACTCTTCACCTGCCCAGTCGGGAGGTTTCTAATGAAAAAAATATTGTGGTATAATTTGATATCACTTCACACCGGCACCAACTGCTCAGAGAAAAGCCAGCTGCAGCATCTTCGATTAAAAAAAACTCTGCCTTAGTCATGCAGGGGTCCCCAAACTTGGCAACTTTAAGACTTGTGGACTTCAACTCCCAGAATTCTCCAACCAGCATAGCTGGAGAAGCCTTAAAAGCATAGCTGGCTGGAGAATTCTGGGAGTTGAAGTCCACAAGTCTTAAAGTTGCCAAGTTTGAAGACCTAGGGAAATCGTTGGAGATTTGCTACCCCTTCCTTACTCTTTGGAAAGGGTTTCTCCATGCCTGTGAGAAACAAGCTTTCTAAGCAAGGAGCAAAGAGAAAGAAAAATCAAGCCAAGCTAAGCCTGAGGGGGGGAAGGAGGAGGACTCCAGCCCCTTAACCAAAGGATAAAGTTCAGGCTGTCACCCCACCAGGCACTGGGTGGCAAACGATCACAGCAACACGAAGTTGGGGGGGGGGTGTTTGCAGACGGCTGTCTGCAAACAGCAAAACAGCGTCAGGGTCTCCTCGGCCACGGATCTCCCCCACACACACACCCTCCTCCTGATGGGGGGGCCCTTCCGAGGACAGCCATATGGCCCCAGCAGGCAGGCTCAGAGGCAGCCCCGAGAGATCGGGGACCGGGCGGGGGAGGGGAGGGGAGGAGAGGGGGAGCGAAACCCGCTTCTCTCTCCCCCGCCCCGACCCGCAAAACCACTTGCACGTCTGAACGCGCGTCAGCGCCCCCAACGCGGTAAGTATGGAGGGAAGGAGGGGGAAAGGAAGCACCTCTCCCTCTTCCCTCCCGGCCCGCCGGCCCTCCCCAGGCCTGGCTGCGGAGCATGGGAGTTGGGAGTCCCTCCGGCTGCGGAGCATGGGGGTTGGAGTCCCTCCGGCGTTCACCATACACACAAACACACCCCACGGCCCCTCTTAAAGCCCGGCCACGGCCTGCAAAGCACACCTGCTGCTGAGGCGGCGACAGGCCCCGGCGGGTCGCCGTCTTCCTCCCCGAAGATGAGCCTGAAGTCGAAGTCGTCGTGGGCGCCTCCGCCGTTTGCCGCAGTCATCGGGGGGCGGGTGAGGAGCCCGGACCCCGCCGCCGCCGTTGTGGTAGTCGTGGTGGGGGTCGTCGGAGCGAGCCAGAGGGGGACCGGGCGGGCCGCGCTGCCCCGTCAGGACCGCCTCGTCGCACGCGCGGGGGGCGCTCGACGTCCTAGCCGCTCCTCAGCGCCCGCCTGTCACTCAACCGCCGCGGGGAGGGGAGGAGGGGCGCGCAGGCCACGCCCCCCCAGCCCGTTAGCGGCCGCTCGGACGCTGATTGGCCAGCCGGAGGGGAAGGCGGGGGGGGAACCTTGCGAGCGCGTGCGGTGGAGCCCTCACCTCCGGTTCTCCGTCGCAGCGAGCGCCGAGACGCTCCGCTGTTGGAAGGGACGGTGGGGACAGGTGGGAACAATACACGCCTCCGGTTCTCGCCCATTGGGGGGGAGGGTCAGTGCCTTGGTCGGAAAGATGGTCCCCGGTGGCCCCTCCCCCGACAGCTGTTTCTGACCCCCCCCCCCCAAGATGTGCAAAGAAGAGCAACTAAGATGATCAAAGACCTGGAGACTAAAAGACATGAAGGACGGTTGCAGGAATTGGGTTTGGTTAGTCTAGCGCAGGGGTCTCCAACCTTGGCAACTTTGTATTTGTATTTGTTTATTTGTCAAGCTCATATGATTATAAGCAAAGTATAAACAGTAAAACATGATAGAATATATATGTAATAGTACAAGCATGAATAAGAGTAAAAGAGGTAAGAATATATGGGTACATATCGCCGCCCTGAGTCCTTCGGGAGTTGGGCGGCATATAAGAATAACAAAATAAATAAATAAATAAAATAAATACATTAGGACAGGAACGGTAGGCACGATTGTGCGCTTATGCACGCCCCTTAATGACCTCTTAGGAATGGGGTGAGGTCGATGGTAGATAATCTGAGGTTGAAGTTTTTGGGGTTTGGGGAAGAAACTACTGAGTCAGGTAAAGTGTTCCAGGCATTGACCACTCTGTTGTTGGAAGTCAATTTTTTTGCAATCAAGTTTGGAGCGATTTACATTAAGTTTGTATCTATTGTGGGCTCGAGTATTATTGCGGTTGAAGCTGAAGTAGTCATTAACAGGTAGGACATTGAGGCAGATAATTTTGTGAGCTACACTTAGGTCAGATCGAAGGCAGCGGAGTTCTAAATTTTGAAGTCCCAAAATTTCAAGTCTGGTTTCATAAGGAATTCTGTTATGAACAGAATACAACTTTTAAGCCTGGAGGACTTCAACTCCCAGAATTCCCCATTCTGCATTACCAAATTACACAACAGAAAGGTGCAAGTGGGGGCCTCTGTTGTGATTCTTTGCTGTTTCTAGAGCCGAGGTGGCGCAGTGGTTAAAGTGCAGCATTGCAGGCTACTTCAGCTGACTGCTAGTTCAGCAGTTCAGCTGTTCAAATCTCACTAGGCTCAAGGTTGACTCATCCTTCCATCCTTCTGAGGTCGGTAAAATGAGGACCCAGATTGTTGGGGGCAATATGCTGAACTCTGTAAACCGCTTAGAGAGGGCTGTAAAGCACTATGAAGCGGTATATAAGTCTAAGAGCTATTGCTATTGTAATTGTTACCGTTGCAATCCAGGGTTGTATTTTTTTTTATTAAAGTATTTCCATTGTTTGAGGATTCTTGAAGCTGCCCTGAATCTGCCCGCCCAGGTGGCTACAACCCATTGAAAGCAATAATAACCAGCACAGCCATAATACGCAGGCCATTCCATTCACATGAGACCATCCCGTTATTAGTAGCAGCAGCCATTCGAGACCAGAGTTGCTACCAATTGTGCAAACATCCTGAATCTGCTTCACACCCAGCACAAGTTGGTAATTCGATTCCACCCACGCCCAGCTCGCAGGGCAGAGGCTTCCCTTCGCAGTTCTGGCAGATTTTATTAGCAAGTCGAGTTGGAAGAAGATGGAGCAAGGGAATCCGTAGGTAAGGAGTGAGTGCCCAGTCTGACTGTACTCTGCATCGCCAATAAAGGAGATGACAAGAAGGGCAAGAGATTGATACTTCAATTTAAAGTATGACATACTGTTATATTTCAAGATAGATTTAAAATCTTTTAAAACTACACAGGGCCACCTTTCAAGGATCTTATATAGCCTGTTACCGTCTTACAGGGACGTGTCTCAAAACGTGGTGTTTCTCAGCTTCAAATTTTGCACAAAAATGCAAACTCTGCACTCTCATCGGATGTTTCTCAACCACAACCACTTTAAGTTGTGTGGACTTCAACTCCCAGAATCCCCCAGCCTACTGGCTGGGGAATTCTGGGAGTTGAAGTCCATGCATCTTAAAGTGGTTGTGGTTGAGAAATACTGCTCTAAACCAGTGTTTCTCAACCTTGAGAGTTTGAACATGTATGGACTTCAACTCCCACAATTCCCCAGCCAGAAGGCTGGCTGGAGAATTCTGGGAGTTGAAGTCCACGCAACTTAAAGTTACCAACGTTGAGAAGCGCTGCTCTAAACCATGACTAGAAGACCCAAGGGACTCCCAAAGTCCCCTCCTACCCTATTATTCTATAATATTCTATCTTGTGGTGCAACAAGCAGAAGCCGGAAGTTCAGTTGTTCACCATACCATTTTAGCCTCTTGGTTGGCAAGGGTCATCCTCTCCCAGCGGCTCCGTCTGATACTGTAACTCACAAGCCAAAGCCACGCCTCCCGACTACGTCACGGGCCCGTCATTTGTCCTCCATGGCCCCTGGCTTAGCCACGCCCAGCGGCCCCGGCTCCTCACCCAAAGCCAGGCTTGTTTGTCCGATGACGTCAAGACCCTTTCCACTCCGAGGGGGAAGAAGGCGGGGCCCGGTGAGTCACGTGGTGCGAGCGCCCTCCCTCCCTCCCTCCATGCTGGGCAGTGCGTGCCGAGTTTTGCAGTCGCTTCGCAACTTTTTGAAAAAGAGATTTATTTATTTTTTACCAATGAGAAGGGAGAGAGGGGAAATTAAGGGTAAACCTGAAAGGTTTCGGCTCCTGAGCCCTTAAAGCAGTGTTTCCCAACCTTGGCAACTTGAAGATGTCTGGACTTCAACTCCCAGAATTCCCCAGCCAGCATTCGCTGGCTGGGGGAATTCTGGGAGTTGAAGTCCAGACATCTTCAAGTTGCCAAGATTGGGAAATACTGCCTTAAAGAGAAAGGGCTTCTGTGTACGGCAATCTGGGATCCTTGCAGCAAAAATCCCGCGAATGTGTTTTTAGTGCGAAACATTTAAATTCCCACCAATGTGACAGTTTGAATGACGTCTTGTATGTTGTTTTGTCTTTTGACCGGGAGCTTGGTGAGAAGAGGAGCAGTTGGATTAGTGTTTTAAGTAAATAAAATAAATGCCCTTAACCCACCCATTTGAGGAGGTGGTCTTAATTCACATTAAGACATTAACAGTTGGAAGGGAGCTTATAGGTCATCTAGTCCAACCCCACCCCCCAAGCAGGAGACCCTACAGTGCCAGGGGTGGCCAAACTATGGTTCTTTGAGGACCTGTGGACTTCAACTCCCAGAATTCCTGAGCTAGCCATGCATGCATGGCTGGCTCAGGAATTCTGGGAGTTGAAGTCCACAGGTCCTCAAAGAACCATAGTTTGGCCACCCCTGCGCCTACACCGTTTCTGACAGATGGCAGTCCAATCTCTTCTTGAAAGCCTCCAGTGATGAAGCTCCCACAACTTCTGAAGGCAACTTCTGTTCCATTGGTGGATTGTTCTCACTGTCAGAAAGTTTCTCCTTATTTCTAGGTTGAATCTCTCCTTGATCAGCTTCCATCCATTATTCCTTGTCTGGCCTTCAGGTGCTTTGGAGAATAGCTTGACCTCCTCCTCTCTGTGTCAGCCCCTCAAATATTGGAAGACTGCTATCATGTCTCCCCTGGTCCTTCCTTGATCCCCTAGCCACCCCCAGTTCCTGCAACCTGCAAAAATTCATATGTTTTCACCTCCAGTCCCCTAATCATCCTGGTTGCTTTTCCCTGCACTTTTTCTAGAGTCCCAACATCTTTTTTTATAGTGTGGTGACCAAAACTAGATGCAATATTCTAGGTGTGGTCTTACTAAGGCTTTATAGCATGGTATTAGTATCTCCCTTGATCTTGATTGTATCCCTCTGTAAACTAAAACATAAACTAGAATGGTTTGGATCCACCTCCCAAGTACAAGGGACATAACTCAATCTTGTCTGCAGTGGATATGTACCGTATCTGGTAGATCTTTCCTTAGGTAAATCTCTTCTATTATTTATCTTTAGTCTTTAATTTACTGTTTAACTTTACTTTTTAGTTTATCTTATACTTAATGTTACTTCACTTCATTTTACTTTACTCACGGAGCCACGGATCTCGCACCTGGGACTCTTAAATGGCTGCCGTAATGAAAACAACCATACAAAAACCAAGAAACAAAATACAGATATCAGTATTAAAACCATAGTAAAACCAGATTAATAAAAGCTGGAACTCCATGCATGATGACAGAACCCTGTTCTGAGACCCTTTTGGAAAACCAAAAGCTAACCCAGTTACCTGGACTTCCACAGCACACTAACCATAATCTCAACATGTTCGTTTAGCACAGTGTTTTTCAACTTTGGCCACTTTAAGATGTGCGAATTTCAACTCCCCTAATTCCCAATCCTGGGGAATTCTGGATCCTGAATTCCACACATTTTCAAATGATCAAGGTTGAAAAACACTGCTCTAACATAGAATTATTTATTGGCCAAGTGTGATTGGACACACAAGGAATTTGTCTCCGGTGCATAAGCTCTCAGTGTACATAAAAGCTATAAGTGAGCGATCATACTCATTGTACAAGTACATTCATCATAAATCATAAGATGCAACACTTAGTGATAGTCATAGGGTACTTAATAAGCAATCAACATAAATCATACTAGGAAACTAAATAAAACAATATATCGTAAAGATACAAGCAACAAAGTTATAGTCATAAGAAGAAAGGAAGATAGGTAATAGGAAAGATGAGGATAATAATAGATATACATATACTGTATGTCAGAACAGATTTGTGACCGTAATTGCCAGGCTCAGTTATGATAAGTTGATGGCTACCTGTAGATAGATTTTCTCCATTGAGTAAAGTGTCTCTTTCTGTCATAATTCCAGTACTTGGTACGTGGTTTTGAAGCTGAGCATAACAAGCTGATCAATGGTGGGTTGCTACCAGTTTGCCCTGGTTTGGGCGAACCGGTAGCAGTGGCAGGAGGCTCCGCCCACCCGACATCTCTGGACATGCGCAGAAGCTTCTGCGCATGGGCAGAAGCGTCACGCACGCACACACTCCCAATAGTGAACTGGTAGCGGTGATAATTGAAACCCACCACTGAAGCTGATGGAATTTGATGTCACGAAATATCATAATGGTTTTTAAAAGAATTAGACCAAGACTAGGCCATCAACCTTTAATGATTCTAGGTGACCTTCAGGTTCAGAAAATTCCATTTTAATCAATTACATTACTGTACTCTCTTCCTCTCTCCCTCTGATCTTCCTGTGAATTTGTCAGTAGTGCCAAATGACTTTCAATAAGTACATTAACCCGCAATTGATTTAACACATTTCCCTCTGTTTTGATTTGTTCAAATGTATCGAAATGAGTTCTGGATGAAAATAAGTGAATGAACGGGGCACTCTCTGTTAGGAATTTATCCCTAACTATTTAAAACAAATTTAAAAGAATGTCTGTAATCTCATGGTCACCGAGTCAATAATTCTTCACATTCAGCCTTCATAACATGGCATAAGGCATAAAACGTAAGCATATAAAATATATATACATGTTTATGTGTGTGTGTGTATACAAACATAAACATGTTTATGTTTATAGCTACATGTGTATAGCTTTGTGTAATACTTCTACCTTGAAAGACAATAATATGATGGGTTTGTATGAATGTTTGCTATCCCACCAAAATAATATAATAATAATAAAATAAATCACACACACGTGCATATACATACAGATGTATCTGTATGATTTATTATGCATGCGGTATACTACTGAAGATCGCTAGTAATTATTTGGAACTTGATCAGAAAAGATTAATGTATAAAATATTATCCCTTTACTTATGTCATATAATATATGTGATGTGTTTTTTTATTATTATTATATTTTGGTGGGATAGCATACAAACCCATCATATTATTGTCTTTCAGGGTAAAAGTGTTACACAAAGCTCAAAAAAAAAAGAATAAGAAATAGCTAGGAAAATAAATATGTAACAAAAATGGAAAGGAAATATACTAAATCAAAGAACTGTAGTGGTTACATTGTTGGCCTAGGACCAGGAAGATCTTAATTCAAATCCATGCTCAACTACTGTAGTTACAAGAGTGAGTCAAAACGCCATTTTCTTTATTTCAGGTGAAGTTTTTGATAAAAATACCTGAAATTTTTCCCTGTTATAAATGATTATATCATTTACGTTCTGAAATATTTTGTTTCTTACTTTTCAGGTTTGTAAACTCACAAGGAAAATTCAAAATGGTTGCCCCCTTAGAGTTGCGTCAAAAACAAAGAGCAGTGATTGAATTCCTTGTTGCTGAGGGGGGAAACCCCTGTGAACATTCACAGACGATTACAAAATGTGTTTGAGGACAACACTTTAGATTATAGAGGGTTTGAAAGAGGGTTTGAGAGGCAAACATTATTCCAGTGACGAGGAAGTGAAAACTGCAGTGAAGAAGTGGCTCAAAGAACAGTCGACAGAATTTTACGAGGCAGGGATACATGCTCTCATTTGAAGATGGAACATTGCTATTGAGAGAAACGGTGACTATGTTGAGAAGTAGGGATGTGATCCATAGAGGACCAGCTTCATTTTGATGTATGCTACATGTTCCTCTGTTGGTAATTATACCTGTCCTAAAGAAAATGGCATTAGGTTTTGACTCACCCTCGTCCTTTCTGACTTTGGATTAGTTCTTCTCATTCCCTTTCTTTCTGTCAGCCTACCTCACAGGGTTGCTGTGAAAAAAGTAGGACTAAGTGCTCTGTATACAGATACCTCGACTTACGATCACAATTGAGCCCAACATATCAGTTGCTAAATGAGACATTTGTTAAGTGAGTTTTGCCCCATTTCAATGACCTTCCTTTCCACAGTTTGTTAAATGAATCACTGAAGTTGTTAAATTAGTAACACTGTGAATCTGGCTTCCTCATTGACTTTGCTTGTCAGAAGGTCACAAAAGGGGATCGTATGACCCCGGGACACTGCAACCGTTATAAATAGGAGTCACTCTGAATTTTGATCACATGAACATGGGAGATGCTGCAATGGTCATAAGTGCGAAAAACAGTCGTAAGTCGCTTTTTTCAGTGACTTCGAACAGTCACTAAACGGACTGTTGTAAGTCAAGGACTGCCTGGAGCCATGGAAGAAAAAGTGGGATGTAAATGTATCAAACTGAATAAATCAATTAAAAGTTTAATAATTCATACCACAAAGCTAAACCCTGGTTCTCTCTGCTGCATTCCTGAATCGTCAGTGGCAATTTGCAAACCACAGTGACAATGGGATTTCTGTCATTTATAACTTAACGTTTTCTGTGAATCCAGCTAAATCTCGATCAACCACTGCAGAAGCTTGGAGGTCCAGGCAACATTTGTTTACAAGCAATGATTTTTGACTTTTAATGGCCTTTCTAATCAGCGGCATCTCTCACAAAGATTCCAGAACTTCAATGTTCCTTCTAAAACAGGCCCAGCACCATTGTTAACATTCCTGAACCCTCTGGAACAGTCCCTAGGAAAAAAAAAAACCAAACCTCACTCTTACGTCGCCCCTCCTCCATTCTGGGTCATCGGTTTTGCATTGTGCTGAGAGATTTTCAAGGCAGGTTAGCCCTGTGAATTAACAGGGAAAAATACTGCAAAATCAGGGGTCCGCCATTTTCTGTTTGTTGCCAAGATTACACAAGCCAACCCTATTGTGGCTCTGGTTTAAAAGAAAGTTGATCGAGTATCTGAAAGAAATGGAAGACATTGAATTAATTAAGAATTTAAAATTAAGAAGAGATTGGACAGCCGTTTGTCTGGAACGGTATAGGACAATGATGGCGAACCTTTTTTTCCTCAGGTGCCGAAATAGTGTGCGTGTACTATAGCATGCACGTGCGTGCCCACACCCATAATTCAAAGCCCCTCACTTGTCCCACCCCCCTGCGCATGCGTGCGCAACCCTCCCACTCCCCCATTTCCCGACTTCCAGTGAGCCCAGTAGGCCCATTTTTGCCCTCCCCAGGCTCCAGAGGCTTTCTTGGAGCTTGGGGAGGGTAAAAACGCTCCCCCCGCCACCCCGGAGACCCTCTGGAGGCCGAAATTGCCCTCCCAGAGCCTCTGCGCGAGCCAAAAATCAGCTGGCAGGCACGCACATGCGCACTGGAGCTGAGCTAGCATAACGGCTCGCGTGCCGGCAGATATGGCTCCGCGTGCCATCTGTGGCACCCGTGCCATAGGTTCGCCATCACTGGTATAGGATCTCCCACTTGGAGGGTTGGACTAGAAGACCTCCGAGGTCCCTTCCAACTCTTGTTACTCTGTATTCTGCAAATGCGGTAAGTGGAGTTCCGAATAACACTCAAATTAGGGGAAGAGCACTAAACAATATAAATTTAATCAATAAAAAATAAAAGCACTAAGCAATGGGAAAGGAAAAAAAATAAAGGTGTGGTTTTTAGGGTTCAGGACAGGATTTGCCTTCAACTCAGATGGCTACAAGACAGTTTGGTTCAATGAACAGCATCTGAGAATAGAATAGAATAGAATAGAATAGAATAGAATAGAATAGAATAGAATAGAATAGAATAGAATAGAATAGAATAGAATAGAATAGAATAGAATAGAATAGAATAGAACAGAACAGAACAGAATAGACCCCTGCTCAAGCAGGAGAACCTATACCATTTTAGACTGTCTAGAGCAGTGATGGTTAACCTTTTTGGTGCCGAGTGCCCAAAGCGTGCGTGCGCGAATGCACACGCGCGTGCCCCAATCCCCAAAATGCAATGCGAGTGCCCCCCATGCAGGCGTCCCACTCCCATGCATGTGCGCGCGTCCCCCACACATGTGCCCTCTGTCCCCCGTGCCCCGTTTTGGCATGCATTAAGAGGCATGTATAAGCGCACAATCATGCCTACCGTTCCTGTCCTAATGTACCCATATATTCTTACCTCTTTTACTCTTATTCATGCTTGTACTATTACATATATATTCAATCGTGTTTTACTGTTTATACTTTGCTTATAATCATAGATGCTTGACAAATAAAACAAATACAAATACAAATGGAGTAGAAAAGTAGGGCGCGCTGGGGGGAATCTGCGGAGATCAGGGAAGCTACCCCCCCCCCCCCCGTCCATGCACAGCAGAGACCCGAAGACCAGGTGGTGGGTGAGAAGGGAGGGAGAGAGAGAGAGAGAGAGAGAGAGAGAGAGAGACATTTTTTTTAATCAGGAGAATATTTGTGCAACAGCTGACATGTTTGCCCACAAGGAGGGCTCAGGTGGAAATATGACCCACATAAAAACTCACAGGAGCCAGGACCATCTTTTGTCAGCAATTCTATGGCTTTCTATAAGCAGTTTAATGACTCCTCAGAACTTGTGGGGCTAAGATGAAACTATTTCAATGCGGTTTTTCCCTCTTCAAAGGACCTCTGAAAAGAAAGCAATGCAACTTCTGTTGGTTGCTAGTTTAGTGTTCCACCCCCAAAAGCAGAAATAATCTTGTTAAATTCTCAGTTAATTTTGGGAATTGTTTAAAGGGAATAGGAAAATGGCTGCCTCCTACAGATTCCGCTTGTCTGCAAGCTTTGACTGCGTACATCAAATGCTTATCCATCTTTCATTCAAACCAGGATTAGCCTGATGAAGAAAACATGCAGAACCAAACCATAAACTAACTGCAAAGGTTAGGTTGTATGAATTGCAAAGTTCATGCAAAATGTAGCATGAAAATGGTGAATGTGAAAAACCGCCTCAGCTATTGTCTTCCACTAATCTGAGGTAGCAAGGAAGGAAATATTGAGATGTTGAACAGAAAAACTATGCTGAACCTCTTAGGAATAAAAGATGTTTTATTTTATGGAATTCTGATCTACAAAGGATCGTTTTATTCTGCAAAATTTAATTTGCATATTTTGTTCTGCAAAATTTAATTTGCATCAATTCTATTCTACCACATTTAATAAATAAATTAAAATAAAGTCAATTACGATATTTCTACGTCATAGTGAATATCCCAAAGGTGCTTTTTCAAGAGCCAACTGGACTTTCTGGTTTTTTCTTTGAAGATGTTTCGCTTCTCATCCAAGAAGCTTCTTCAGCTCTGACTGGCTGGTGGGGAATGGAAGGATTTATACCCCTTGCAGACAGCTGGTTATTTGCATTCTTTTAGCGAATTGTTGAGGCCACCTGGAGGTTTATCTGTTTTGTCAGGATCAAACACATAGTCCTTTCAACAGTTTCAAGAACGCTCCACACCCATTTGTACCACTCATCTGACCCTGACGACACAGATAAACCTCCAGGTGGCCTCAACGACTTTCTAGAACAAGGGTCCTCAAACTACAGCCTGCGGGTCGCATACAGCCCGCCGAAGCCATTAATCTGGCTTTGCTTCCTACCTTTTGAAATACCGATAAAGCAGACTTTGATCGGTTTCGTTATTTGCCTGATGCCATTAACCACTTACACCACACATATTGTGATTGTAATACTACACCTCGGTTTACGTGGGTATGATGCCCAACTGAATTCAGTAGGTTCTACTTCTCCGTAAGTATCTTGAATGCTTATTAATTGTTAACTCTGAATGATTCATTATTATCAATTATTACTTAATGATATATACTTAATATTATGATCAATTATATTATTACTTTGTCCCCATCTTTTCTCCAAGAGAGTTCAAGGCAGGTTCTTCTACGTCATGGTCCTTCTTTTACCATGTCATCATGCTTCTTATCAGCCTTCTGTAGACAGCAATAGCAATAGCACTTAGACTTATATACCGCTTCACAGTGCTTTACAGCCCTCTCTAAGCTGTTTACAGAGTCAGCCTCTTGCCCCCAACAATCTGGGTCCTCATTTTACCCACCTCAGAAGGATGGAAGGCTGAGTCCACCTGGAGCCAGTCAGGATTGAACTCCTGGCTGTGGGCAGAGTTAGCCTGCAATACTGCATTCTAACAGAAGGGAGGGAGGGAGGGAGGGAGGGAGGAAGGAAAGAAGGAAGGAAGGAAGGAAGGAAGGAAGGAAGGAAGGAAGGAAGGAAGGAAGGAAGGAAGGAAGGGCAATAGCAATAGCACTTAGACTTATATACCGCTTCACAGTGCTTTACAGCCCTCTCTAAGCTGTTTACAGAGTCAGCCTATTGTCCACAACAATCCGGGTCCTTCATTTTACCCACCTCAGAAGGATGGAAGGCTGAGTCCACCTGGAGCCAGTCAGGATTGAACTCCTGGCTGTGGGCAGAGTTAGCCTGCAATACTGCATTCTAGAAGGAAGGAAGGAAGGAAGGAAGGAAGGAAGGAAGGAAGGAAGGAAGGAAGGAAGGAAGGAAGGAAGGAAGGAAGGAAGGAAGGAAGGACGGAAGGAAGGAAGGAAGGAAGGAAGGAAGGACGGACGGAAGGAAGGAAGGAAGGAAGGAAGGAAGGAAGGAAGGAAGGAAGGAAGGAAATTAGCAATAGCACTTAAACTTATATACTGCTTCACAGTGCTTTACAGCCCTCTCTAAGCAGTTTACAGAGTCAGCCTCTTGCCCCCAACAATCTGGGTCCTCATTTTTACCGGCCTCGGAAGGATGGAAGGCTGAGTCAACCCTGAGCCGATAAGATTTGAACTGTCAAACTGCTCGTAGCAGTCAGCAGATGTAGCCTGCAGTACTGCATTCTAACCACTGCGCCACCACAACAGATATCCTCAAAGACTATGACTCCCAGAATTCCCAACCAACATGGTTATCCCAGAATTCTCACTCAAGGCAGAAGTGACCCAGATGAAATTATCCTTCTCTGGACACATTATGCAAAGATCGAACTCTCTAGAGAAAGCGCTGATGTTGAGAAAGGTGGAAGGAAAAAGAAGAAGAGGACAACCAACAGCCAGGTGGATGGATTCAATTACAGGCGACGAAGGCGCTACTTGAAGGACCAAGTTAAGGATACAACATCATGGAGAAAATATATGTTAACTCTAAGAGTTGACATCAACTTAATAGCATGTAATCAATTAATGGTCTATCTTGGAGGCCTTCTAGTTGCGCAAAGCTACTAGATCTAAGCTGCAAAAATACAAATGCCCCACTAGGTGGCAGAAAAAAGGTACAGCGCATTTCAAGTTTTTGCTGCCATCTTGTGATCAACTGTATTTTAACATCCCTAATATTAATCTGACTCAAGATTATCCAGTAGGCTTTGTGGAATTCAAAGCCATGTTTCCAGGCTTGACTTTGAATATTTATTTTCTTCTAAAAATGAAAACATACTTGATTATTATTGCTGATATCATATTGCAACTTACAAATATCCATCCCATTTGTCATTAATGGAAAAGCAGAGAATTCGCTGTGTTCGTGTTTCCCGAGCTCCATTTTCAGCTGCCACGGCCTCCTGCAACCCTCGGCCCTCCCGAGCTCCGTTTTCCCTGGCAGAGGGTTGCAGGAGGCCGTGGCAGCCGAAAACGGAGCTCAGGAGCCCGTTTTCGCTGGCGGAGCGCTCGGGCCACCACAGGCGCCCCTGACAGGAGTGACATCGAGTTGGCCATGCCCCTCTGGCCACGCCCACCGGAGGTCAAACACAACCCTGATGCGGCCCTCAATGAAATCGAGTTTGACACCCCTGCTATAAAGTTTCCATGCCTCAGCCAGCTGCAGATATTTGATGGCATAGCACAGTGATGGCGAACCTTTTTTTCCTCGGGTGCCGAAAGCGTGTGTGCGCACGCTATCACACACGCACGAGTGCCCACACCCATAATTTAATGCCGCTGGAGGCCGGAAATGGCCCATTTTCCGACTTCTGGTGGGCCCAGTAGGCTTCCCTGGAACCTGGGGAGGGCGAAAATGCCTCCGGAGGCCCTCCAGAAGCCAAAAACGCCCTCCCAGAGCCTCAGCGTGAGCCGTAAATCAGCTGGCCAGCGTGCACAAGTGCGTTGGAGCTAAGCTAGGGCAACGGCTCGCATGCCGGCAGATATGGCTCTGCGTGCAACCTGTGGCACGCGTGCCATAGGTTCACCATCACTGGCATAGCATGTAGATATAGGCATCCAGGTGGCTATTCTTTAGATTTCATGATTCAGGTAGGTTCCAACCAATTAAGCAAAGTGCTTTGAAGCGAAATACTGATCAGGACACAAAACAATGCATTTTAATGCCTCCTATCAAGTAAATGGGCCCTTGTTAATTTAATCATGGGTCTCTACGCTGGAGCCAACCAAGAAGTTCACATAAAGTAAAGATAAAGGAGACCTTGAGAAATTCAAAGGAGAGAGAGAGAAAAAAAACAAGGAAGGGAAAAAAAACAATATTTGGAAATTATAAATTAACCAAATAGAGATAACAGAATCGGTATACATACTGTAGTTCACCTTCTCTTAAGATCGCCCCTCCTCTTTTTACCTGGAGAGGTTCTAAAGAATCAGTCTATTCATCAGGTCTTTGGTCTTTGGAATGGTTATTGGTTCAGCATTTGCGGAACCAGTTTGCCACCCCCCCCAAAACTAGCCTACTACATTGGCATTATGGCCTGGGAAACAATCCAGTGACATCAATTGGTTGAAAGGGCTAGGACAGGATAGCATGCGAGGTGGGCTTCCTTGCCACCGAAATCTATTAAAAAAAATTTTTTTTAAGTTCCTGAAATAAGCAATGGGGGGGGGGGAAATCCTCTAGAACAGACCTTAATCTTGATCTTGATGTCCTCTAGTCTAGTACCAATCCTTAGAGGTAGGCTAGACAGGAAACACACCCAGATGAATGAATTCTATTTTATTGTAAGGTTGCCTCAATAGAATCTTGCAAGACTGAATGTCCATGTCTCCCCCTAGAAACAAGGGAGGGTCTCTTCTGAGATGGTTGCCATGGTTAGGGTCCCATTACTTCTGTGCGCTCAACTGCCTCTTATCTGACCATTGCCCAGATTCTTCCTCCTCCTCCTCCTCCTCCTCCTCCTCCTCCTCCTCCTCCTCCTCCTCCTGTCTCAAGAACATTTATCAACAGTAGTCCTTCAAGTTTCTAGGTTCTATCATATCTCAAGACCTAAAATGGTCACCTAACATCAAAAATGTTTCAAAAAAGCACAACAAAGAATGTTCTTTCTGCGCCAACTCAGAAAGCTCAAACTGTCCAAGGAGCTGCTGATACAGTTCTACAGAGGAATTGTTCAGTCTCTCATCTGCACCTCTATAACTGTCTGGTTTGGTTCTGCAACCCAACAAGACAAACACAGACTTCAGAGGATAATTAGAACTGCAGAAAAAACAATTGCTACCAACCTGCCTTCCATTGAGGACCTGTATACTGCATGAGTCAAAAAGAGGGCCGTGAAAATATCTACAGACCCCTTGCATCCTGCACATAAATTGTTTCAACTCCTACCCTCAAAACAACGCTATAGAGCACTGCACACCAGAACAACTAGACACAAGAACAGTTTTTCCCCGAACGCCATCACTCTGCTAAACAAATAATTCCCTCACCACTGTCAAACTATTCACTAGGCTGCATTACTATTACTATTAAGTCTTCTCATCGTTCCTATCACCCATCTCCTCCCACTTATGACTGTATGACTGTAACTTGTTGCTTGTATCCTTACGATTTATATTAATATGGATTGTTTCCTGATTGCTTATTTCTACCCTATGACAATCATTAAGTGCCATACCTCATAATTCTTGACAAATGTATCTTTTCTTTTATGTACACTGAGAGCATATGCACCAAAGACAAATTCCTTGTGTGTCCAATCACACTTGGCCAATAAAGAATTCTATTCTATTCTATTCTATTCTATTCTATTCTATTCTATTCTATTCTATTCTATTCTATTCTATTCTTCATTCCAATATTCTATTCTATTCTATTCTATTCTATTCTATTCTATTCTATTCTATTCTATTCTATTCTATTCTATTCTATTCTATTCTATTCTATTCTGTATTCCATTCCATTCCATTCCTTATTATTCTATTCTATTCTATTCTATTCTATTCTATTCTATTCTATTCTATTCTATTCTATTCTATTCTATTCTATTCTATTCTATTCTATTCCATTCCATTCCATTCCATTCCATTCCATTCCATTCTATTCTCACAGACCATTACACCTGGCTACCTCCAGGGATGTTGACTGATTCACTTATTCCATCTTCTTCCATGATGCACTGAACCATTGATTGAGTATAGAGGCTGGATTCATGCAGCATGCAAAGCTAAAATGCACTTCAGAGTGTGCCATGCAAACATAGTCAGCGTGGAATAGTAGATTTATCTTCAGACAGTTTGGAGATTGCAAACTCACACAACAGTGTAAAGAGCGTGGCATGATGAAAGACAGGAACACGGGAAGAAATGTACCGCAAAACAGTTTTGATTGCACACCCCAATGAAGCATTCTACTGAAGGCGGCTTTTCCAACCCGTCTCATTGATAAAAATAATTCTGGAGGGTGAAAACCGAGAGACTGACAGCCCAGGGAAGACATACTAACTACATACAATTGATGGAACTGCTTTCTACAGAGTGAGGCTGCTGGATTCTATCTGGTATGGAAGAAGCAATGTTTCTACAGTTGGGAGTTACTCCTTCCTTCCTTCCTTCCTTCCTTCCTTCCTTCCTCCCTCCCTCCCTCTCCCTCCCTTTCTCTTTCTCCTTCCTACCTACCTACCTTCCTCCCTCCCTCCCTTTCTCTTTCTCCTTCCTACCTCCCTTCCTTCCTTCCTCCCTCCCTCCCTCTTTCTCCTTCCTATCTACCTATCTTCCTCTCTCCCTTCCTTTCTTTCTCCTTCCTACCTCCCTTCCTCCCTCCCTCCCTCCCTTCTTTCCTTTCTCCTCCCTTCCTTCCTCCACGTATGGTAAGTCAAGGACTATCTGTAACTATCATTTTTAGCCAGCAAGAGATTCTTCTTCATGTTTTGGGCAGCTAATGCATGCATCCATTTAACTCGTAACCTCCTTTTATTTATTTATTAGTGAGATTTATATACCGCCTCACAGTGCAAGCGCTCTCTAAGCGGTTTACACCATTAAGCTATGTATATATTTATATTGCCCCCAACAATCTGGGTCCTCATTTTACCTACCTCGGAAGTATGGAAGGCTGAGTCAACCCTGAGCCGGTGAGATTTGAACCGCTGACCTGCGGATCAGTGTCAGCTAAAGTGGCCTGCAGTACCTGCCTCTAACCACTGCGCCACCTCGGCTCTTTTCTTCTACTAAAGGCAGCGCTCGATTTACGACCACAATTGAGCCCCACATTTATGCTGCTAAATGAAATATTCGTTAAGCCGGGTTTGCCCCGTTTCACAACTTTTCTTACCATGGTTGTTAAGTGAATCATTGCAGTCGTTAAGTTAGTCAGCTGGTGGTTAAGTGAACCCGGCTTTCCCATTGACTTAGCTTGACCAAAGGTGGCAAAAGGGGATCATGTGACCCCCTGGACACTGCAACCGTCATAAATACAAACCAGTTGCCAAGCGTCTGAATTTTGATCACGTGACCCTAGGGATGCTGCAATGGTCGTAAGTGTGAAAAACGGTCGTAAGTCACCTTTTTCAGTGCTGTTGTAACTTCGAACAGTCATTAAATGAACTGTTTTAAGTCAAGGATTAATTGGAGCCATAGAAGAAAAAGTGGGATGTAAATGTATCAAATTGAATAAATGAATTAAAACTCAATTCAAAGCTTAACCCTGGTTCTCTTTGCCGCATTGATTTTTGACTTTTAGTGGCCTTTTTTTTGTAACTTTGAACGGTCACTAAATGAAGTGTTGTAAGTCGAGGACTACCGGTAGTTAATCTACAACGAATGTTCAGAGGGCAGTTTTCCCACTGCACAATCACAATCTGCCCGAGATCTTTCGACAGGAGCCTTGCAGTCACAGCCCTAGTTGGCACCTTGAACCCTGCGGCAGGAGTGAGCGGAGGGCAACGGGGGTTTGTTCAGGAAAGGAAACCAGCTGCGAAAATGTCCCCGTGCTGGAACTCGATGTACCCATGAACACCAGCCAGGCAAGGGCACCGAGTGATCCTTCGGCTGGGACATGGATCTGCTCAGCAGGAGAATGCCAGAGCCTGCGACAGCTGCCTCCTCTCCTGGTGTCCCTCGGCTGCAGGGTCTAATCCTCTGCATGTACAGTAGACAGTCCTTGCATGATTAAAGAGAAGAGCAAGGGAACGGGAGGGGAGGGGAGGGGAGAAGAAGGGAGGGAAGGAGAAGTGGAGGGAAGGGGAAAGGGAAAGGGAAAGGGAAAGGGAAAGGGAAAGGAAAGGAAAGGAAAGGAAAGGAAAGGAAAGGAAAGGAAAGGAAAGGAAAGGAAAGGAAAGGAAGAAACAGAAAGAAAGGAGAGGAGAGGAGAGAGGAGAGGAGAGGAAAGGAAAGGAAAGGAAAGAAGGAAAGGAAAGAAGGCAAGGAAAGGAAAGGAAGAAACAGAAAGAGAGGAGAGGAGATGAAAGGAGAGGAAAGGAAAGGAAAGGAAAGGAAAGAAGGAAAGGAAAGAAGGAAAGGAAAGGAAAGGAAAGGAAAGGAAAGGAAAGGAAAGGAAAGGAAAGGAAAGGAAAGGAAAGGAAAGGAAAGGAAAGGAAGAAACAGAAAGAGGAGAGGAAAGGAAAGGAAAGAAGGAAAGGAAAGGAAAGGAGAGGAGAGGAAAGGAAAGGAAAGGAAAGGAAGAAACAGAAAGAGAGGAGAGGAGAGGAGAGGAGAGGAGAGGAAAGGAGAGGAAAGGAAAGGAAAGGAAAGGAAAGGAAGAAACAGAAAGAGGAGAGGAGAGGAAAGGAAAGGAAAGGAAAGAAGGGAAGGAAAGGAAAGGAAAGGAAGGGAAGGGGAGGGAAGTGAAGGGGAGGGGAGGGGAGGACAGGAGAAGGGGAAGGGGAAGAGAAGAGGAGGGAAGGAAAATGGAGGGAAGGGGAGGAGGATGGAAGGAAGGAAGGAAGGAAGGAAGGAAGGAAGGAAGGAAGGAAGGAAGGAAGGAAGGAAGGAAGGAAGGAAGGAAGGAAGGAAGGGCAGTGCTGATGGTTGGGGAAGATCTTTCCCATTATCCAAGAAAATACATCTCTGTTTTATTCTTCCACCCTGCCTTTCTCCTGTAATTGCCCTGTAAAATAAGTAAGCCCGCTCTTTCATTTCTTCTTGTGCCTTTGATTCTCCCCAACGATAAGCTGCTAGCATCCGCGTCCCTGAAGCTGCCGGGCTAAACATCCTGCCTGTGTTCACAGAAGAAGTTGTACCAGGTGAACCTAAGATCTAAGCGATCTTTCTAAGCTTGCTTAGTTGATTTTGTGTCACGGTTTTGTGCCAAGCAGCCTTGGTAGGAGGGTCTGCACAAGGGAAACAGGACAAGAAAGTCCAGACAACTGCACACACCAGCCCCTTTGTTGTGAGTGTGGCCTTCCTCTTCTCTTTCTTCACTCCATCTGAAGACACCCCTATTGGTTAGCTTGTGATTTGGGGTACCCCGTGAACCCAGAAAAGGGTCAATTTGGCAATCAAGTTAATTACGTTATGTGAACGGGCACAGGTCTGAGTCCCCACAAAGGTGAAACCCTCTCTGTTGATGAGAAGATGGGCCATGTTATACCTCGTGGATATATCCCATCCTGTAGGTGGTTCTTGTTTTTCTGAATCTCCTGGCATAACCTATGTCACGTAGTGAATATTGTCAGTTGTATGTCTATGCAGGGTGATGCACCCCTATCTAATATTATGGTACATTCCAACATAAGCAGAACACGTGATATGATGTTCTTTGCGCATGTGTGCATTCCTAAAACCACCATTAATTCTCTTCTGACTTAGCTGTTGACCTGAACGGTGGTGTTACTCAGCAAAATGTAGTTTATTCAGGATTTATTGTTTTTGTACTGAAATAAATATTTTCTATTAGACTTTTAATCTCGGTTTTATTTCTAACTGTCTGAATTCCAAGAAAAGATCCTACATCGCCTCTATGAGATATCATTCTCATTTCAACAACCTATATGTGAAATACTGGTAGTCAGTCACGACAGATGCCAAATGTGCCATGACAGTACAAAGATTCTGCTAATCAATCCTCAAATTCTCAAAATACCAACTGTAGAAATCAATGGGATTTGGAATAACTTCACAAACAAAGACCTATTTTTTAAAAAAACACTATATTATTGTATTAACTATGTCAACAAAAGCAAAGCAGAGTATCTTAGAAAATGGGATCCTCCCGTAACGGATAGGGTGCACTTTTACACTCGCAGGAGTGTGCAAAATAAACAAATTCTTGATCCTAAGTAGCTTGGGATCTCTTAAGTAGCTTTCAAGCCAAAAATGGACTATTAGTATTTTGGCAACTGCCATTCCTCCCCCCCTCCCTCCCCTCCCCTCCCCCCCTCTCTGTGTGTGTCTCTCTCTCCCTTTCCCTCTCTCGCTCTCATCTACATGTGCATCTATCATGCACCTATCATGTGGAAGAACTAACCAGACTGTGGGCTGCAACAGACTCTCTTAGAAGCAGCTACTTCTGAAGGAAGCTGAACCACAAATTAGTAAGGTGACCAATCGTCCTCCTTTAGGGAGGATAGTCCTCCTTTTGTAAGTTCTGTCCTCCCTCGAAAAGTGTCCTCCTACATGTCCTCCTTTTTGATATTTGAAGACTAATCTGTTGCGCGTTATGTGACGTATTTGTATTTGACATGATGATTCGTCAAGGCTCGGTACAATGCGGTATAAGACGCGATTATGAGACGCATGAGCTCCGCACGGGAGACCTTGAGAGAGAGCGCCGCGTGCAAGTGGCTTTGTTTACTTCTTATGTGCTATGTTTACTTCTTATGTTATGTTGATACTGTAGCTGCAGCACTTGCCGTAAGGATATTTCTTGTTCAGATATTTCCAATATATTGTTAGAAGATGATACATTGACAAAAAATATTAATTCAATGGAAAAGTACTCATTTAAATAATAATTAACAGGCATGTAAGCATAATTACAATATAAAATGTTACAAATGTTTTTATTATGCATACAATATATCATATTATAGTGTATTATTGTTGCAATGAATAAAATGTTTCTTTTATTTATGATATTTTTTTTCAATTTATTTGTCCTCCTTTTCATTGTAAAAAAGTTGGTCATCTTAAAATTAGAATTGAGATGTCCTATACCAGTGATGGCGAACCTTTTTTCCCTCGGGTGCTGAAAGCGTGTGTGCGCGTGCTATCACGCACGTGCGAGTGCCCACACCCATAATTCAATGCCTGGGGAGGGCGAAAACGGCCTCCCCCGCCCCCGCAGAGGCCCTCTGGAGGCCAGAAATGGCCCGTTTTCCGACTTCCGGTGGGCCCGGTAGGCCCGTTTTCGTCCTCCCCAGGTTCCAGAGGCTTCCCTGGAGCCTGGGGAGGACGAAAACGCCCCCCAGAGGCCCTCCAGAAACCTAAAATGCCTTCCCAGAGCCTCTGCTCCAGCCGAAAATCAGCTGGCCAGCGCGCAGATGTGCGCTGGAGCTGAGCTAGGGCAACGGCTCACGTGCCGGCAGATAGGGATCCACGTGCCACCTGTGGCACGCATGCCATAGGTTCGCCATCACTGTCCTATACATTTGCATTTTCTGATTATTTTTTCTGTCCATAAATAACACTATTTAAAAATTTGCCCTTCCCTTAAGGAAGGCAACAAGCAGTCGAATAATGCCGAAAATGAATATTTGGTTCAAGCAACAATTGTATCCCTAGTAGGGTTTGTAGAATAAACTACATTTTCCTGGAGCTTTCAGTAACCCACACTACGAATCATGGTTTGCAAACCATAGCAGCCAGTTTCAAATAAGACACAAAGCCACAAATAAGCAAACTGCAGTTTGAGCTTAGCATATGGTGTTGTTGGACCCACTGTCAAGAAATATTAACCCAAAATAATTCACTCTCGTTCCTTTGCTCTGATTGGCTAGAAAACGATTCATGAGGAAAGCGAATATATTTATCCATCTTAGACTGGAATCTGATGTAACTCAACCTGGGAATTAATTCTTCTGAGTACAACAAGGCTGTGCCTGAAGTAAACATACACAGCTTGGTATCTTTAGTAACACGTGCAAAGAAAACAACCAAAGTATTTTCTCTTATTATTATTATTACTACATTCCCCACCACCACCACAATATGTCTGCTGGAAACACCTATCACCCTCAGCCATTTGGTTGAGGTGATAAAGCTATACTTAACACATTTGAAGAAATAGGTTCATTTCTTCTATCTTTTTTTCCCCTTGCAATATGAAATAAAATAGAAAACGTCCTGGAAAAACATTGGTATGCCTTCTCTATTTTAGTCCGAGGAAAATCTTTCCTTCCATCTTAATGGATGGGATGGGATAGGGTAGGGTAGGCAGGGGTGGGCTGCTGGGGGTTTGCAGGGGTTCCGGAGAACCTCTGGCTAAGATTCTGTGCAGTTCAGAGAACCCCCAAATCCCACTCCTGGCTGGCCCCGCCCACCCTGCCCTGCCCCTCCCAGGAGTCCCCACACGGCCCATTTTGGATGCAGGTAAGTGGAGGGCATGCGCGGAGGCTCGGGGAGGGCGAAAAACAGGCCTACCGGAAGTTCGGGAAGGACTCCAGAGGGCCTCCGGAGCTTGGGGAGGCCGTTTTTGCCCTCTCAGAGGCTCGAGGAAAACCTCCAGAGCCCAGGGAGGGCAAAAATGCCCCACCACCGTGGTACAGGAGGCTGATTAGGCCACGCCCATCCAGCAACCAGGCAGAGAACCCCTTGCTAAAAATTTTGAAGCCCACCCCTGAGAGTAGGGTAGGGCAGACCAGGACAGGACAGAATAGAATAGAAAAAGAATATAGGTAGTCCTCGATTTATGACCACAATCGAGCCCAAAATTTCTGTTCTGAGACATTTGTTAAGTGTGTTTTGCCCCATTTTATGACTTTTCCTGCCACAGTTATTCGGTGAATCACTGCAGCTGATAAGTTAGTAACCTGGCTGTTAAGTGAATCTGGCTTCCCCACTGACTTTGGTTGTCGGAAGGGGATCATGTGACCCTGGGACACTGCGACCGTCATAAATATGAATCAGTTGCCAAGCATCCAAATGTTGATCACATGAGCATGGGGATGCTGCCAAGGTCGTAACTATGAAAAATGGTCATAAGTCACATTTTCCAGTGCTGCTGTAACTTTGAACGGTTACTAAACGAACTGGACCCAGGAACCGGAAAATTCATGGTTAAGTGGAACGGTCATTAAACAAGACAAGGCATGACCCTGACTTGTGACCTTCCATTGATTTGCTTTGGATTTCAACCCAGATGAAATCCAAGTGGAATAATTCTAATAATGGAATGGAATCGTTCGATTTCTATGTTGTTTTTCTTGGCGCTTCTCTCTCGTTGTCACAAGGTCTGTTTGTTTTGGCACTGCATTTGCCTTGTACTACGAAGCCATGAGTGCATGATGCAACATGGGGCTTGGGGTTAGGTTTATCTGCTTGTCACAGAGCCTGATGCTGATTAGAGCCGGGAAGGAGCGGTTGGCCCAAGGCAGGGGCGGGTGGCGCTCTTACCTCGCTACTGGTGTCTGTGTGCTCATGGTCACGTTGCATGCACGCGCTACGTGCGCACGCCCCCTCGTGCGATTTTGCTTCCATGCGTGCGCAAAAACAAAAAATCGCCTAAATCTCACACGCACGCACGTCCCCTCGTGAGATTTTGCTTCCGTGCATGCGCAGGAAGCAAAAAACCCCCCAAAATTCTGAAAAAAAGATGGCGACGCATAACGGACCGGTGAAGACGGCACCGGAACCACGACAAATTGCGTAATCTGCCGGCCACTACCGGTGCGGCAGAGTCGACCACACTGGTAGGAACCCACCACTGGCCCAAGGACACCCAACTGTCTTCTGTGCCAAGTAGAGAATAGAGCATGGCTGCTGCTGCTATTGTTGTTGTTCAGTCGCTAAGCCATATCCAACTTTTTTTGACCTCATGGACACAGCACGCCAGGTTCTCCTGTCCTCCACTGTCTCCTTGAGTTTGTCCAAATTCATGCTCATTGCGTCGATGACACCTTCTAACCATCTCATCTCCTGCCATCCCTTTCTCATTTCACCTTCCATCTTTCCCAACTTTCAGGGTCTTCTCCAGGGAGTCCTCTCTTCTCATTTGGTGGCCAAAGTGTTTGATCTTCAGTTTTACGGTCTGTCTTTCCAAAAGACAGTGAGGGTTGATTTCCTTTAGGACCGACTGATTGGATCTCTTTGCAGGCCAAGTCCAAATCTGCTAACAAGACTCTGTGAGAACCTAGCTTGTTTGATGGTGAGCAAGGCAATCCCCCTTTTCCAGGGGTGGGTTCTGGCTTACCTCGCTGCTGGTTTGCTCCTTGACGCGCCGCGAGGGCGCGCGTGGATTGCGCGCCATGCACACATGCGCAGTGCTAAAAACCCAGCTTCTGCGCATGCACAGAAGCAAAAAAACAAGATGGCGGTGCTGTAGGCCGCCAAGAGAGCCGGTTTGGGGGCGTGGCAGGCCTGGGTCACTGCCGGTTCTAGCGACCCAGGCCGCCAAGTCACTACCGTAAGGTGACCAGACGTCCCGATTTTGGCGGGACACACCCGCTTTTTCGCCATTTGTCCCGCGTCCCGCCCGCCCTCTTAAAAAGTCCCGATTTTTTGAAACAATGCCCGACTAGGGCATTTTTTCAAAAAATCGGGCCTGCAGGCACTCGAGGACGGCCAGGTTGGGCAGCAGCAGCAGGCCCTCTCAAAACGGGACGTCTGGTCACCTACGAGCTTCAATTGAGATGCTGCTGAAGGCGAGGGCGGGAAAAAGTCCCTCGCGCGACGTCATCACCCCGCGCCGGATGTGAAGCGCAGGCCCGACGGCCAGCTTCCGGGCGCTCCGTCCTCCGGCGAGTGGGTCGCGTTAAAGCAGCGGCCGCGGTGCCAGGGCCGTGAGGGAAGGTGAGGCCGATGTCCGGCTGGGCCGTGCTCCGCTTCTCGCAGCCTTCAAGGACGTTTGCGAGGTCAGCGGGCGGCGCGGGACCCCCGGGTGGGCGGGGGGGGGAGGGAGGAGGAGAGCTCCCCTTCGCAAGCCAGCCCAAGCCACTGCCGGCTTCCGAAGGGGAGGCGGGAGGCGAGGAAAGGCCTCCCGCCTCCCCCCCCCACCTGGATGCCGACATTAGCCGTCTTTTGCCCTCTGCGCATGCGTAGCGTTCTGCGCATGCGCAGAGGGCAAAACTCAAATTGCGCCCCCCCCCCATGTCCCGCTTAAAAAAAAAAAAATCTGGTCACTTTACACTACCGGTTCCATAGAACTGGTCCAAATCGGGAGGAACCCACCTCTGCCCTTTTCCAAGAGATCAGTGTCTTTGGCCCAATTGTATCAATGTACTGATAAATGAAGGGCTAACAGACACAGAGACTAGTTGGTCGATTTATATTTCTCAACCATGTCTGAGGTTGTCGTTCAGTCACTAAGCATGTCCGACTCTTTGCAACCCCATAGACCGCAGCAGGCCAGCCCCCTCGCTCCCCCCTGTGCTCCAGTGTCTCCTGGAATTTGCACAAATTCATGTTCACTGCAGTGAGGACACTATCTAATCATCTCCTCCTCTTCCATCTCCTCCTCCTTTCGCCTTCCATCTTTCTCAACACCAGGGTCTTTTCCAAGGAGTTCTTTCTTCTCATTAGGTGGCCAAAGTATTTGAGCTTCAGCTTCTGGAGCAGTGGTGGGTTCCTACTGGTGCGGTCCACTCTATAGCACCGGTAGCGGCCCTCTGGTGACGTCACAGTACCGGTGCAGTTGGTTGTCGGTGCCTGGGCGCTGCCATTTTTTAAAAAAAAAATTAAATTTTTTTTAAAAATTTCTTCTGCGCATGCCCAGAAGCTGAGCTTCCAGCACTGCGCATGCGCTGCCTTCCTACCCCACAGTGAGTCCAAGCAGGGGAGAATGGCTGAGGGAGCGCGTGAGACGCTGAAAGAATGGGCGGCAGGAGCTATCTCCATTCCCCTCCCTTCAGCAGTCCGAGAAGCCATGAACGCGCGGTGATGATCCCAGGCATTTTTGCACGTTCGAGGCTTCTCGAGCTGCTGAGGGGAGGGGGAATGGACGGCAGGACCTATCTCACTTCCCCTCCCTTCAGCAGCCCGAGAAGCCACGCCCACCCAGTCACATGGCCGGCAAGCCACACCCACAAAATAAGCCACGCCCACAGAGGGGTAGTAAAAAAATTAGGAACCCGCCCCTGTTCTGGAGCTGTCCTTCCAAAGAACACTTGGGTTGATTTCCTTTAGGGTTGGCTAACAGAAAGTAACCTAAATGTTAAGAATGTTTACACAGAATGAAAGACTAATAAAAAGGAAGAGAGAAAAGAGAAAAGAGAAAAGAGAAAAGAGAAAAGAGAAAAGAGAAAAGAGAAAAGAGAAAGAAAGAAAGAAAGAAAGAAGAGAAAGAAAGGAGAAAGAGAAAGAAAGAAAGAGAGAGAGAAAGAATGTTTACACAGAATTAAAGACTAATGAAAAGGAAAGGAGAAAAGAGAAAAGAGAGAAAGAGAGAAGAGAAAGAAAGAAAGAAAGAGAGAGAGAGAAAGAGAGAGAGAAAGAAAGGAGAGAAAGAAAGGAGAAAGAGAAAGAGAAAGAGAAAGAGAAAGAAAGAGAGAGGGGGGGAGAGAGAAAGAATGTTTACACAGAATTAAAGACTAATGAAAAGGAAAGGAGAAAAGAGAGAAAGAAAGAAAGAAGAGAAAGAAGAGAAAGAAAGAAAGAGAGAAGGAGAGAGAGAAAGAGAGAAAGAGAGAAAGAAAGAAAGAAAGAAAGAAAGAAAGAAAGAAAGAAAGAAAGAAAGAAAGAAAGAAAGAAAGAAGTGCAAACAACAACAAAAAGGGAAAAAGAACAAAACTAAACTTTAGAGAATTAGGACTTCCTTCTTTTCCACAGAAAATTACAATTTTATTATCCCCCCTTCTTCTTAGATGTTATGCAAATCCCTTCAGTCTCTCTTTACATGGGAAATCGCTTAATGCTAGAAATGTTAATATTATGTAAAATTACATCCCAAAATGTGGAATCTATTTTTTTTCAGGAACTTCACTAATTTTCAAGGAATTGAAGAATTATTATTATTATTATTCCAGGCTTCGTGACATTGTATAACAGTCTCATTTGCTTTTCAAATGTTTTCAAATGTCTGAAATGTTCCTACCTTGTTTAATACTTTCCCAAATAGGTGATGTGCTGAGATGCTTTATAATTTTCCTTTCCCCGTTTTTCTCTCTCGTTTGCTATTATTTATCATTAATTCCATTTTCTTTTTCTTTTCTTTTTTTTCTTGTTCATTTGTTCTTGTTTGTTTGCTTTGGGTAATTTCTTTCTTTCTCTATTTTTCTCTATTTTTTTTTAAAAAAGCCTTGTGATAACATAACGTTACAAAAATATTTAAAACTCTTATCTATTAACAACAAGAAAAGTCCTCCTATATGAACCCCCAAACTGAAAACAAATATTTTTCTGCACTGTGCTAGATTACGTCTTTGAAACTCAAGATTAGATCTGGTGGACAGAATTGGGTGAGAGGGATTAAATGTTTAGGGTGGGCCCTTAAAAGATCCCCAGGACTTTCCCTACTCGTGTGATATTGTTGCTGCTGTACTTTTTTCTTCTTCTTCAGACTGCCTATTTTTGTTTCGGCTCAGGAACATCTGCAAGCATCTGCAGAGATCTGACAAGAAGATGACCTTTTAAAGTTAATCAAGCTGAAGGCTCACAGCTACCCTGGCGTGGGAGTCAGAAGATGTGGTCAGAGATATTTTGGCATAGAGGAAGCTAATGGAGTTGTGCAGCTTCCTTATCACCCACCCACCCACCCTCTTCCTAAAGAAAGCGACAGAAATTTTGTCAAGTAACTCGAAAATAAGAGGAGGAAATGGCCACATTGCTACTTCAGAGGGAAGCGGAAAAATCCGTTCATTTCTGAGTCTTCTTCATGGTAGCAAATCCTCTAGGGCAGGGGTGGGTTCTGACTTACCTCGCTGCCGGTTCGCTTCCTCACGCGCCGCGTGGGTGCGCATGCGCAGTGCTAAAAACGCAGTTTCTGCGCATGCACAGAAGCAAAAAACAAGATGGTGCCACCGGTTCGGGGGCGTGTCCAGCCGGTCATCTCTGCCGGTTCGGCGAGCAGGGGGAAATTCCCGCTACCAGTTCTATAGAACCGGTCCGAACCGGCAGGAACCCACCTCTGCTCTGGGGTAGAAGTAATCCTCTATTTATTTATTTATTTATTTATTTGTTTGTTTGTTTGTTTGTTTGTTTGTTTGTTTGTTTGTTTGTTTGTTTGTTTGTTTGTTTGTTTATGAGATTTATATACCACCTCACAGTGCAAGCACTCTCTAAGCGGTTTACACCAGTAAGCAATGTATATTTATATTGCTCCCAACAATCTGGGTCCTCATTTTACCTACCTTGGAAGGATGGAAGGCTGAGTCAACCTTGAGCCGGTTTTAGTCCCTCTTCAGTTACAACAGCGCCAGGGATGGGTTCCTAATTTTTTTACTACCACTCTGTGGGCATGGCTTATTTTGTGAGTGTGGCTTGCTGGCCATGTGACTGGGTAGGCGTGGCTTGTCGGTCATATATTAGTTATTTCAGAGAGACGTTACTACTATTTTTGCTATTTTATACCTTACATGAAAAGCTTTGCATACGAAGTGCGTGTTACACCATGGCAACACAGCAACCTTTATATGCAGAAAATGCTATAATTAAAAGACAAGCAAGTCTCATACAGCATTTTTGGTTTCAGTCATGGATTCCTTAGACAAAAATATTGAGGACTGTTAAAAGAACAGTATCTTTTAACAGTCCTCAATGTTTTCGTCTAAAGAATAACAGTATAAAACTGTATAAAATTAACAGTATAAAAGGTTAAGCTTTCGGAAAACGCCCACTTTGGGAAGCTTTAGGCAAAAGCGAAGGAAAAGTGTCAAATGCGAGCTTCATATTATTTTCAAGCAAAGGGACGGGAAAAGACTTCATTGTCAGGTTTCTGGGCATGCGCAGAAGAATTTTTTTTTAAAAAAATAATTTTTTTAAAAAAATGGCGGTGCCCAGGCAACCGACCGCACCAATACTGTGACGTCACCAGTGGGCCGCTACCGGTGCTATAGAGTGGACCGCACCAGTAGGAACCCACCACTGAACAGCGCTGAAAAAAATGACTTATGTATTTGTAATCCTCACAATTACAACTGTTGCAACATCCCTATGGCCACGTGATCAAAATTTAGGTGCTTGGCAACCAGCATGTACTTACGATGGTAGCAGCATCCATGGATCACATGATCGCCATTCGTGATCTTCCCACCTGGCTTCCGACAAGCAAAGTCAATGAAGGAAGCTGGATTCACTTAATGACTGCATGCAACATCAATCAGAATAAAGCTGGAAGGACCTTGGAGGTCTTCTAGTCCAACCCCCTGCTCAAGCAGGAGACCCTATACCACTTCAGGTAAATGGCAGTCCAGTCTCTTCTTAAAACCCTCCAGTGATGAAGAGCCCATGATTTCTGGAGGCAAGCTGTTCCACTGGTTAATTGTCCTCACTGTTAGGAAGTTTCTCCTTCATTCCAGGTTGCTTCCCTCCTTGGTTAGTTTCCAACCGTTGTTTCTTGTCCTGCCTTCCTGTGCTTTGGAAAATAAGTTGACCCCCTCTTCTTTGTGGCAACCCCTCAAATACTGGAATACTTGACTGGAACGCTTCACTTCACTGCACCACTGCACTTCACTTCACTGGAATGCTTCACCTAACTGCAGTGATTCATTTAACAGCTGTGACCAAAAGGTCGTAAAATTAGGTGTGACTCACCTGGTTTCTTAGCCTCAGAAATTCTGATCCAGTTGTGGTAAGGTGAGGACTCCCTGTTATTACTGAATTATCCGATCCTTTAAAAAGGTTCTTCTGTGGTCTCGTTGGAGCTACCCTCCCTGGGTGAGCCCACTCCCCCCTGAACAAGGGCATCAGCAACTGCTGTTTCTCCTCTCCATTTCTCCCACCAAAGATCCAAGTTACACAGGGTAGCCCCAGCTGTTGCGGTTCTTCCCTCTGGCTGCTGCCATCATTCACCTGTTTGCCACTTACAGCTATGTGATGTGGGTAGGTGAGCAAGTAAGTGGGCAATAGGGGTAGGGGAAGAGGATGGTGGTCCAGGCAGGTGGAACTCTTGAGAGTTGGCATTTTATATTTGGGTGAGATTGCACTGCACTCATGTCAGAAGCACCAAGGTGCTTCCAGGTTGAAAGGATTAGCCGGTGACATCAACATTGTCCTGGGGATGCCCATTGGGGGGGGGTCTCCTTTCATGTCTCCCAACAGGAACTGGAGTGAAGGATGAGAGCTCAACCCTGCCCCAGGGCCTCTTGAGGCTCAAACTCACGCTTGCTAACCTCCTGCCCAGGATGGATGGATGGATGGATGGATGGATGTGTAGGAAGTTAGCACCCACCCCTCTCCTAGGAAATGAGATATCCTAGGAGATATTAAAATGTAGGAAATATTCTGTGGAACACATCTGGAAACATGCTTTTAAACAAACAAAAGACTCCTCTTGGAAACCCCCACCCCTGCTAAGCTCACATATTCCTCTCACCTGGACTGGAAGTCTTTTGCATGATAAAACCACAATAGGATTTGCCCAAGGCCCTTTCATTCAGCCAAAGCTGGATTAGACAAAAGCCAAGAGCCACCCCAGCATGCCCCTGGGGGGTCTGAGAGCCAATGGGATACATTTCTATACAGGAAAAGGAAATCTAAGAGGTGGGACCCAACTTAGACTATAAAAACCAGGAACTCAGCATTCCTCTTCCTCTTTTTCTCTTCACCACACCTGGAACCATGTAAGTTACCTTTTCTGTACAGGGGCTCCTGCCATGTGCTCCTGTCCACCATTAAACCTTCCTTCCAAGCAACCTTCATGAATCCAGTGTCCTTTTCCCCACTTGGAACTGAACCTAAAAGGATATTTCCTTATAACAGATGGATGGATGGATGGATGGATGGATGGATGGATGGATGGATAGATAGATAGATAGATAGATAGATAGATAGATAGATAGATAGATAGATAGATAGATAGATAGATAGATAGATAGATAGATAGATGATGGATGGATAATTTGTTTTTATTTATTTAACAAATTTAATTGCTGCCTATCTTGCAATAGATAGATAGATAGATAGATAGATAGATAGATAGATAGATAGATAGATAGATAGATAGATAGATAGATAGATAGATAGATAGATAGATAGATAGATAGATGATGCATGGATAATTTGTTTTTATTTATTTAACAAATTTAATTGCTGCCTATCTTGCGATAGATAGATAGATAGATAGATAGATAGATAGATAGATAGATAGATAGATAGATAGATAGATAGATAGATAGATAGATAGATAGATAGATAGATAGATGGATGGATGGATGGATGGATGGATGGATGGATGGATGGATGGATAGATGGATAGATGGATAGATGGATGGACGGACGGACGGACGGACGGACGGACGGACGGACGGACAGACAGACAAAGATGGGTGGGTGAGAGAATAGAGAGATCAGCCTTTTTTTTAGAAGCAGTAATTCATATGAGATGACAGAAGTACAGGTTTACCCCTATTCTGCAGTAGTTGTGGTGAAGGAGTCAGACACACACCTCTTAATTGGGCCATTTGTGTGCCCTATAACAATGACAATAACAACAACAACAATAATAATAATAATAACAACAATAATAATAATAATAACAACAACAACAACAGAGTTGGAAGGGACCTTGGAGGTCTTCTAGTCCAACCCCCTGCTTACGCAGGAAACCCTACATCACTTCAGACAAATGGTTATCCATCTTCTTCTTAAAAACGTCTAATGTTGGAGCATTCACAAGTTCTGGAGGCAAGCTGTTCCACTGATTTATTGTTCTAACTGTCAGGAAATTTCTCCTTAGTTCTAAGTTGCTTCTCTCCTTGTTTAGTTTCCACCCATTGCTTCTTGTTCTACCCTCAGGTGCTTTGGAGAATAGCTTGACTCCCTCTTCTTTGTGGCAACCCCTGAGATATTGGAACACTGCTATCATGTCACCCCTAATTCTTCTTTTCATTAAACTAGACATCTCCAGTTCCTGCAATCGTTCTTCATATGTTTTAGCCTCCAGTCCCCTAATCATCTTTGTTGCTCTTCTCTGCACTCTTTCTAGAGTCCCAACATCCTTTTTACATCGTGGCGACCAAAACTGAATGCAGTATTCCAAGTGTGGCATTAAGCAATAAGCAACCTTTGGATGCCCTGTCAGTGGCAACGGAAAGGGCCCATATCATCAATTACACTTCCTGCTTTTGGGGACGAATGTGGTGGATTTTCTTTCGGTATCTGCACTGAGATTATTTTAGAATTAGGCTTATGTTTTTACGTTTGTAGGGTTTCCAATTTTGGAGAAACAGTGCTTCTGATTTTCAGCAATAATGGTGAGAAGGTTCATATGGCTTTCAATAGGTGGTTGCCCGTTTCTTCCCAACCCACCGAAGCTTCGAGTAGGTCAGGCTAGCTGCAAAACCATCATTCAGCTAAAATCTCTGCTAGATGCGAGCTGGGATTTACAGCCAACATTAGTATGTCCACAACGTACCTCCCAATATCCAAAGCTTTGGCAACCTCTTAAACTGAAGAAATCCACCCTGCATGAGTCAGTTGGTTGCAGGTATCCATCGACACACCCATCGCTGTTCACCAGCACTGGGTCAGCAAAAAAAAAAAAAAAAAAAATAGCACATACACAGCGCATCAGCAAAACAAAAGAATGCTTCTCCCCGATGGGTGTGAAGTGTGTAGGCGAGCTGTTCTCAGCCTCATCCTACACAAGATCCTGGATGGGGACTTTGCAACTTGGGGCAAAAGGTTTTGTGTTGTACATCTAAACAGGATGAGGTTAGATGTTCTGCATCACAGCAAGGCGGCAAACTTTTTAGGACAGCTCATTTTGCCCTTGATTTATTTATGCATCACATGATTTAGCTGTGTTTGGAGGGGCAGAGAGAGAGAGAGAAGGATGGGTGGACAGAATCCTTAAAACAACAACAACAACAACAACAACAACAACAACAACTGGAAGACACACTTGCTTCTCTATTTTGCTTTGATGAAAACTGTAAATGGGTCTTGGAGGTTCAGGGAGTATAAGGCACCAAGGTTGGCTGACCCATAGTCCATGCCATACATTTCTGCAACATATCGCAGTGTGTTGAGGTTTCCTTGCAAACAAATCGCAAGGGCAAGGGTCTCCCAACCCTCCCTCAAAAAAGCAACAAGTTGGAAATTGATCCATTAAAGAATTTATTGGTCTCCAACCCATAAATTTCATGCAGCCTTCCGCCAGATGTTGTTGAGATACAGTTGGTTTATGCAACATGCTATGAACACCCAAGTTTTTTGTGAATGTGGTATCTCTCTCTCTCTTTCACATCTATCTTCCATAACCATATTTCATCTCTCTCTCTCTCTCTCTCTCTCTCTCTCTCTCTCTCTCTCTCTCTCTCTCTCTCTCTCTCTCTCTCTCTCTCTCTCTCTCACACACACACACACACACACACACACATCTATCTATCTATCTATCTATCTATCTATCTATCTATCTATCTATCTATCTATCTATCTATCTATCTATCTATCTATCTATCTATCTATCTATCATCTATCATATCATCCATATCTATCTTCCATATCTATCTTCCATCTCTCTATCTTTCATATCTTCCATCTCTCTCTCTCTCTCTTTCATATCTATCTTCCATATCTATCTTCCATCTCTCTATCTTTCATATCTTCCATCTCTCTCTCTCTCTTTCATATCTATCTTCCATATCTATCTTCCATCTACAGTATCTATCTTTCATATCTTCCACCTCTCTCTCTCATATCTTCCATATCTATCTTCCATCTCTCTATCTTTCATATCTTCCATCTCTCTCTCTCTCTTTCATATCTTCCATCTCTCTCTTTCATATCTATCTTCCATCTCTCTATCTCTCTTTCATATCTTCCATATATCTCTCTCTCATATCTTCCATCTCTCTCTCATCTACAGTATCTACAGTATCTATCATATCTTCCACCCCTCTCTTCCATATCTATCTTCTATCTCTCTATCTCTCTTTCATATCTTCCATCTCTCTCTCTCTCTCTCATATCTTCCATCTCTCTCTCTCTCATATCTTCCATATTTATCTTCCATCTCTCTATCTCTTTCATATCTTCCATCTCTCTCTCTCTCTCTCTCTCTCTCTCTCTCTCTCTCTCTCTCTCTCTCTCTCTCTCTCTCTCTCTCTCTCTCTCTCTCTCTCTCATATCTTCCATATTTATCTTCCATCTCTCTCTCTCTCTCTCTCTCTCTCTCTCTCTCTCTCTCTCTCTCTCTCTCTCTCTCTCTCTCTCTCTCATATCTTCCATATTTATCTTCCATCTCTCTATCTCTCTTTCATATCTTCCATATCTATCTTCCATCTCTCTCTCTTTGTCTATCCATCCATCCATCCACTCACCCACCCACCCACCCATCCATCCATATGCCAGCATACATTGTCAAGAAATTTTTTTTATCTCAATTGTTTTTCTAAATTGTTGTTATATACAACAACCTCCATTTCTTTTGTATCTCAACTTCCTCCGGTTACATAATGATAAAAACAAGAAATTATGTATTTGCCATATAAAGAAGATACTGCGTATCTGATTACATCAGAAGACAATGAACAAAGCGATTGGAGGTGGCTTATTCATACGCGGACAAAGTCTTCACCAACCAGGGACCTTCCCTATGTCTTCAAACCCAGACTTCTTAGCTTAGATGGCCTTGACTTCATTTAGGCACATGATAGTTGGTAACACAGCACTACCACAAAAGTGGAGTTGGTTTCACTTTTAATCTATAATGATTAAGCCCTACACTGCTCCATCTATTTGCAGGTCCTCTTGACGGTAGGAGAAGGAGTGGCAGAACCTGGTGTGGAGTTAAAAGAGGAATCAGCCTAGAATCCCTATGTAGCCACAAGCAAACTAAGTTCAATCTCCCTTGAACTTCGTGGACCTTTATCTAACTCCTAGCAGGTGCTAACAGTTAGTTGAATAGATTCCTGTGCATAGGCATGATTAGCAATAAATCAATTTAACTGGACCTCACGTGTGGATCTGGTCTTTTGTACCTGACATTGACCGGCTTAGATTAGCTTCCTCAAGGAACTTAGAAACATCTACAAGTAGGCAGATCTAAAAAAGCACATTTCACTCCCACCAAAGCAAACTGTTTCTGCTTCCTCTTTTTCTCCCTTAGCTGACAACTCGCTCACTCTCTACTTCCTCACTTGCTTCCGGAAAGCAACCGTTTCCAGCTACACCCACTCAATACAGCCTCTATCGGCGTTATCATCCAATACATTCGCATGAATCTTTCACAACACCTAACACTCTCCCAGCAAAAGAAAGTCCCTTCAGAGGACTTTGGCAGACACACACACACACACACACACACACACACACACACACACACACACACACACACACACACACACAAAAGGGGGGGTATTGCTAGGTCCAGCCACATCAACACAAACATATTTTTAACACTCATCTGGTTCCTTTAAATTGACAGTTCTTCTATTATCTTGTTAGTGTAGAACAGGGGTGTCAAACTCAAGCCCAGGAGCAGAGCCAAACTGTGGGGTACTTAAATCTGGCCCATGGGACCACCCTGGAAACAGCAAAGGACCGGCCCGTGGTGCCTCTGCCAATGAAAATGGAGCTCTGCCCTCCCAAGCTCCGTTTTAGCTGGCAGAGGGTTGCAGGAGGCCATCGCAGCTGTAAACAGAGCTCGGGAGCCCGTTTTCACTGGCAGAGTGCTTGGGCCAACAAAGGTACCCCTGACACGAGTGACGTTGAGCTAGCCACGCCACCCTGGCCACGCCCACCCTGGCCACACCCACCCTGGCCCCCCAAAGTCAAAAACTACCCTGATGCGGCCCTCAATGAAATTAAGTTTGACACCCTGGTGTAGAACATTGAGAAACAGGGTTGTGAGAAGAGGTGTGAGTCAACGTCACTAAATAAGAACTGCGCATGAACAGGGTTTTGAATCCTATCCAAATACCCAGAATTTGTCATCAGTTCTCGGAATACCAGGTGTGGTGGGTGGGAATTTTAGAGTTTGCACACCCAAGAGGTTTTGAGAAGGTCAGGTTTTCATCATTATTGGTTGAAGAAACTTCAAAGATCATCCTGAGTAGAGTGATTCACTCTGCAGCCTAAGCTGGGTAAGTTGGGTGGCAGGTATTTGTCTGAAATAGTATAGGGTTTCCTGCCTGAGCAGGGGGTTGGACTAGAAGACCTCCAGGGTTCCTTCCAATTCTGTTATTCTGTTAAGGTAGGTGCTATCTCAGTTCCAAACTTAGAAAGGGGCTAAGAAGTAGGTACATGCCAGAATGGAGGTTGGTCAGCAGTGGTGAGGTCAGTGGTGAAAAACCTTGATGCTTTACATCAGGAGCAGTGGTGGGTTCCTACCGGTGCGGTCCACTCTATAGCACCGGTAGCGGCCTGCTGGTGACGTCACAGTACCGGTGCGGTTGGTTGCCGGTGCCTGGGCGCCGCCATTTTAAAAAATATTTTTAAATTTTTTTAAAAAAATTCTTCTGCACATGCCCAGAAATCTGACAATTAAGTCTTTCCCCGTCCCTTCGCTTGAAAATAATAAGAAGCTCACATTTGACACTTTTCCTTCGCTTTTGCCTAAAGCTTCCCAAAGTGGGCGTTTTCCGAAAGCTTAACCTTTTATACTGTTAATTTTATACAGTTTTATACTGTTATTCTTTAGACGAAAACATTGAGGACTGTTAAAAGATACTGTTCTTTTAACAGTCCTCAATATTTTCGTCTAAGGAATCCATGACTGAAACCAAAAATGCTGTATGAGACTTGCTTGTCTTTTAACTATAGCATTTTCTGCATATAAAGGTTGCTGTGTTGCCATGGTGTAACACGCACTTTGTATGCAAAGCTTTTCATGTAAGGTATAAAATAGCAAAAATAATAGTAACATCTCTCTGAAATAACTAATATATGACCGGCTTTAGCTATGCCCACCCGGTCAAATGGCTACCAAGCCACACCTACAAAATAAGCCACGCCCACAGAGTGGTAGTAAAAAAATTAGGAACCTGCCCCTGATCAGGAGGGTCAAACTCAAGGCCTGGGGGCCAGATCCAGCCCACAGGGTGCTTAGATCTGGCCCACAGGGCCACCCGTGGTGCCTCTGCTGGCGAAAACAGAGCTCGGGAGGGCTGTGGACGGCCCTCCGGAGCTCCATTTTCGCTGGCAGAGAGTTGCAGGAGGCCATCACAGCCAAAAATGGAGCTCAGGAGCCCATTTCCGCTGGCAGAGCACTTGCGCCCCACAGGCGCCCCTGACACGAGAGACGGTGAGCTGGCCACGCCCACCTTGGCCACACCCCCTCGCGGTAAAACAGAACCCTGATGCGGCCCTCAATGAAATCTAGTTTTACATCCTTGCTTTACATGATATGAAGAAGTACTTGATTAGATAGATACATACTGTATGTTGCCATATTTATTTTATTAGATTTTTATCCTGCCTTTATTATTTTTTATAAATAACTCAAATCAGCGAACATGCTTAATACTTCTTCCCCTCCTCCTATTTTCTCCACAACAATCCTGTGAGGTGGATAGGACTGAAAGAGAGGAACTGGACCAAAGACAGCCAGCCAGCTTTCATGCCCAATGTGGAACTAGAACTCACCATTGACCTGCGATTGGCCCAAAGTCACCCACCCTGTTTTCATGTCTAAGGCAGGACTTGAACTCATGGTCTCCTGTTTTCTAGCCTGGTGCCTTCATCACTAGACAAAACTGGCTCAGGTTATGTTTTTTGACAACTGATTCATTGATGTTATATCCATGATTTTTATAAGACTTTTTTTTAAAGGACCTTCTAATAGGAAAATACAAAATTGTAAGAGATACTTTTATTGTGTTACAAATGCAAAATTTAAAAGACACACACACACACACACACACACACACACACACACACACACACACACACACACAGCTGGATAACTGTGCTTCGCTACGAAACTGAAACTCCTTAGCATGGAGTAGAATGTCTAAACTCCCAGCCCGCAGGCTGAATGAGTCATGCCCTGGCCACGTCCACTGGCAGTTGGAACAGAGTTCTTTTCAGGTGGGGAGGGGGAGTAGAACTTTTAACTCCTTAGCATCAGAGCGTGTTAATAATAATATAAGAAATAACTAATGATCTGATGGTCATTTTGAAAAATCCTTTCTTAGCGAGCACCTAGAAGCCAAGAGGAACATATGTGTCAAGTTTCATGTTTGTAGGCTTTACGGTTCTGGAGATTTCGTAATGATGCATGAATGGTATTTTGCTTTTATATATATAGATAACCATCATCTTGACTTTGTAAATTGATCCAGTCGGGCAACCCAGCTTAGTAGGAACATTGGTTTTAAAACAAAGTTAGGTAAAGGGTTGAAAACATTCTTGAGGGAGAAGTGGGCTTAACATGGCAAAATATCTGGTTTGCTGTGCCAAAACACACCAAGCAGTTTCTGACTACAGTACACACTTTTTTTCTGTAAGAGCCTTATGACTCAACTGGGAATTGCTGGACCAATTAGTTGCTTGCGGAGTATTCTCTGTCACCAAGGGATGCAGAAAAATCCCTGCTGGCAAGCTATGTTCTCTGTGTGTAATTCGTTATAAGCAAATAAACAGAAGTGCACTGGAAGGAGGTCTTACTTCAGGGTTAACCCTTTCGTCGCTCAAGAGTACAGGAGCCTGACTGGCAGGAACTAGAGACTGACAAATCCTCTTCCAAACTTGTCAAGAAACTTCTGAGCGAGTGTGGCTGACAGGTGGAAGGGCAGAATTTGGTTATACAAAGGAGAAATGATTCTGTTTTCTTAGTCACTGGTTCTTCCTTGCCACCTTTCAGGTCAGTGTTTCTCAATCTTGGAAACTTGAAAATGTGTGGACTTCTGGGAATTGAAGTCCAGGCATCTTCAAGTTGAGAAATACTCTATTCTAGATTCCCATCAAATCCATCACTTACTGGATTTTTCTTTTTCTTTTTCTTTCTCTCTCCTTTCATTCTTTTTTCCTTTCTCTCTCCTTTCTTTTCCTCTTTCTTCTTTCTTTCTTTTTCCTTCCTTTCTTTTTCTTCCTTCCTTCCTTCCTTCCTTCCTTCCTTCCTTCCTTCCTTCTTTCTTTCTTTCTTTCTTTTTTTTTCTCTCTCTCTCTCTCTCTCCCTCCCTCCCTCCCTCCCTTTCTTTTTCTTTCTTTCCTTCCTTTCTTTTATCTTTTCCTTTCCATTCCATTTTTTCCATATACTCCAACCCAGTAGTGGGTTCCTGCCGGTACAGTTAATAGCTGTTGTTCGGCGCAGAGCCGAAGACACTGCTGCCGTTCGCGGAGCGGGGGCTTTCCCCGGGCGCTGCCGCCGCCCGCATGGAAACCGCCAATTGCGTTCTTTTGCCCTCTGCGCATGCGCAAAGCGTTCTGCATGCGCAGAGGGCAAAAGAACGCAATTGGCGGCGTCCATGTGGGCGGGGAAAGCGCCCGGGGAAAGCTCCTGCGCCACGAACGGCAGCAGCATCTTCGGCTCTGCGCCAAACAACAGCTATTAACCGGCAGGAACAGGTAGGAACCCACCTCTGCTCCAACCATAATTTAATTTAGAAATATGGTTAAATCCCGTGTATATTTTACTTCCAGCACTTCTGAAAAAAAAACAGCTTACTGGCACAACTTTTTTTTTAAAAAAAGTTTGAAAGTTGGCAGGGAATGCAGCTCCCAGTCATGCATACAAACTGAACTCAACACCCTAGTGAGGCTCAGACCCAGGAGTTTAATTTTCCCAAGGCCATTCACGCAATGCTGCTCCGGTGGCGTCACCAAAGCCAGCAGCAGCTTAGCCGAAACCCTGCAGAGACTCAAAAGAGAGATCTTGGCTTTCGCTCCAAAATATGCAGCTCCCATTCCGGCTCAATTAACTGAAATGAACTTGAGGTGGAAGGCCGTTTTAGCACAATCGATGGACGAGTAAAGGAAGGCAAGCCACTGTGTCTATTTAAAAAGAAACTTTACAGTAGTCCTTGACTTAGGACCGCAATTAGCATCAGAATTTCCATTAACCAAAGCAGTTGTTACATAAGTCACACTCAATTTTAAGACCTTTTTTTTTGCCCTGGTTGTTACGCAACTCACTGTCATTAAGTGAATCACATGGTTGTTAAGCAAATCTTCCCAGCTGGCTTCTGACAAACATCAATGGAAGAAGCTGGATTTACTTCAGGATGACGGGACTCACTTAATTACAGTGATTCACTTAAGAACCATGGCAAAAAAAGGTCATAAAACCAGGCATGACTCAATGAAGAAACCGCCTTGCTTAGCGATGGAAATTCTTGTCCCAACTCTGGTGGTTAAGTCAAGAACTACCTGTAGTGAAATCCTTCTGAATAGTTACAAAAGACAGAAAGTTGCTTCTAAAACTTCCTGGTGTATATCAGGGGTGTCAAACTCAAGGCCCGCGGTCCGCGGGGTGCTTAGATCTGGCCCGCAGGGCCATCCTGGAAACAGCAAAGGACCTGTCAAGATGAGAATAACTCTCATTAGAGGCGAAAATAGATCTTTTCCTGGAACTCTGACATTAGAAATGAAACCGCAGTTTAAAGTTCTAAGTAAAAATATTTATTTCAGTACAAAAACAAATAAATCCTCATTAATTACATCTCTGATATAAAAACACGTCTTGCTTCCACAGAAGCTAGGAACGGAAGGAATGGACGGAGAGAATGGAATGTACACATGCCAGTGGTGGGTTCCTACCAGTGCGGTCCACTCTATAGCACCGATAGCGGCCCACTGGTGAAGTCACAGTACCGGTGTGGTCGGTTGCTGGTGCCTGGGCGCCGCCATTTTTTTGAAAAAAAATTAATAATTTTTAAAAATTTTCTTCTGCGCATGCCCAGAAGCCGAGCTTCCGGCACTGCGCATGCACTGCCTTCCTACCCCACAGTGAGTCCAAGCAGGGGAGGATGGCTGAGGGAGCGCGTGAGATGCTGAAAGAACAGGCGGCAGGAGCTATCTCCATTCCCCTCCCTTCAGTAGTCCGAGAAGCCACGAACGTGCGGTGATGATCCTAGGCATTTTCGTACGTTTGAGGCTTCTCGAGCTGCTGAGGGGCGGGGGAATGGGCGGCAGGACCTATCTCAGTTCCTCTCCCTTCAGCAGTCTGAGAAACCACGCCCACCCGGTCACATGGCTGGCAAGCCACACCCACAAAATAAGCCACGCCCACAGAGTGGTAGTAAAAAAATTAAGAACCCGCCCCTGACACATGCGTACTAGGAACATATCAATCACGTGCTCAGGAATAAACCATTATATTAGATAGGGATGCAACTCCCTGCATATACATATAACAGGCAATATAAATCACTGCGTGACAGGACCGGCCCACGGTGCCTCTGCCAGAGAAAATGGAGCTGTTTTCACTGGAGGCCGTCACAGCAAAAAATGGGTGAAGGCCCCCCCCAAGGTCTATTTTTGCTGGCAGAGGGATAGCAAAACAAATTTAAAAACAAAACAAAACTTTTTCCCCTTTTGCATTTGAGCATGCAAGAAGGGACAAGAAAGGAGAAAGGGAAAGAAGAAAGACAAAGAAAAAGAAGGGAAGATGGGAAGAGAGCAAGGAAGGAAAAATAAGGAAGAAGAAAGGAGAATGAAGAGGGAAGGAAAAAGAAGAAAAGGAAGGAAGGAAGGAAGGAAGGAAGGAAGGAAGGAAGGAAGGAAGGAAGGAAGGAAGGAAGGAAGGAAAGAAAGAAAGAAAGAAAGAAAGAAAGAAAAAAGAAAGAAAGAAAGAAAGAAAGAAAGAAAGAAAGAAAGAAAGAAAGAGAAGGAAGGAAGGAAGGAAAGGAAGGAAGGAAGGAAGGAAAGGAAAGGAAAGGAAAGGAAAGGAAAGGAAGGAAGGATTATAATTAGAGTGAGGGAGGGTCTGAGGGAAGTCCTGCCTTAGCACTTGGCCACCATAGGTGCCCCCGACACGAATTTCGTTGAGCTGGCCGCGACCACTCCGGTCCCCCAAGGTCAAACACAACCCTGATGCAGCCTTCAATGAAATCGAGTTTGACACCCCTGGTGTATAAAAATCAGGGGTTGACTTTTTTCTCATTTACTTTTCATTCTAGTTGTTTATGGAGATTCTCAGTCATCCAGGTCATGGTTGTCCCAAAGGTGTTTTTTCACGAGGCAGCTGCATGTTGATTTTTCTTTGAAGATGTTTCGCTTCTCATCTAAGCAGCTTTCATTCTAGTAGGCCACTCTAAGAGTTCTCCACCGGACTCCAGCAAATGCTAACCAGGTTGACCCTGCTGGGTTTTTACAAGATCAGCCAAGTGTGAGCTAAGCGGTACCCCCTACAGACACGTAGAGACAGCAGACTATTCTAGATATTTATTTATTGCTGTTCTTATATGCCACCTTACTCCCTAGGGACTCATAATGCAGGATATTATGGAATTTATGTCAGGTATGGTCAAAAAAGTCAAAATGGTGGCTGCAATGGTGCAACTGCATCTCCGTCTGGTTTTAGTTTTACATAGCAAGTAAATGTTACTCAGATAATTTTTTTAAGCCGTATCTATAGTTATTGATCCAAAGCAACTGAGAAGGAACCGTACATCAAAAGCAAGTATCAATTAAGATGTGCTACATCAGCGCCTACCGCTCAGACCAACATTATAGGTCGTATCATCTTTTTCATCTTCTCATTTCTCATCTTTCCTACTATCTTCTCCAATTGGTATCTTATGATTTATTACCTGTTGTTTGTATCTTATGATTAATGATTGTAACTATGATTTATGACCTATGACTTTGTTTTAGTATGTGTGTGCACTGAGAACCTATGCACCGGAGACAAATTCCTGGTGTGTCCGATCACACTTGACCAATAAAGAATCCTAATCTAATCTAATCTAATCTAATCTAATCTAATCTAATCTAATCTAATCTAATCTAATCTAATCTAATCTAATCCAAATCTATTCTATTTTCTATTCCATTCCATTCCCATTCCTGTCCTATTCAATTCGATTGTCTACTCTACTCTACTCTACTCTACTCTACTCTACTCTACTCTACTCTACTCTGTTCTACTCTACTCTACTCTACTCTACTCTACTCTACTCTACTCTACTCTACTCTACTCTACTCTACTCTACTCTACTCTACTCTACTCTACTCTGTGTTTGAGCCTGCCGGATATGCAAGTTTAGGATTTCTTCTTATATTTAATTTAAAACACTGTCATACACCGACCACCGTGAAGACGAAGAGCTCCTGTGACCTGAATAGTACACTAGGACAACATCTTGATACAGCAAGATAGAACCTAACTCAACATTCACTCAAATCTGGAAAACGGTCAACGTTCAAACTTTTAAGCTTCCTGTTCAATTAAAAAAAAAAAATTACGGAGCATCTTTGCATGCAATCTGCTTCTGGAGGACTGACGCAGGTGGGAGAAAGTGAATCCGAATTGCAGCCATGTTCTTCCCGACGCACAGAAGTCCTCCGAGCACTCGTTCCTTCTTCCTGTCTTCTGGCTTGGCTGGAGGGGGGGGCGGCGGCGGGGAGAATGACCAAGAGCTCCCACAGAAGCCGTGCACCCGACAAAGACGACGCTGGTGCCAGCCCAGAGCACAGCCACTAACAGGGCCCTTTCTGGGTCTCAGTTAGCACGACAGCATCTCCGGCCATCAGTTTTTTTCCCCGATAGGGTGACAAAGTCCCCCCCTTTTTGTCAATGAGCGTTGCCTCGAACGAACACCTGTTTTCATGACATTAAGACTTGCTGAAAAGCATCCTGCAAAGTGCATTCATTGCAGGCCACAGGGGGTAAGCTAAAAAGGAAAAGAAACCACCAGCACAGCATTTCTGAAGTCTGAAACAGAACAGCTGAGCTGTCCCGCAGCCACTGCCCCAGTGCTCTCCAAGCCAGAGTCCCGGAGAAGCACTGGATCTGCTGCTATTCCGACTGCATCGAGTCCAACATTAAGCCTGACATTCCAGGGCAAGGCTCGGCTGCGTGCCCGGGACATTCCAAAATATGTTCTGCTAACATCTCCTCCAGAGAAGGAAGCTCCGAATGCAGGAGTATCTAAGGTCAAGGGGCATTCAAGACCTCTCTCTTTTTGAGGTGCCCACAAGTGTCCTGAGAGAGGAGGACATGGCAGCGTGTCATGCACGGAGCTCTTTTGCAAAGCATTGAGGTCTCTTCTGTGCCAGCTCTAACAGGAGAGGGCACGTAAAATAAAAAAGGATTGGGGGGGGGGGAGGAAATCCAGAAAAAACTTGACAGTGGGGTCCTTGGTGCTCTCTGAGGCTTGGTTGTTTTCTTGCAGACGTTTCATCACCCAACTAGGTAACGTCGTCAGTGCTAGAAGGGGAGGAGGTTTGTGGACAGGAGGAGGAGAAGAATAAGGAAGAAGCCTGTTGGGTCCTCAGTGCTGAGCTTGGTTGTTTTCTTGCAGACGCTTAATTAGCCAAATAGATAACATCATTAATGCTAGAAAGGGGTGGGGTTTGTGAGGAGGAGGAAGCCTGTAGGTAACATCATCAGAGCTAGAATGTTGCACAATATTCTCAGAGACTCTTCTCATCCTGCTTACAATCTTTTTGAACTGTTGCCTTCTGGCAGAATATACAGAACAATCAAAACTCGGACCACACGCTTTCTGAATAGTTTTTATCCTAGAGCTATAATTGCACTTAATAATGAATTGAAGGGTCACCATCAGTGAGCTGTTGGATAGTATTACTTGGTCTGTTGTATGGATGTTTGAGTGGTTCAGGGTGGGGAATTCGTGGCGGGTGGGGATTGCTATGTGTGTTGGGACTGGTCTTGAAGCGTTATGTGAATGTCGTTGTATGGGTGTACTGTGTATATATGTACAATGACAATAAATTATTATTATTATTATTAGAAGGGGTGGGGTTTGTGGAGAGGAGGAGGAGGAAGAAGTCTGTTGGGTCCTTAATCCTCTCAGACCTTAGTTGTTTTCTTGCAGACGTTTCATTACCCAAGTGGGCCACGTCATCAGTGCTATAAGAGGGTAGGGTTTGTGGAGGAGGAGGAGGAAGCCTGTTGGATCCTTAGTGCTCTCTGAGCTTGGTTCTTTTCTCACAGACATTTCATTACCCCAATAAGTAACATAGCAATAGCAATAGCACTTAGACTTATTCACCGCTTTATAGTGCTTTACAGCCCTCTCTAAAGCAGTTTTACGGAGTCAGCATATTGCCCCCAACAATCTGGGTCCCACCTCGGAAGGATGGAAGGCTGAGTCAACCTTGAGTCTGGTGGGATTTGAACTGCCAAATTGCAGGCAGCCCGTAGTCAGCAGAAGTGGCCTGGAGTACTGCACTCTAAGCGCTGTGCCACCGAGGCTCATCGTCAGTGCTAGAAAGGAGAAGGGGTTGCTTTCGCTTTATATACAAGTGCCTTGTGGTGTCAGTGTTGGTAGGAAGTGATCTCGGTGGTTCCTTTATTAGGCTGGGGTTTTTTTTAATACTCTCCAACAGGGAATATTGTTCAAAAGACAATCCTAGTGGGTCTCAGAAACCAGTGTAAGGCCCAATAACATGTCCATTCTGCAAGAAGAAATTCCCAGGGTCTCTTAAAAAGCAATGCAGAAAATTTTAAACCGACAGCGCTTGTTTGAGGCTATCCGGTTTTCATTCCTGCAAGTAAGACTGCAAATAAGCTCATTGATGACTATACTTTCTATGCTGGACTACAGAGGTGGGTATTCAGCCGGCTCGGACGAACCGGTAGTAACGACCTGCGGGTGGGTCTGCCCACCTGCCCCGGCGTTATGCCATCCTATTTAGGCACGTTTTCAAGCCGTGCGCGTGTGTGCAAGCCATGCGCACGAGCAAAGCGCATGCATGGAAGGCCGTGCGCATATGCACGCGCTCACATTTGTGAACCGGTAGGGAAAGTTACCGTATTTTTCAGAGTATAAGACGCACCTTTTCCCCCCCTAAAAGAGGCAGAAAATTTGGGTGCGTCTTTTTCGAAGCTTTTTTCCCCAGCCCTAACGAGGTGCTAACGATCTCCCTGGCTCTTCCCATTGCTATTCCCTCTGAAAAAGGTTTTTTCAGCCCTAATAAGGTGCTAACGATCTTCCCGGCTTGCAGGGTTTTTTCATTCTTACTCCCTCCCAAAAAGTTTTTTCCAGCCCTAAGTTTTTGCAGGCTTGTTTTCCTTGCTACTCCCTCCGAAGGTTTTTTCCAGCCCTAACCAGGGGATAAAATAATGTGCTGAAGCTGACCAGACTAAGGATGCTAGCCAGATGAATACCTGGTAGGCAGATTGTTTTCCCCTATTTTCCTCCCCAAAACTTATACTCCGAAAAATACGGTAAGTGAATACCACCCCTGCTGGAGTAGCTGGATTCTTACAAACAGGAGTCAAGTGAACAATCCAGAACCTTCAGGTGTTTTCACTGAGAAGCCCCCTGTTATTTGCCATGCAGGTTGGGGCTGAAAGGCTGCAAGAATTCTGGCGATCTCCTGCCATTCCCTGCTGCTTCCTAACAATGGCACACAGCTGGGAGGATGGAGAGCCTGCAGTTTGTGCTGCCATCTGATGGGCACAACGGGTACAACAACTTCCCTTGTTCCCGAATCTACTCCAGCTAGTGGGCAGGAACCATCTTTTCCCCCAAGTCGAAAAAGAGGACAGGCCAGTCCTCAGCTTACAACAGTTCATTTAGTGACCGTTCAAACTTACAACGGCTACTAGTTTTAGACATATTTCTCAGCATTCAACCAGGATGGCCACATGCTTAATGTTAATGATATAGCTGTCATCTGTTACTTTTTGTACATGTGTTTTTATTACTGTTATGTCATTGCTCTGTTTGCAGTGGATGTTTGTTTGTTTCAAACCCCCCCCCCTTCCACTATTTTGTATTTTAACTTAGGAGACAAAACAATTTATTGTAAAAAAAAATAGAATGAGGGGAATTGACATTAAACAAGCTGTACATTTTCTTTGCTGCTATTCCCTCATTTCTTTCCCTAGAAAAGAATCAGCTGCAAACAAAGAATTAAATTCTGAGATAAGTTCCAATCAGAACGGTTCAGAATTCCATCTTCCATCCTCGATTTTCAACTCCCAGAATTCCCCAGCCAGCCGGAAATCCCCAAGTCTCAAAGTTGCCAAGATTGTACACCCCTACCATAGACAAAGTCAGCAGTGTGGCGTTTGCAGGCACCACGAGGGGTGACTCCCCCACGTCCCCAGTCCTGCAGTGTGTGCAAGCTGCCACCATTAAATTTTAAGAGATCTTGAAACATCACGTATGTCGTGAGATTTTGGGCGAAGAACACTAGATGCTTGAGTGAAGAGAGCTGATATCTTGCAAGGTTTAATGATCTGGTGAGAGGGCAGACAATTGAAATAAAGAATTTGAGGAATGCCTGCTTGGTGACTCCCGGAGATGGGAAAGGTTGGGGCCCTGGTGCAAAAAAATTACCGTATTTTTCTGAGTATAAGACGCACCTTTCCCCTCCCTAAAAGTGGCTGAAAATGTGGGTGCGTCTTATACTTCGAATGTAGCTTTTTTTTCCAGCCCTAACTAGGTGCTAACAGATCTTCCCAGCTCTTACCGGCTTGCAGGCTCTTTCATTGTTACTCTCTCAGAAGAAGGTTTTTCCAGCCCTAAGTCTTTGCAGGTTTTTTTTTCATTGGTCTACTTGCTCCAAAGAAGTTTTTTTCCAGCCCTAACCAGGTGCTAACGATCTTCCCAGCTCTTACTGGCTTGCAGGCTCTTTCATTGTTACTCTCTCAGAAGAATGTTTTTCCAGCCCTAAGTCTTTGCAGGGTTTTTTTTCATTGGTCTACTTGCTCCAAAGAAGTTTTTTTCTAGCCCTAACCAGGTGCTAACGATCTTCCCAGCTCTTACTGGCTTGCATGCTCTTTCATTGTTACTCTCTCAGAAGAAGGTTTTTCCAGCCCTAAGTCTTTGCAGGGTTTTTTTTTTCATTGCTCTACTTGCTCCAAAGAAGTTTTTTTCTAGCCCTAACCAGGTGCTAACGATCTTCCCAGCTCTTACTGGCTTGCAGGCTCTTTCATTGTTACTCTCTCAGAAGAAGGTTTTTTTAAGTCCTAACCAGGGGATAAAATAATGTGCTGAAGCTGACCAGACTAAGGATGCTAGCCAGATGAATACCTGGTAGGCAGATTGTTTTCCCCTATTTTCCTCCCCAAAAACTAAGGTGCGTCTTATACTCCGAAAAATACGGTAACTGTCCTAATTAAAAGGTGCAAAATAAAAATGGTAAGAGATTCCATGCCTATCCCAAGGGATATGGATCAAAATTCAAATTTACCTGTTCCATTTGATTGCCTCCAAGAAAAATAAAGGGCAGAGAATTTGGGTGGAAACGGGGAGAGCTGCATAGTTGTAAAACGCCAGCGAGAGTAGTGTGGTCATTAGGAACTGTGGCAAAGGGATTCTTTGGGAAGAAAATGAGGCTTTTTGCAAACGGCGTCGACCGCAAAGCTGTCTCTGTGTTCATCACAGTTCAAAAGTTCCCGAACTTGCCTCTTGCGTTTGTTAAGCAAGGTGTGATTGGCGTTTTCATCGCGTCTGCCTTCGGGGAGGCCCAGGGTTCTTAAACAGGCAATAGCCGCCGCTTGTTCTGCAAGTTTCTTGGATTTTTCCCTGGAAAAGAAGACGACGGGAACATGGTTGCTAAGAGTCTGGATTTTGATCATGTGACCATGGAGATATGCTGTCACGGTCTTTAAGTGTGAAAAAAGGTCATAAGCAGTGGTGGGTTCCTACCAGTGCGGTCCACTCTATAGCACCGGTAGCGGCCCACTGGTGACGTCACAGTACTGGTGCGGTCGGTTGCCGGTGCCTGGGTGCCGCCATGTTTTTTTTAAAAAAAATATTTTTTTTAAAAAAAAATTCTTCTGCGCATGCCCAGAAGCTGAGCTTCCAGCACTGCTCATGCTCTGTCTTCCTACCCCACAGTGAGTCCAAGCAGGGGAGGATGGCTGAGGGAGCGCGTGAGACGCTGAAAGAACGGGCGGCAGGAGCTATCTCCATTCTCCTCCCTTCAACAGTCCGAGAAGCCACGAACGTGTGGTGATGATCCTAGGCATTTTTGCACGTTCGAGTCTTCTTGAGCTGCTGAGGGGAGGGGGAATGGGCGGCAGGACCTAACTCAGTTCCCCTCCCTTCAGCAGTCTGAGAAGCCATGCCCACCTGATCACATGGCTGGCAAGCCACACCCACAAAATAAGCCATGCCTACAGAGTGGTAGTAAAAAAATTAGGAACCCGCCCCTGGTCATAAGTCACCTTTTTCAGTAACTTCGAACGGTCACTAAACGAACTGTTGTAAGCTGAGGACTACCTGTATATCACTGCAGTAAAGCAACTGAGCTGGCTAGCCTTGTAGGGTCTGTGAGCTCCTGCTTGGAGCGAGTTCTTCAAGATGAATGGTTGGGTTACAACAGTGATGGCGAACCTTTTTTGGCTCGGGTGCCAGTGCCCACACCCATAATGTAATGCCCTCTCCCCCCCCCCCCCGTGCATGCGTACAACCCCCGTGCTGCCCCCCATGCATGCGTACAACCCCACGCGCTGCCCCCCAGTGCATGCACACAGGCCTCACTGAAGCCTCCGGACTTCCAGTAGGCCCGTTGCACTGTTTTTTGCTCTCCCCAGGGTTCAGGAAAGGCTCCAGAAGCCTGGGGACGGCGAAAAATGGCCCGACGGGCCGACCGGAAAGTTCGGAAATGAAACGGAAGTGGAGCTGCCCTACTATTTACCTTCAGATAGTTGCAGCCAGGCCTCTCACACCTCGGCCCATTTCTTCTGCAGCCGGGAAGGCTTTCCTGAAGGCCTCTCTAGCCGATAACAGAGCTCCGGATCGATCTGGAGCTCTGTTATCGGCTGCAGAGGCCTTCAGAAAAGACTTGCCGGCTGCAGAAAAAATGGGCCGAGCTGTTGGAGGCCTGACTGCAACTGTCCAAAGACGAAGAAGTTCCTGAAGACCTCTGACAGCGAAAAGGAGGCTGGGGGTGACGCACACAAGTGAACTTCTGGTTGGGCCGTTTTTCGCAGTCCCCAGGCTTCAGGAGGCCCGAAAGGGGAGACTCTCTGCAGCCACACAAGTGTTCACTGCACCTATCCGGCCCAGGGGCCGTAGTTTGAGGACCCCTGATTTAGTGCAATATAAAAAATGCAAATAATTTTTCTGTGGACCACCAAAATTTTCTCGCGGACCACCAGCGGTCCATGGACCACCAGTTGGTGACCGCTGATGTAGATCATCTTTTGCAACCTTCTGACAAGCAAAGTCAATGGGGAAGCCAGATTCGCTTAACAACCTTGTTACTACCTTAACAAATGGCAGTGATTCACTTAACAAATGTTTCACTTAGCAACATAAATGTTCAGCTCATTTGTGGTCATAAGTCAAAGGACCACCTGGAGTGTGTCCTGCTTTTTTTAGCCGTTGCGTGTGAATTAATCACCCACAAGAACATCTAAGACTGGTGGACTTCAACTCCCAGAATTCCCCAGCCAGCACGGAATTCTGGGAGTTGAAGTCCACAAGTCTTAAGGTTGCCAAGGTTGGACACCCCTGATCTAAAGGTACCGTACCAGTAATGGGTTTCACTTACCTTTGCTACCGGTTCGGAGATGTGCGCATGCGCACCGCTTCTGCGCATGCACAGATCGTCCATGATGAGGTGGGCGGAGCCTCCCGCCGCTACTACTGGTTCGCCCAAACCGGGGCAAACCGGTAGCAACCCACCACTGTACCATACCAACATTCGGTAGCATTATCATTACTCCTCTCTTTCCGAGTTGTCATGAACAACGTCACTCTCTCTAGGAAATGATCGCCTTGTAAAAACTCTTCCCCAAAAGCTGCTTACCAGAACGTCGAGCTGTATTTTTGCCCAGCAACTGTCACAACAGAACAGAACAGTCGATCCCGCGGTCTTTCGATCTAAAGCAAGGTGAGAAACGAAAGGGGTGGGTGGGGGTTGGATTTGAAGTCAACGCAAGCGATCCGTCCCATGGGAGTGAAATGTTGGCGAAGCTATCAAATCCCCAACAGGTGCCACATTTCCGTTCGAGGATGGGAGCAACCAGCCGCAGTTTAAAGCTAGGATCCAGAAGCTTAAAGGCAGCTGGCCCGCCGCATTCAAAGGGGCTTTCGGTTCTTTGGTTTTCCTGAACAGCTGCTCCTCCAGAAGACAGAGCAAACTGCTGGTGGAAAAGCTGGAGAATTTCAAAGGCAGCTTGGAGTACAAGAGGCTTGGGCCTAAGTGTGCAAGCAGACTGGGTCAAAATCCCCCCAGACACATAACAAATATTTGCACAGACCGCCCAACTATTTCTTGCTATCGGAGCTAAAGTTTTAAGAGGACAAGGTTCCCTATTCAAATCAAATATTTATTGTGCTCGTAAGGAGATTCCCTTTGAATGATGGGGGAACTGCGGATGGGTGCTCTACAAATTCAACAGCAAGAGATAGATTCTGTGGCAGAGGAAATATTTAGATTAAATAAACAGGATAAAAGGAGTTACAAGACACCAGAGGAGAAGCATGGAAGATTCACCAAAAAGTTAATAAGAGTTGAAATTCTAAAAAGGATAAGAGATGATGGATAGATATAGAATATTTTTTTAACATGGGTGGTTATTTTATTGTGTTAGAAAAAAGAAGTAGAAAGTAGAAATTGGGAAAATAGTATTATATATACTAAAATATAATAGAACATATTATAATTACTATGTATACACAAATGTTAGTTGAAAAATTACGATTATGTATATTTAAATGGTAATATCACTATTAGAATTATATGTAAAGTATATTGACCCACACAATACACTGTTCACCAAGCACTTATGGATGTTAAAGAATGAAAATATGTGTGTGTGTGTGTGTGTGTGTGTGTGTGTGTGTGTGTGTGTGTGTAACATTTTTTGCTGATAAATGAAAATAAAAAATATATATCAGGGATGTGTTCTAATTTACCTCGCTGCCAGTTCGCTTCCTCCTGCGCCATGTGAGCGTGCTTCGCGCATGCATGTGCAGTGACAAAACATCCAAAAATTTTTTTAAAAAAGGGGGGGAGCCAAAAACAAGATGGCGACGCATGCACAGTACTGGAAACTTGGCTTCTGCGCATGCACAGAAGAAAAAAAACCTGAAAAAAATTCGGGGGGGGGGGAATCCAGAAAAAAAAAATCCGATTTTTTTTAAAAAGATGGCGGCCTCCATGGACTGGCACCAACAGAACCGGTTCCGTGACATCATCGTGACGTTACCAGCAGTTTGCTACCGGTTCAGATGAACCGGTCCAAACCGGGAGGAACCCACCTCTGAGATATATACATATATACCCCGTTTGCCCCAAAATAAGGCATCCCCTGATAATAAGCCCAGTCGGGCTTTTGAGTGCATAGCAATAAGGCCAAGCACTTATTTCAGGGTTCAAAAAAATATAAGACAGGTTCTTGTTTTCGTGTTCAATTCCCAGTAACGGTATGGCTATCTGACGAAAGCTAAATAGCTCGAAATAGATCTATAATAGTCTCCCTTTATTTTCATTTATCAGCAAAAAATGCTACACATATAGAAGATAGTGTGTCTACTATAGAAACTGCCTGAATGGTCCCAGAGAGGGGCTGAAAGGCAAAAGGAAGCTGTGATGCTTTCTCGCATATTTGGGTACACCAGGCTGATACGACAGAAAAACATATATAACCCTTTCCTGGTGAAGAGCTGATAGGGAATAGAGCCTGTGGCCTAGTGGCTAAGCTGCTGCCTTACAAGGCAGGCGGCCCAGGTTCAAATCCCAGTAAGGGTATGGCTATCTGACGAGAGCTAAATAGTTCGAAATAGATCTATAATAGTCTCCCTTTATTTTCATTTATCAGCAAAAAATGCTATACACACACACACACACACAGAGAGAGAGAGAGAGAGAGAGAGAGAGAGAGAGAGAGAGAGAGTGAGTGAGAGAGAGAAAGAAAGAAAGAAAGAAGAGAAAGGAGAGAGAAAGAAAGAAAGAAAGAAAGAAAGAAAGAAAGAAAGAAAGAAAGAAAGAAAGAAAGAAAGAAAGAAAGAAAGAAAGAAAGAAGAGAGAGAGATGAGTCTCTTTGGGAAGGTATGGTTTAAAACAAATGAATTTCGCCGTGCGGCATCTTACTGTTTCATAAGAAGGTTGAAGCAGCTTCTCTTTCCTGCACCATTCCAGAAGATACATTTTGGGGGTAATTTGTGGGGGATACTCTCGTCTGAAGAGGAAAAAAAGAAAACAAAACAATAAATACTCACTGTAGGCCAGGGGCTACAATCATCTTCAACAGCCCAATCTGTTACACCAACGTTTTTCAAATTTGGCAATTTTAAGAGGTGTGGACTTCAACTCCAAGAATTCTCAGGTCAGCAAGCCAGCTGGGGAACTCTGGGAGTTGAAGTCCACATATTTTGAGGTTTCCAAGTTCAGAAAACACTGTACTAGAAGATAGGAAGAAGTTTCTGCTAGTCCTGCTCTTCTGAGGCGTGAAAAGAGTTGAAGCGAGGAGATGCTGATTTTCAGGAACAACGTCAGTCCTTTATTTTATTTATTTATTTATTTTGCTGTTCTTATATGCCGCCCTACTCCCTAGGGCCATGGTGGCGAACCTATGGCACGCAAACCGGAAGTGCTGAAAAACGCACTTCCGGTTTGCCGGTGAGCTGTTTTTTGCACTCCGGAGGGTTCAGGGAAGCTCCCTAAAGCCCCGGAATGCAAAAAACTACAAAACGGACAAACCGGAAGTGTGGAAAAACGTTGATGTTGGACAACCATTTATCTGAAGTGGTTTAGGGTTTCCTGCCTAAGCAGGGGAATGGACTAGAAGACCTCCAAGGCCCCTTCCAGCTCTGTTATTCTATTACAGTCATATGTTCATATTATATTCAGCACAAAATCTGACTTTTGCAATAGATTTTTATTATCAACATTTTACAAAGGCTGACTTTAAAATACCGGCGTAGTTTTCATTAGCAGTTTCCCCTAATATGGGCAACTTTGGGAAGCAAAGTTTTTCCATAAAATATGGGAGAAATTAACTTTGGAGCAAACTGTGCTGGCTTGAGCCTAATTTGACACTGCAAGACCACACTTGTGCTATTGTGTGAACGCAACTCAATGATATATTCCGCAGCACAGTGCAATTAAAATCGTGGCTTAATGTGATGGTTGAACACAGGCAACTGTACCTTATCAAACCAAGATTAAACAGCCCATGGCTTAGTGTAACCCAGAAGCTCTCTCAATGTTTAGTCTTTAAAAGAAACAGAGGATGCTAATTATCTCACTTACTTATCAAACTTAACTGCCATTTTGATGACATCTGTATCTTCAGTGTGATCATCATTATTTGGGCTCTTGACTTGTAGCGAAACTTTTCTCTTCTCCAGTAAATCAGATACTTCTTGGAAAAAACTACGCATCTCGAAAACTTCACTAATTAAAAAAAATCCAATTAATTCTAGAAAATATTCTTGGATTTTTAGAATAGAATAGAATAGAATAATGAAGAAATTGAATGGAATGGAATAGAATTAGAATTAGAATAGAATAGAATAGAATTCTTTATTGGCCAAGTGTGATTGGACACACAAGGAATTTGTCTTGGTGCATATGCTCTCAGTGTACATAAAAGAAAAAATATATTTGTCAAGAATCATGAGGTACAACACTTAATGATAGTCTGGTACAAATAAGCAATCAAATCATATTAGAAACCTGTCAATATAAATCATAAGGATACAAACAACAAAGTTACAGTCATACAGTCATTAGTGGGAGGAGATGGGTGATGGGAACGATGAGAAGATTAATAGTAGTGCAGTACTATAGTGAATTAATTATTATATAAAAATAATTATTATATAAAATAATTAATAGTAGTGAAACTGGAATATATTTATATGTGCGCTTATGAACATAAACACACATACCGTATACTTTACACATTCATAAACATACAGGTAGTCCTTGACTTACAACAGTTCATTCAGTGACCGTTCAAAGTTACACACTGAAACATGTGACTTATGATGTTTCATACGTATGACCATTGCAGCATCCCCATGGTTACATGATCAAAATTCAGACGCTTGGCAAATGGTTCGTATTTATGACGGTTGCAGTGTCCCAGAGTCACGTGATCCCCTTTTGCGATCTTCGGACGAGCAAAGTCAATGGGGAAGCCAGATTAACAACCGGGTTACTAACTTATCAACTTAAGGGATTCACTTAACAACCGTGGCAAGGAAAGTCGTAAAACGGGGCAAGTTTCACTGAACAAACAGAAATTTTGACCTCAATTGTGGTCGTAAGTCGACAACTACCTGTATTATTTATTTTTATTTTATGATTAGGTTCTTCTATGCCGCCCTTTTACAACATTTTAAAAGAACATTATTAGTATTATGAAAAGCACTGATTGTATAGTACAGTGATGGCGAACCTATGGCACGCGTGCCACAGGTGGCACGCGGAGCCATATCTGCCGGCACGCGAGCCGTTGCCCTAGCTTAGCTCCAACGCACTTGTGCATGCTGGCCAGCTGATTTACGGCTCACGCCGAGGCTCTGGGAGGGCGTTTTTGGCTTCTGGAGGGCCTCCGGAGGCATTTTCGCCCTCCCCAGGTTCCAGGGAAGCCTACTGGGCCCACCAGAAGTCGGAAAATGGGCCATTTCCGGCCTCCAGTGGCATTAAATTATGGGTGTGGGCACTCACGCGTGCGCGATAGCGTGCGCACACACGCTTTCGGCACTCGAGGAAAAAAAGGTTCGCCATCACTGGCATAGTAAAAGGTAAAGAGGCCTCTTTGATCAAATAAGGTAACATCTCCTTTAAAAGGAGCTCAACTCTTGAAGACACATAGACACACACCTGTTATTTACTTGGCAGGAGTCCACCTGCCACTGCCTCCTTCTGATACATTTAGCCCAGGCAAGCCAAAGCTTTGAGATTTGTTGCATGTCTCCCATCCAGGATCAAGCAGGCCTAACTCTGCTTAAGTTTTTGAGTAAAACAGTAACAAGAATATCCCACCACGGCGTCAATCTTATCCCTATTTACTTGGGAAGAGGCTTCCTTAAAGACTCACTTCTGAGCGGTTTTGAATAAAAATGTTGTTTTCGCATAGATTCAACCTCTTAACAGTTAAGCTTTTCAGGTCTTTGGGGGCTTTCCGATAAAAAAAACTAACATCAATTTTAATGTTAACATGTATGGTTTTAATGTTTTGTCTTGTTGCTTTTACTTCATTGTAAGCTGCCTCTACGCGAGGTGGGCAACATATACATTTAATAAACAAACAAACAAAGCAAGTGGTGTTCAAAAGAACTCTTGATAATTTTACGTTAGGTTTTTATATTACTTTGAATAGTATAAAATGAATAAGATAAGTATGATTAAATTCCACTGGTGATACGAAGATTAGAATTATTTTAATAGAATAGAAGATTTTCTTCCAGCAATGGCAGTTAGCATCAGGGTCGGGTTCCTAATTTTTTTACTACCACTCTGTGGGCGTGGCTTATTTTGTGGGTGTGGCTTGCCGGCCATGTGACTGGGTGGGCGTGGCTTCTCGGACTGCTGAAGGGAGGGGAACTGAGATAGGTCCTGCCGCCCAATCCCCCTCCCCTCAGCAGCTTGAGAAGCCTCAAACATGCGAAAATGCCTAGGATCATCACCGCGCGTTTGTGGATTCTCAGACTGCTTAAGGGAGGGGAATGGAGATAGCTCCTGCCGCCCGTTCTTTCAGCGTCTCACACGCTCCCTCAGCCATCCTCCCCTGCTTGGACTCACTGTGAGGTAGGAAGGCAGAGCATGAGCAGTGCCGGAAACTCGGCTTCTGGGCATGCACAAAAGAAAAATTTAAAAAATATAAAAAAAATTTTCAAAAAAATGGCGTCGCCCAGGCACCGGCAACCGACCGCACCGGTACTGTGACGTCAGCAGCGGGCCGCTACCGGTGCTATAGAGTGGACCGCACTGGTAGGAACCCACCACTGGTTAGCATGCTTTAAAACAAGATGTAAACAAAAGTGCCAAGTTTTTGTATTAAAAACTTTTAACAAATATTTTAACACATTTGCATTTTCGTACTTTACACTGTTGGCTTTGTCCAGGGACACTTTGATTAAAATTAAAAGCATGAAAACGCCCTTACCAGATTTCCTCTAAAGACTGTGCAGCGTGCAGCTTCTTTCCTTGTGCGTTTTCTAATTGCTCCCTTAACATCTGGCACAGGCAATACTTCGTATTGGTATAATGATTATCGTATCTCACTGCCTAAGGAAAACAAGACGAGTAGCAACGCTTTAACAAAGGAGAAAGAAAAGTTTTACAATAAGAAAGTTCAAATAGTTCAAATTTTGGCTCAAACTTTTTGTAAACGAAGAAGATATCCATATTCATTTTAAACCTCATTAGTAGAGCTTGGCCAGGCCTTCAAACCCAATTCTTTTTTTTTTTAATTCAAAAAGTTTTATTAGTACAAAGTACAAACATTTTTCTCTTTTCTCCCCCCTTCCCCCCAGACCCCTCCCCACCCCCCTTACCCTCCCCCCCCTCTCACCCACCCACCCCGACTTCCCAGAAAAAGCACAGGGTATAGTTTTCAATAAACATAAAATTAAAATATACTAACAGATTATTAATTTCAAAATCTCTCTAGTTCTTTAACTCCTTGTTACTCAAAACCTTTTAAACATAATCTCAAAATTAGGCATATATCATTAATAAACTAACATTCCAATATATCAAATTATTAATTTCACAATTATTCTAGATCTTCAAACCCAATTCTTGTTCATTTCAAGAAAGGCGGATTTCCAACTCTCTTGAGTTGCAGGAAATTTTAAAATATGTGAGAAACCTGGTACTAAAACAGTCATCTTTCTCTCATATCAGAGATCTACACTGAACGAACTGTGTAGCTTACAGATGGGGAACAATTACTCCATTAAGGACAGACTTCCCTTAAAAGAGAAAATTAACAAGAAGTAGAATTTTTGAGAGACCGAAAGAAAATGGTTAAAAAGGGGAAGGTTAGTGGAAAGGAGGAAGGAAAATAGAGTTCATATTAGTAGATTTAAGAAAATTGTATCAATATTATTAATTGTGGTTAATCAAGTTAAAGGGTTTTCATGTTAGATTTGAATATGATGATGTATATTGTTTAGAGCAAAACAGATTAGTAGGAAAAGTGGGATGGGAAATTTGAAATATTATTAATTGTGGATAGTCAATCAAATTAAAGGGTTTTTATGCAATATGATGGTGTATATTGTTGATAGTAAAATAGAACAGCAGATGGAATGTGAAAAGGTAATTTGGTTTAATTTTAAAGACAACTTAAATTAAAAGATGAAGTTGAAATGTAGTGGGATAAATTTGAGAAATATATGCAGTAATGAGAAATAAGACAACTAATTGATATTATTGTAAGAGATTAGGAATTTAGGGTGATTAGTAATATTGCTTATGTATTAAGAAGAAAATGAGTTAAGATAAAGAAATATGTAAAGAGAATATTATGGATGAAATTGAAAACAGAGATATGATGTAAAATGGATTATGTATATGAAAAGATATGTAACAATGATCTGGACAACACTTTGTTCATAAAATATGTATGTTTGGGGAGGAGTGAACAAAAAAATTGTAATAAAAATTGATTTTTTTAAAAAAGGACAGATTTCCCTTCAATACAATATCTATTTGTATTGAAAGAATACAAATTCTTTCAATACAAATAGATATTGTATTGAAGGGAAAGAAACAAGAAAGGTAGAGCTTAATCCACTCGAGCTCACCCCCCAAGTATGTATGGTTGTTGAATGGATGTTGTCGTTTTTATATTGTGCTTTTAAATTTTGTACTTGTTTTTAATTAATATTTAATTGGTTATTCTTGTATTTTTTTCTCTGTTGTACGCCGCCCTGAGTCCTCCGGGAGTTGGGCGGCATATAAGAATACCAAAATAAATAAATAAATAAATAAATATTTCTGATTAGATTTAAATAGAATAGAATAGAATAGAATAGAATAGAATAGAATAGAATAGAATAGAATAGAATAGAAAAGAAAAGAATAGAATAGAATAGAATTTTATTGGCCAAATGTGATTGGACACACAAGGAATTTGTCTTGGTGGATATGCTCTCAGTGTACATCAGGGGTCGGGAACCTTTTTGACTAAGAGAGCCATGAAAGCAAAAAATTTGGAAATTTATTTCAGTGAGAGCCATATAATATATTTTAAAAGTGAATTCAACTAAATGTCAATAGGGACAATGGGATATTGAGAGAATCCCTGTCTTTGTGCTGTTTAATTTGTTGCTGCTGTAGCAGCTTCCTTGCTCCAAAGTGATATTTGTCTTTGAGTTGGTGATTTCCATCATAGCATTGGTAATGATTCTTTCTTTCTTTCTTTCTTTCTTTCTTTCTTTCTTTCTTTCTTTCTTTCTTTCTTTCTTTCTTTCTTTCTTTCTTTCTTTCTTTCTTTCTTTCTTTCTTTCTTTCTTTCTCTCTGCAAACCAATCCCCACCGTGGCTCCTTTCTCCCTCGCCCAGCCCTCTTCCAAGACGTCAAGTGCGGGGAACCGCACCAAGCGAGGTAGGTGGGTGGGTTGCTGAAGAAGCCCCGGAGCCCCGCCGCCAACCTGCGTCTCCTGCTGGGAAGGAGCCTCTGTCGCTGTCTCTCGCGGGGTTCCAGCCACCCGACTGAGTCCCCGACCGCGGCACCGGCAGGGTTAACGCGCATGGGAGGGAAGGAGAGAGCGCGCTACCGCCGCCGCTGCTACTTTCGCTGCTCCAATATTTCTTTGGTGGGCCTGCGCAGGAGGGACCGCTGAGCAGAGGCACCCGGCGAGCGGGGTGAGAGGCGTGGGGATGCCAGAAGTGGCGGCGGCGGCGACAGGCTCCTGCCCGCGTCTCCCACCCGCCTCTTGCCTTAAGCTGCCGGGCGCCTCTGCTCCATGGTCCCTCCCGCGCGCGCCCACCAAAGAAATATCAGAGCGGTGAAAGCAGCAGTGGCGGCGGTAGCGCTCTCTCTCCTCTCCCATACGCATTAACCCTGCCGGTGCCGCGGTCAGGGACTCAGTAGGGTGGCTGGAGCCCCGCGAGAGACAGCGACAGAGGCTCCTTCCCAGCAGGAGACGCAAGTTGGCGGCGGGGCTCCGGGGCTTCTTCAGCCGCTTGGCTGGAGAACGGCGGGGATGTGGCCATGGCCGTTTTTTAGCTCCCCCCGTCCCGGCTGAACGCCGCCATTTGGGTTATTTTTCCCTCTGTGCATGCGCGCGCATGCACAGAGGGAAAATTACCCAAATGATTGTGGTCAGCCGGGACGGGAAAGCGGTGATTGTGTTCAGCCGGGACGGGAAAGCGGGCAGGAGAAGCTCTGCGCCGCAACCGCCGCCAGTTCCATCGGCTATACGCGGAAGGACTGGCCCGGGCGAACCGGGAGGATTTCACCCCTGCTGCGAGCCATATGCAATCATCAAAAGAGCCACATCTGGCTCGCGAGCCATAGGTTCCCGACCCCTGGTGTACATAAAAGAAAAGATAAGTTCATCAAGAATCATATGGTACAACACTTAATGATAGTCCGGGTACAAATAAGCAATCAAATCATATTAGGAACCAGTCAATTTAAATTGTAAGGATACAAGCAACAAAGTTACAGTCATACAGTCATTAGTGTGAGGAGATGGGTGATGGGAACGATGAGAAGATTAATAGTAGTGCAGACTTAGTAAATAGTTTGACAGTGTTGAGGGAATTATTTGTTTAGCAGAGTGATGGCGCCTTTCCCTCAGGATCTCAAGGAGACTTACACAGAGCTTCTTCTCCTTTTTCCCCTACAGCAAGGGGTCTCCAAACCTGACAACTTTTGAAACTTGTGGACTTAAAAGAGTTGAGGAACTCCTAGAATTCCTCAGCCCTACAGCAATAACCCTGTAAAACAGGCTGGGCTGGCCCAAAGACATCAAAGGAGTTTCCATGGCTGAGGGCAGATGAGAACCTCCCAAGTGCCAGTCAAGACCCTAATGTAGGGCTCCCCAAACTTGGCAACTTTAAGACTTGTGGAATTCAACTATGCTGGCTGGAGAATTCTGGGAGTTGAAGTTCACAAGTCTTAAAGTTGCCAAGTTTGAAGACCTCTGCCCTAATGCCTAAACCACAATAGCTGCCATATGGAAGTTTGACTTAACCACCGTGTTACTAATTTAACAGCTGCAGTGATTCCACATTCACAAATGTGGCAAGTCGTAAAATGGCCCAAAACTCACATAACAAATGTCTCACTTTTAAATTTTGGGCTCAGTTGTGGTTGTTAAGTACCGGTATAGGGCTGCAGGACCCAGAGTTATGAAACCCAGAATAATGGGGTCCATGGTTTCATATTACTGCAAACACAGACATAATTAAGGTTTTTTTTTCCCCTCCTAAGAGACTGCTATGAAGAATGCATACGTATTTGATATATTCCTCCATGACGTCCTTCAGGGGCAAAAGTCCTTCCTTCCTGAAGACAGAGGGGTTCCACATGGCAGCCCGGGCCACCATTACGGAAGATGCCGAGGTTGCCTCCTGGAAGAGCCGAAGGTCAGAATGTGCTTTGACGAAATCATGAGATCCTCCACTGAAACAAGATGATGATTTTGCATTAGCAGAAGCGGTGCATGAACATCATCATCATCATCATCATCATCATCATCATCACAACAACAACAACAACAACAGAGTTGGAAGGGACCTTGGAGGTCTTCTAGTCCAACCCCCTGCTTAGGCAGGAAACCCTACATCACTTCAGACAAATGGTTATCCAACTTTTTTTTTTCTCTCTCTCTCTCTCTTTTGCCATGTCATCTAGATGTTGGGACTACTTCTCACACCAATAGTTGAAAGATCCAGAGTCAAAATTAGGTGTAGTTATTGTTATCTCCCTATTGGTTCATCTTCACTCAGTGCTGCTAAGAAAGCAAAAACTGTATTTTTGCATCAAAAGGTTGGACAGGTGTTTTATATATATATATATACATGTGATATCTGAAATATTGTAATACATTCTTACCGATGATGTCATGGATGAATGGATGGATGGATGGATGGATGGAAGGAAGGAATAGCACTTAGACTTAAATACCACTTCACAGTGCTTTACAGCCCTCTCTAAGTGGTTTACACAGTCTGCATATTGCCCCCAACAATCTGGGTCCTCATTTTACCCACCTCGGAAGGATGGAAGGCTGAGTCAACCTTGAGCCTGGTGAGATTTGCAGGCAGCCAGCAGGCAGCAGAAGCAGTCTGCAGTACTGCACTCTAACCACTACACCACCGTGGCTCAGTGGTTAATAACTCTCCTTCCATCTCCCACAGTATCGGATTGAACTGATGAAGCTTCCAGGATAAGAAGCGAAACATCTTGTTTGTCCTCAAACAAACAAATAAACAAACAAACAGCAAAACCAGGTGCATTTTCAAAAACCACTTTTGCTAGATGTTGTGCATTCTGCAGAAGAGCAAAGCTGCTGAGAAGTGTCCGTCAACTTTTGAAAGGATGGGACACGCCTTCAACAGCGGACAGCAAGCAATTCAAAGGGTCAAGCACTACATGGGCATTCTGGCCATCACTCGTCTAAAGCAGGGGTCTCCAACCTTGGCAACTTTAAGACTTGTGGACTTCAACTCCCAGAATTCCTCAGCCAGCTTTGCTGGCTGAGGAACTCTGGGAGTTGAAGTCCACAAGTCTTAAAGTTGCCAAGGTTGGAGACCCCTGGTCTAAAGCAGTGTTTGCAACTTTAAGCGTGCTGGCTGAGGAATTCTGGGAGTTGAAGTCCACAAGTCTTAAAGTTGCCAAGGTTGGAGACCCCTGGTCTAAAGCAGTGTTTGCAACTTTAAGTGTGCTGGCTGAGGAATTCTGGGAGTTGAAGTCCACAAGTCTTAAAGTTGCCAAGGTTGGAGACCCCTGGTCTAAAGCAGTGTTTGCAACTTTAAGCGTGCTGGCTGAGGAATTCTGGGAGTTGAAGTCCACAAGTCTTAAAGTTGCCCAGATTGGGAAACGCACTGCTCTAAAAGATATATGTTAGCATTAATAGCTAGCTACGGGTAGCTCTTGACTTGCAACAGTTCATTTAGTGACTGTTCAAAGTTACAACAATATTGAACAAAGTGACATATGACCATTTCACAGTTGCAACTTTTGTAGCATCCCCATGGCCGTGTGATCAATTTTCAGACGCTTGGCAACCGGCTCACATTTAAGACGGCTGCAGTGTCCTGGGGTCATTTTGCCACCTTCTGACAAAGCAAAGCCCACGGGGAAGCCAGATTCACTTAACAACCATGTTCCTAACTTAACAACTGCAACGATTCACTTAACAACCGTGGCAAGAAAGGTCGTAAAATGGGGCCAAACTCGCGTAACCAATGTCTCACTTAACAATGGAAACATTGGGGGTCAATTGTGGCCGTACGTCAAGGACAGCAGTGAAATCTACTTACCTTCCCTATCGGAAGTTTTTTCGCACACGCTCTGCTCACACACGGGCCTTTTTCACCCTCTGCGCATGCGCAGAACGCTTCACGCAGGCGCAGAGGGTAAATAACAAGAAAATGGTGAAGTCCGGGAGGGTGGGCGGAGCCTCGTGCTGCCGTCGCTCCCGGTTCTCCGAACCACCGGCGGGGGCCGCTACCGGTACGCCCGGACCAGGCCGAACCGGGAGCATTTCACCCCTGGTCAAGGACTACCTATATAGCAGATGTCCGAAGCTCTGCTAACTGCAGATGAAGCAACATTTATGTTCACAATGCACTTTGTCAATCCGTGCAGCTTGTTTGCACCAAGATTGGACCCTGAGTAAATTTGTTCTACTTACTTGGCTATTACTGGGATAGAAACCGCCTCGGAGATGGCTTTGATGACGTCGCAGTGGACAGGATGCTGAGGCCTCTCTTCTTTCTTCCTTCAGAAAGGAAAAGATCAGGGATTAGCAAGAAGGCAAATTAGAGCCGAGGTGGCGCAGCGGTTAGAGGCAGTACTGCAGACCACTTTAGCTGACTGTGATCCGCAGGTCAGCGGTTCAAATCTCATCGGCTCAAGGTTGACTCAGCCTTCCATCCTTCCGAGGTAGGTAAAATAAGGACCCAGATTGTTGGGGGCAATATAAATATACATTGCTTACTGGTGTAAACCGCTTAGAGAGTGCTTGCACTGTGAGGCGGTATATAAATCTCACAAATAAATAAATAAATAAAATAAGGCTGAGTTAACCTTGAACTGGTTAGAATCGAACTCCTGGCAGTGGGAAGTTAGCCTGCAATACTGATGACAGGCCTGGAAACCATTTTGGGCCTTGGATCTTCAGGCCTGCCACACTTTAGGTGCTGTGGGAAAGTGGGAGGGGGGATTGCATGGAGTTGTAGAGGTATTTAGCCATAACGACGTTCTTTTCTCTGAGAGTCAAGGACATTCAGCCTGCACCTGGAGAGGCGTGACTGGAATACATCTCCAGTTGGGATAGTGAATTGATTGGACCATGTGATGGACATGTAGGTGCAGGGGCAGGGACTTGGGACTTTCTTTTGGGTGGGGAAAACCCGGGAGCTTTCAGATTCGGGTTTTCCCAGATGTGCCAATATGACATCTCTAATAAAATGGAACTTTGAGGAATGCTTAGTCTCGGAGTCTTCTTTCATTGGGGATGTTACTTGGAACCCTGACAACTGCATTCTAACCACTGCGCCACCACGGTGGTTGTTGGGTTTTTTTTTGGCAGTACCAGCCTGTTCTACCAATTCCAGCTCAAAGGGTTTTATGATGTAGGACTCACGAGAATTTTTTCTTTTCTTTTCAGATGGAGGATTCGTTTACCTTCCGTGAACGGCAATTGCAGCAACGCCAGCCTGCTCTATCCTCTTTACCAATCTTAGCGTTTCTTCTTCCTGAAAACGGTGTGGAGGGGAAAACATTCAGCACTCACCCAAAGTTTGCTACTTAACTTTTCTGAAGCTAAAGGTGGATGAGGTTCCACACAATAAATATGCAAAATCTTTTTTTTGGGGGGTAGGGGAGGCAAAAAGCTGTCGTTGACTTTGGGGGGGTGGCCAGTCGGTGTCGCCCATGAGTTGGACTTGCCCAATCCATTACGACATGCGTCAGATTCTTGGCAGCTGCCTGAAGCCCCAAACGATTCATTTTTCCAAGTACAGGTCCTTAGTGAGATTTATTGGGATGAGATTGCAAGAATTACAGCAAACAAATTTCCAGTTTTGAAACAGTATGTCCCTGAAGAAAATCAGAAAGCCCCCATCCTAACAGTCCTCCTATGACCTGGTGAGGAAGCAGGTAACAGCATCTCGATGCCGTTGGTTTAATAGCCGTCCAGCTGTAAGCAACTAGAACCATCAAATAGTAACTTTATCATTTATTACCTATCTCACAAGAATCTCATCAGATCGTTTGCCTTCCCCTGGGAATGGCTCAGTAAGGCTTCATAGATTTGGAGGGGCGCTCATGGTTATGAGGTTTATGGCTGTGCAACAATTCCAAGCTAGGTCCTTGCTTGACCCCTCCCTCCAGCCTAACTGGCAATTTCCCAACATCAGCTTCCTGAATCTTTATCAGGGTGGAAAGCCACCCGTAAAATGTGGGTGGTGAGTTTGAATTCAGTGTGCCTTTGGAACCCAGTGTTGTGGTCCGCCAGCAGCCTGCGGAGCAGAGTCGGACGGTGAGGAGGCTGGGGAGGAAAATGGGCCAGGCCTGGAGAAGGCTCAGTGTCAGAGGCAGAGATCCAGCCCAGGCCATCTGGGAGGTCTGTGCTGACTCCAGAGCCTCCAGAGGCTGACATGAGTGAGACAGAGGAACAGGGGCAGCCTGTTCCCAATGCGCACATGCGCAGAGCTGCCAGAAGGCAAGAACAGTTGAGGAAGAAAAGGGCTACTTGGGAGTAAGGCTTGGAGATGATTGGCCCCTCCCATAGGCTATAAAAGTGGAGCAAACGGATGTGCTCGTTGCAGGAAGCAACTTTGTTCAACTCGTGTCATTTTAGTTCTGACTGTGTATTTCTGTTTGGCCTTGCAAAGCTCCTTGCTAATTGGTCTTTGGCAGCGTGTCAAGAAAGATAAAGGTTTGTGTGCTTATCGGCCTTCTTCCGAAAGACTACTGTCGGACTCATTAATATTTTTTGGGACTTATTATGACTGGGAATGAACATAATTCACAGCCGTTAAAATAAAAGAGGTTTTTGGGACGCCGTTTGTGCTGTATTATTTATCAGGAAGCCTGGGTCAGAACACCCAGGTAACTGTGCTTTTCCCCCAGCAAATCATGTTTAACAAATTGTGTTGGTTCAGAATGATGTGTTCAGGGCAAATTCTCTTCCAAAGCATGCAATTCAATGCATGGAGTTCACAAAGGCTAATCTCAGTATCTCCTAAACTCCAATAAAGGATTTTGCACCAGTTGGGGCCACAACTGATCTGGGCTCTTATCCGAGTTTTAAAAGAGCAATCCTAGGCATGTCTACTCAGAAATATGTGGTCAATTCTCAATTTAATGGGTTAAGGGTATATAAGCAGCAGTGAACTTTTTTTTCTCTCTCTCTTTTGCCATGTCATCTAGATGTTGGGACTACTTCTCACGCCAATAGTTGAAAGATCCAGAGTCAAAATTAGGTGTGGTTATCGTTATCTCCCTTATTGGTTCATCTTCACTCAGTGCAATTGCGGCTAACAAAGCAAAAACTGTATTTTTGCATCAAAAGGTTGGACAGGTATTTTTTTTATATATATATACATGTGATATCTGAAATATTGTAATACATTCTTACCGATGACAAAATTCGGATTTTGCAGGTGACTGGCTTAGATACACCATTGACGAGCGTAGTCAGAATCTAAAGAACAGGAAACAACAGCAGTCTTTTAAGAACCAGAGACGCAGAATGGTGCTTGGAAAACTTAGGTAAATACTGCAAAAGATTATTTCCTCATTGGGAGATTAGAAAAATCTCTCCACAAGTTCTCAACCAAATAATAAACAAGCTAAATGACTCTGAATGATTTCCTATTGCATTTTTCTCATGAACAAGGTCCACAATTCTGCCTGCAAGCTGCACATAAATTTATTTATGTATTTATTTATTTATTTGGTCGCTTTTATATGCCGCCCAACTCCCGTGGACTTTCTGAGTCCAGAAAGTATAAATCTTTCTGGACTTAGCCTGATCCTCCAGACAAGCTCTGAACTAGGAACAGGGGAAGCTTGAATACGTTCCCACATGCCATTAAGTGTTACTGCCAAGCAAAAAGGGGAGGGGAATGGGACAACTCACCACTGTCAACTCGCCGCAGGACAATGCAACAATTCAATTTAATTATTTAAAATATTTTTTGAAATTATTATAATTTTTGTCATTCGCATTTCATTTTGTCCCTCCTTTGGCATCCTTTCTTTAATGATTCTATTTCCACTATTTCTTTGATATCAGTGTAACTCTTGTCCCATGGCTGTCAAGATTGAAAAATGCTTAAGCTCCCTGTGACTATGATGGCTTTTCAACTTGCCAAACAACTTGGGGGAAGGTGGGGAGGGTGAGATGGAATGTGCGGGCTACAATTTTCAACCCTGAGAGCCAAGGACACTTCTGCAGGTGTCTGCCAAGATGTGGACTATTATCAAAACAAAAGGCTGATTCCCAATTGGACCATGTGACCGTTCCATGGGAGGAGGGGATGAAACTCATCTTTTAACTATGCAGGGTTGCGCGGGAAAATGTAGAGTTGGTTTTGCTTTTCTTCAGTGCCGAAGCGATGTACTCAATAAAGTTTTGCTTTTTGGATTTTAAAGTTCCTGAGGATGCCTGCTTTTATTGGGTCCATTAGTCGGACGGTTGACAGTGGCAAGTTGTCCTGGGTTGAGTTGGGCACAGCAAGTTGGCTGTAGCAAGTTGGCTGTGGGGAATTGTCCTGGATCGAGTTGTCATAAACCCAAGAGGGGAGGTAGGAGAGAGAAGGGAAATGAAGAAAGGAGGGGAAAAAAGAGACAGGGATAACAAAAAGCCAGCAAAAAAAAAATCAGTTCGTTGTGACACCTGTACACTTTTGACATAACTCTACTCAACATTCTCATGCCCTGCAGCTACCTTTTGCAGCCTCCTTCAGTTCCTCCAACCTCCACCTGCTTTTATTTTTTATAAATAACCACAGAAAATGATAAGCAGGGCACTCTGCATACTCACAGATTCTATTCTGTCCGGATCAGACAAGAGTGCTGCTCCCATTCCTCCCTGGAATACACACACAAAATAAACACACACAAAAAAAGACCTTCATTCATCATCTCAGCAACCCAGAAGGAGGCCCTACAGGTAGTCCTCGATTTACAACCATTCATTAGGATTCAGCACAAAGTGTGAACTTAGGCTCCAACTGCTTCTTCACAGGAGTAAAATACAAACGGCCTGAAGTTGTCTTGCTTTAAAAAAATCTTGATACATTTTACATTTGTCTATTAGCTTTATTTTCTTTGTCTGGTGGAAAGTTTAGAATCACGCAGGGACAGGGGTGGGTTCCACTTACCTTCGCCACCGGTTCGCATCGCGATGTTTCGCGCGCGTATGCGCATTCCCCCCGTGCAATTTCACTTCCGCATATGCTCAGTAGCAGGATTCAGCCCGAAACACAGCTGAGGAGCTGATCAGCTGTGCTTCGGGCAAAGAAATAAAGGTGAGTATTAACCCAGGGGGCGGGCAGGAGGGCTCTTTTTCAAGCCGCGGAAGAGGAGAAGCCATCCAAACATGGAAAAATTCACCAAAAATTCCCCCCCCAAAATGGCGGTGCCTACGGACCGGCACCGACCAAACCGGATCCATGACGCCATCGTTGCGTCACCAGTAGGTCGCTAACAGTTCAGGCGATCTGGTCCGAACCAGGAGGAACCCACCCCTGCGCAGGGACGCCTCCCACTGCTTTCCAACTTAGACACCGATCATATTAGCAGATCATGCATTAACTCGAAAATACAAGGAAATGAATGGGAAGTAGTAGTACAAGAGATGTCTATGGAGATTCTCAGCCATCCAGGTCATGGTTGTCCCAAAGGTGCTTTTTCAAGAGGCAACTGGACTTTCTGGTTGTTGTTTTTTGAAGACATTTTGCTTCTCATCCAAGAAGCTTCTTCAGCTCTGAAGAAGCTTCTTGGATGAGAAGCAAAACGTCTTCAAAGAAAAACCAGATAGTGTAAGATATGTTTTGTAACTTCTCAGTAACTCAGAAGTGAATCAGGAAATCAACGGGACAGCAGACACATTTTTTCTGGAGTAAGCTAGAAATTCACATCTTTAGTATGCAAAAAGGGAAGCTTGGTTTGAATGCAACTGGTCAAAACAAGGAAGTGGCCTGCACTGTTAAATCTGCCAAATGTAACAGGATGGCTTCAACCAATCTTAGCCCAATGTTAGGTTCAAGCAAGAAATACTGATGTCACTTCCTTAATATGACACAATTGAAACACAAAAACTCTGATTGGGATTCTGGCTTCCTGAGAGAAAAACAAACAGGCAAACGTATTCATATGTCATTCTAAAAGGAAAAAAAAAAACCTCAAATTGTTTTCCTGTTCTTGGACCCAAGGTTTCTGTTAATGTACTTAGCTACTATGTCACAACACGCAATTCTTTCAGCTAAGCACAATTGTATTTGCAGCCTGCAAATTCCTGGGGGGTCATTTCAAAGGCTTGAAAGAAAAAGGTGTTTCATACTTTTAGAGTCTTCGATTAAATGAATGAGAAAGTTGACAACATTCAAATAATGATCCAAGTTATGCAGACATTCATAAAATCGGAGGCATCTATAAGTACCCTGTTTCCCCCAAAATAAGACATCCTCTGATAATAAGCCCAATCGGGCTTTTGAGTGCACGGCAATAAGGCCAAGCGCTTATTTCAGGGTTTGAAAAATAATATAAGACAGGGTTTTATTTTCGGGGAAACACGGTATGATTTAAAAAGAAAAAAAAAACCTGCAGATGGGCAAAATCATACCTTTGTGGAGTATTCTTTAGGGCATCCCATGTTGACATCAATGCCAGCAACATCATCCTCTCTGAAACAACACGGCAAAAAGACAATCACAAATGCATAAGGAGATTTTAACATTTAGACCAGAGGTCCCCAAACATGGCAACTTTAAGACTTGTGGACTTCAACTCCCAGAATTCTCCAGCAAGCATAGCTGGCTGGAGAATTCTGGGAGTTGAAGTCCACAAGTCTTAAAGTTGCCAAGTTTGAATACCTCTGATTTAGACACACACAAGCACTATGAAGCAATTCATTTTCAGAGCGACTTACAAGTGGCTGAAACAATGAGATGCAAAGCAACTGTTTATTCTATCATCATTTATTCTTGAAGATTTGCTTCAGTTTGTTTATTTTTGCATTGTCTTAGTTTACATGGTTGCTTATCTCAAGTTCATTGTCAGAAGGATCAACATTTCTCTTTGTCCAAACCAGATACAGCTCATGTACTAGCAGTTTCCAAATATTAATTTTATGAGTCACAAAAAGTCATACATAATAAGTTGCATCTTCACCATAGAGAATACAACTCTGTTTTAAATTACCGTTAGTCATCTCTTACTGCGCATGTGTTGGTTCTGTGCGTTTATTTTAAAACTTCAGGAAAATATTATTTTGAGACTTACTATAAGATTTAATTTGCTTTTATTGAGGAGCGACAAGCAGTTTCTAAACCCTTCTGCTAATTAACTCAAGAAAGAAATAGTTTGCACAAGTAAACAACAGCTTTATGCTATCATCAGTCCTAGTCACCCCTCATTTCCTTGCTAAAAGAATAAATTTGTGGGTGTTATTAGTTAGATCAATGCTATCATTTCATCTAACAGGAACTCAAGGCAGACAATGCAAGTACTTTCCCTTCTCACCTTAGCCACCCAACAATTTTGTGAGGTTTGTTACGATAAACAGCATAATGGACCCAAAGACACCCCATGGCTGCGGGGAACCTTTAACCTGGGTCTCTCTAGCTCTAATCCAATGCTCTACACCAGGGTTGTCCAATCTTGGCAAATTTAAGACTTGTGTCTGGCTGGGGAATTCTGGGAGTTGAAGTCCACATGTCTTAAAGTTGCCAAGGCTGGACATCCCTGCTCTAAATACTATGCCAAACTAATAATGTCAAGTTTTACTCCTGAGATATGCAAAATGTAAAAGAAATGAACATTATTCAAATGAAAATGTGGAGTGGATCTGCAACCCGGGCAGATTTAACTGTTAAAGGTAAATGCCAAATAAAATTAAGTCTATAATAGATCTCACTTTAACTTTCTTTTCATCTTTGTTTATTGTCATTTTTGTGGTTTTAGAGGGAGGAAGGAGCTGATGTAGTTTTGTTATAATTGGTTTTAGCCTCCCTGGGGATATTTTCACTTTTGTTTATTTGGAATGCTGATAACCCGGGGTTGCCCGGGTATTTATAGACGTCGAAGCGTTTGTCTGACAGGGAGCCATTGGGAGGGGCCTTCCTTCCCCCTACTCCCATGCCCATCATCCCTGCCCTCCCCTTTCCCCCTCCCATGCGCTCCTCTTTCCCGCCCTTTCTACAATCCTGGCACTTTGCCCCAAATCCACCAGGGGGCGCCATCTGCCTCTGACAGGGAGCCATTGGGAGGGGACTTTCTTCCCCCTACTCCCATGCCCATCATTCCTGTCCTCTCCTTCCCCCTCCCATGCGCTCTAGGACGCCACACTCTCTCTCCTTAATGGCCCAGGCCTTCCAGAGTAATACTGGTACACACACACACATAGACACACACACACACCCCGAGGGGTGCTTACCCCCCTCACAGTATTTATTCCAGAGGGTAAGTCATCTATGTACCGAGTTTGGTTGAAATTGCTCAAGCCGTTCCAGAGTTATGCTGGAACATACATACATACATCCTTTTAGATAGATAAATGATAGATAGATAGATAGATAGATAGATAGATAGATAGATAGATAGATAGATAGATAGATAGATAGATAGATAGATAGATAGATAGATAGATAGATAGATAGATAGATAGATAGATAGATAGATAGATAGATAGATCGAGCAACATCTTTCAGCTGTGGCTAGGGGGACCTTTGCGCAGGTTCGCCTGGTGCACCAATTGCGACCCTACTTGGAGAGGGAGGCTCTACACACAGTCACTCATGCCCTTATCACCTCCCGGCTGGATTACTGCAATGCGCTCTACACGGGGCTACCCTTGAAGAGTATCCGGAGACTGCAATTGGTGCAAAATGCAGCTGCGCAAGCTGTGGTGGGTGTGCCTAGATACACCCACGTAACACCTATTCTCCGCCAGCTGCATTGGCTGCCCATTAGTCTCCGGACCCAATTTAAGGAGTTGGTTTTGACCTTTAAAGCCCTACATGGCTCAGGGCCAGGTTACCTTCAGGACCGCATCCTGCCGCATACCTCCCTACGACCGGTTAGGTCCCACAGAGTTGGTCTCCTCCAGGTCCCATCGACCAAGCAATGCCGGTTGGCGGGGCCGAGGGGGAGAGCCTTCTCTGTGGGAGCCCCGTCCCTTTGGAACCAGCTTCCTCCAGAGATCAGGACTATCCCCACCCTGCTGGCCTTCCGTAAAGCAATAAAAACCTGGCTCTTCCGGCAGGCGGGGTGAAAGTGAGACCAATCAGACTATATGTGGGTCTTCCCCCTGGTTATGAATGCTAGATGTTTTTTTAACTTTTGTAGTTTTTAATTGCTATATGATTTTATACTTATAAATGGATTTGACATGTTGTTAGCCGCCCAGAGTCCCCCGGGAGTTGGGCGGCATACAAATCTATTTAAATAAATAAATAAATAAATAAGAAAGAAGAAAGAGAAGAAGTTGAAGAAGATAAGCTGATGAAAATTGTTTGAACGTAACATCGAAGAAGTACAATACATAAGTAGCATGCATGTAAATATATTCTGACAGATACATACACAAGTTTGGCTACCGCCAAGGCTCTCTCAGCATCAGCTGTGCCCTGAACAACAGGGAGAGAAAAAAAACATATAGGATTACTTTTCTAGAAAGATTATTCTAGCTCATTCTTCAGTTCAAGAGCTCCCCAAAGTGCTCACATATACATTAAAAAAATATAGGTAGTCTTCATTTAAAAACCCTAAACAGGGACTGGCAACTCTGTCGTTAAGCAAAGCAGTCATTAAATGGGAAATCACGTGACCACAACTGCACTTTATGGCTGGAAAGAGACAAGACTGCTATCAGGTGCAAAGCTTCAGGACCATATGTGAAGTGGCAGTAAAGATTTATTGCTCGAGGTCATGCGTAGGCATTTTAGTCAAATAAAATTCAAAACTAAAGCAGCACCAGATAAGGGTTAACAGAATTCAGGAGAGGTTGGACTTAGACCATTTGTGGGAACATGATTCTAGACCAGTGATGGCGAACCTATGGCACACGTGCCACAGGTGGCACGCGGAGCCATATCTGCCGGCACGTGAGCCATTGCCCTAACTCAGCTCTAGTGCGCATGTGCATGCCGGCCAGCTGATTTTCAGCTTGCACGGAGGCTCTGAGAGGGCGTTTTCAGCCTCCGGGGGGGCAGGGGAAGCTGTTTTCACCCTCCCCAGGCTCCAAGAAAACCTCTGGAGCCTGGGGAGGGCGAAAAATGGGCCCACCGGGCGCACCCAAAGTCGGGAAACGGGGGAGCGGGGGGATCGTGTGTGCATGCACGGGGGCGGGGCAGCACGGGGGATCACATGCGCATGTGCAGGGGGGCATTGAATTATGGGTGTGGGCACTCGCACGTGCACAATAGCATGCGCACACGTGCTTTTGGCACCCAAGGAAAAAAAGGTTCGCCATCACTGTTCTAGACTGATGACTCACTTAACTCTGCTCTCCAGCTCTGCTTGCTCTTCTCAAACCACTACTTAAGTACACACCTTCAGCTTTTGTTTGCCAACTTCCCCGCCCTTTGAAAGCCTCACATGCCTGCTTCCTGTCTTGTACACACTGAAAGCAATGCAATTATGCTAGAGCCCATGGCTTGGAGCCACAGGCACGTTTTGCAAATAGCTTACTCTCTTGAAAACCCTTTCTCTCATTCTCTCTACTCTGTGAGTGGTGGGGGAAAGGACAGGGAAACAAGAGATTAGCTACAGGAATTAATTAATTAATTAAGTTTATTTATTTATTTATTATTTTTCTTTCTTTCTCTTCTCTTCCTCCCTTCCTTCCTTTGTTCTTTCTTTCTTTTTCTTTCTTTCTTTTCTTTTTCCTTCCTTTTTCTTTCTTTCCTCTCCCCACATGATCAACCCGATTTTACGACATTTTTGTAGCGGTTGTTTTACTTTTAGCAGTTGGTTTTGCTCTTATAAATCATGCAGATTCGTACCATTTGAAAGACAACACGGTCTTTTTCTCTTTCACACGTCCTGAACACCACTCTCTCATTGGGGGCAACAAAGTCCACAGTGCCAAGGATTTCTGTGAGACACAGAAGAGAAAAAAAAATCTGTATTAAGGACTAAATTAACAGATTGTTAAATAATTATTAACACGCCCTTATTGCCATTCACGATTTCATTTCTTAGATCACCACTATTGATGACAGACAGACATTAAAACATGATATCCATGCTGAAAGTTCAGCTTGTAATTTTATTAAATTTGCTGGCTAAGGCACTTTTACAGCAGCTCTGAATACTTCCAAAGCAAGGATCCTTTACATAAGTGTCAAAAACAATACATGTAATGATCTATAAATAAAGTTAAACATGCCAGCAATTTATAAGATGAGTCATAAGGAAGAACAACAGGTCAGTATTATTATATACAAGTTTAGCTTAGTTTACAGCTGGAATGATTAATTATCTATACCATCATTTGATGAAAGTTTATGAGTTACATATTCAAATATGTGCCAACCAATTATTACCATTTTTACTATTGTAAATTTCAGTTTCACCAAAGACACTTTAATTTCTTTAACAAGCACTTTATCTAGAGAAAACAAACAGCATTAATCATTTTCTTAAGCTACCAGTTAGGAAAAACAGAACTTTTTCATTTTATTTTTCACTCAAATATCAAATAAATACTTGCCATTTACAACTCTTTTGCACTGAAGCATCTTTATGTCAATCAGCTCCTTAAAGAACAAGGCGGAGGTTACCAAAGAAGTTTATCTCAACAGAAAACAAACAAACAAAAACAATTTAAAAAGTAACTCCCTTTTTCCTTTAGTATAGAGAAAAGGGGAAAGACATCCAGGCTGTTTTCTTAGCAACAATGTCTAAGTCACTGTTGTCTTCTGAGATATTTCAAGACTAGTTTTCAGCTCTGGAAATTCCCTAGTGGTGTCTTTTCCCAGTTAGTATTGGTCGATTCTGCCATTTGCTGAGACAGAACTAATTATATAAATACTGAAGAGACTTTTACAATCAGAGTCCCAAACACTTCAAATATGGTGTCTAGCAATCTACGGTACTTGTGAACTCTGTTCAGAGTATTTCCCTTTATGAATTACTACATAATGGTTAGAATACATAATTACTACATAATGGTTAGTATACATTATGTATACTCCATGGGTCAGAAAAAGGGCTGAGAAAATACATACAAACGCTCGCATCCTGGACATAAAACTATTTCAACTTGTCCCCTGAAGATGCCGCTATTGTGCATTGCATGCCAAAGCAACTAGACACAAATATAGGTTTTTCCCTGTGCTGAACACCCAGTTACCAGAATACTGTCTTATATCTAAGTATCTATTTACCCATGTAGTATGGCTACATTACTATTATCCTTCTCATCTTTTCTACTACATTCTCCTATCATTATATTACTTTATATGTATAAAAAGGTAAAAGTTCCCCTCGCACATATATGCTAGTCGTTCCCGACTCTAGGGGCGGTGCTCATCTCCGTTTCAAAGCCAAAGAGCCAGCGCTGTCTGAAGACGTCTCCGTGGTCATGTGGCCGGCATGACTAAATGCCGAAGGTGCACGGAACGCTGTTACCTTCCCACCAAATGTGGTCCCTATTTTTCAACTTGCATTTTTTACGTGCTTTCGAACTGCTAGGTTGGCAGAAGCTGGGACAAGTAACGGGAGCTCACCCCGTTACGCGGCGCTAGGGATTCGAACCACCGAACTGCCAACCTTTCGATTGACAAGCTCAGTGTCTTAGCCACTGAGCCACCACATCCCTTTTATATACATACATATACATACATACATACATACATACATACATACATACATACATACATATACACACACACACACACACACACACACACACACACACACACACACACATACATACATACATATACTGAAGGCTTATACATCGGAGACAAATTCCTTTTTTGTCCAATCACACATGGCCAATAAAGCCATCTAGTCTATTCTTATTCTATTATCTCCTGAGAACAATGTGAAAGAGATGAAAACACCTGCGTCTCATACCTCACAATATACAATATCAGCACCATAATCCAAAGCCAGTAGTCTCATCGGCAGGGTCCCAACCCGCACCATTGGAGCCAGTATTGCTTTATTTGTGAAACTGAGGGCTACACAGTTCATTGGCATGATGTCTTTGGGATCAGCTGAAAGGAAGGAAACTGGGGGGGGGGGAAATATGTTCAAAAATTAAAGAGTCCCACTGAATTGAAGTAGCATAAAAACTGTCCAATTAAATTATTCTTTATCACTATCACAGTCAGATACAGCACCCAATCCCAGCTTAATTCATTTGTTGCTATATAGAAAAGGAAATATGAAATATTTAAGATAAATTGGTATAGATGAATGTAAGACTATTGTACGCAACAATGTAAAAGTATAAAAAAATAAAGAACAAGTAATTTATAAAATGTGTGTGTACACACACACACACACAGAGTTTCCCCCAAAATAAGACATCCCCTGATAATAAGCCCAATCAGGTTTTTGAGTGCATGGCAATAAGGTCAAGCGCTTATTTCAGGGTTCAAAAAATATAAGACAGGGTCTTATTTTCCGGGAAACATGGTGTGTATGTGTGTGTGTGTGTGTGTGTGTATAGAGATAGATATATAGATAGATAGATAGATAGATAGATAGATAGATAGATAGATAGATAGATAGATATTATAACTATCGATATTGACCGATGTAAACTTATAATATATATGGGGAAATTGTACCCCTAATTGTTTGTTTGTTTTGTGTATGTGTGTATTTTATCTGTATTTAATAAAAAAATTTAAAAGGGGGGGGGAGAAAAGGACTTACTCTAACCAAGGTAAGATTTGATTCTGAATCCATACAAGTAGTTGACTTACAACCATTCATTTAACAACTGTTCGAAGTTACAATGGCACAGAAAAAAGTGACTTATGACTTCTTTTTACACAACTGTGCAGCATCCGCATGGTCACATGGCCAAAATTCAGACACCTGGCAACCATTGTTTATTTCTGACAGTTGCAATGTCCCAGGGTCATGTGATCCCCTTTTGCAACAATGTGGAAGCCAGATTGACTAAACAACTGTGTTACTAACAACTGCAGTGATTCACTTAACAACCGTGGCAAGAAAGGTCGTAAAGTGGGGCAAAACTCAACTGTCTTGTTTAGCAACAGAAATTTTGGGCTGAATTGCAGTCATAAGTTGAGGATTACCCGTACATAGAAACCGAGTTGCAAATTTCAACCTGATTAATGGCTTGGCGTTACATACAAATTTATTTATTTATTTATTTATTTTGGAATTCTTATATGCCGCCCAACTCCCTAAGGACTCAGGGCGGCGTACATCAGTGAAAAATACAAGAACAACCAAAATCTAAAATAGTAATTAAAACAATATAAAAATTAAAACACAAATCCACTATCCCAGGTAATACTTCTGAATTCTGCCACGTCAATCCGGGGACTGAGATATAAGACAACCATTGTTGTTGTTTTTAAAGACCTCCCAATGAAACTGCAATGAAATTTATAAAACTTGTTTCTATCTTTTTCATTGCCTAGATCGCTTCATTGGTCTTGATCACGCACCCTATTTTCTCCCCTAAAAGGATAGATAAAGGGGGGCATCATATCCCTCTTTTCTCAATATCCAAGCTCATTTAAGAATAACGGAATAAGAGAATTGGAAGGGGGCTTGGGAGGTCTTCTAGTCCAGCCCCCTGCTCAGGCAGGAGACGATAAGCCATTCCCTGAATTTACTATATTTTCGTGCCACCTTTTTATATGTAACTCAAAATAACGAACCTATTTAACACTCCCACCTCCTGTTTTCCCCTACTAGAATTAGAACAGAATAAAGGTGGAAGGGACCTTGGAGGTCTTCTAGTCCAGCCCCTTGCTCAAGCAGGAGAACCTATACAATCTCAGACAACTACCCTGTGAAATGGGCTGGGCCGGAAGCGTTGCAGGAGGTTCTGCTGGGCCCAGCCTGCCCCGGGGGAGCTCCAGCCCTTCCCTCCGGCATGGGGCGGCTCGGCTCGGCTCGGAAGCGGCTCCCAGCTCAACTCACCAGACGCCGGTTCCCATCGCTCGGGCCAGCTTCAGCCGTTCCCGCACATGTGCAAGGCGACGAGATATGACGTCAGGGCCTTGCGCTTTCCCCCCCCCCCTCGCCAGATTCGAAACAGAGATAGGAAAGGGTAGAGATGCCCACGTGTAAACAAACGCCAAAGTTGGTTTTTTTTCCCGAATTAACATTGTACCATTATGCTTATCTAAACGTTCAGTGGATCTCGCATCAATAAAATCATGCCACCGCCCCTGGCTCGCTGTCCTAACGGTTATAGAGAATGTCCCATGTTTTAACATTTTCAAATTTTCAGGGTTATTAACCGAATTTATACAATCCGATTGGCTGGAAAATATTTTTTTTTGCTATTCCTATAAACCACCAGTTCAGAATTTGGGGGCCAGTTCTCTGACAAACGGCAATTTTATTAAAATACTATAACACATGCGTGGATAATATCTCTCAGCTGATCTCTATGTTTACTCTAAATATCAAGTCATCCTCTTATAAAAACCATCATAAAACTTATGAAAACAATCCTAAAATGCCCCAAAGTGAAACATTATATCCTCATAAAGAGAGGCTCTTCTACTTTTATAGTCTATGGTTTTTAAGCGCCTCGCCTCTGAGAGGTAACAAGAGGCGAGGGCATCATGACGTCATCAAGGGGCGCCTCCACCGCGAGGCCTAAAACGCGCCGTTTTATTACGTCATCCATTGGCGACCGTCGCGTTCTCCCGTACCGCTCCATCATGGCGCTCTTGCTTTGGGGGATTCGTGGACCCGCGACGGCCGCCCGATTCCCCTCGTGGCTGCCGCTGGCCGTGCACGGCTGGCCGGTGCGCCAGGCCTCCGGAGCGTCCCCGCCTGACGACCGCGTGGTGCGGATCCCCCACGCTTGGAAGCTGAGGCTGGAACGGCCGGCGTCCAAGCGGGAGCGAGGCGGGAGCCTCGAGACGGAGCTCAGCGCTTCCTTCGGGGAAAAGCTGCTGCTGCGGACCCGGAGGCAGGAACTGAGCCAGGCGGCCCGGCACACGGTGGGCCGCCTGGACAGGCCGCGCTTGGTGTCGGACGGTTGGAAGCACCGCTTGTCCCAGGGGGATTATTTCCAGCTGCAGCGGACGCGGAAGGAGCCTCCTCGGGAACCGGGCGACGGGGACGCCCCATCCACCTTCCTCGAGCTGGGGTTGGAGCCTCGCGTGGTGGCCCCCTTGCAGGAGGTGCTGGGCATCTCGCGGCCCTCGCCTGTGCAACAGCGCACCATCCCCGCCCTGCTGAAGGGGGGCCACGCGCTGTGCGGGGCGGAAACTGGCAGCGGCAAAACCTTGGCCTACCTGCTGCCTCTCTTCCAGCGGCTCTTGCAGGCCCCAAAGCTCCCTGAGGGCGACGTTTATGCAACCTCTCCGCGCTCTTTGGTGGTGGTGCCCTCCCGAGAACTCGCTGGGCAGGTGCGCAGAGTTGCTGTCCTCCTGGCTGATCCTCTGGACTTGCAGGTGAAGGAGATCGGCGGGGGCCGGGGCACGGCTGTGGTTCGGCGCCGGATCCGTCAGGGTTCCACTGACCTCCTGATCGCCACGCCAGGTACTCTGAGCAAAATGCTGAAGAGGAGGATGTTGTCTTTGGAGAAATTGCTCTTCTTGGTGTTAGATGAAGTGGATACTCTGCTGGATGCCTCATTCATAGATCTGGTGAAAGATATAGTTCAGTATGCTTTTTTGAAGGATGTCGTTCAGCAAGCTTTTCTGGACCCAAATTTTGAAGACAGGGATGAGGTTTGGGATCCCAAAGCCCAGTTGGTGGCTATGGGCGCTACTCTTCCAAAGGGGCTAAGTCAGATGTTGTGCGAATCTGCTGATCTCTCCAACTTCACCGTATTGACCGGCTCGAGTTTGCATTGTCTTCAGCCTCACGTGGAGCAAAGATTCATACGTTTGAAGGGTTGTAACAAAGTAGCAGAGCTGCTACAACTCCTCAAAGAGCGAGGGTCCTCTTCTGGAGCTGTTATTATTTTCTGCAACAGAGCCAGCACTGTTAACTGGCTGAGTTACATTTTAGAAGACCATAACATCAAACATTTACGCCTGCAGGGAGAAATAGCAGCAGATACAAGAGCGGGCATATTTAATGCCTTTCAGAGAGGCGAGTCTGACATTTTGTTATGTACTGATATAGCTTCCCGTGGATTGGACACCATTCATGTAGAGCTCATAATTAACTACGACTTCCCTTTAACATTGCCAGATTACCTGCATCGGGTGGGGCGAGTCGGTCGCATCGGCAGTAAATTCCTTGGGACTGCGGTCAGTTTTGTAACCCATAGGTGGGATGTAGATCTTGTTCGGAAAATAGAAACAGCAGCTCGCAAAAGAAGTCCACTCCCAGGACTAGACATAGTTGTTAAGGAGTCTTCGCGTAAAAAGAGGAAATCCTGAATTTGCCTGGAGGACCAACAATTAATCTAATGTTTGAAGCAATTCCTAATATATTTTGGACATTTTGTATATTTGATTTTGAACCACTCAATTCCTTAATAAAACTCTGCTAATATATGGGTGCTGACATGGAACAGTCAGAAACCACAGCTATCCTATAAAAACATGGAGCATTGCTGTATTCACCAGATTTATTCAATATATTAACATATGGTTTGTATTGTCCAAATTGACATTTATATATTCTACAAATGGTAAAATCCAGCAGTTCAGGTACAAAATGGTCTGGTCCTCAGCCATGCAAAACCCCCTCCAGGCTCTGCCCTTCAAGGTGCAATTAGTTAGTTTTATTTTGCTTAATGTTTTAAAAGTTGATTAACAGTTGGGTGAGTTATCTAATTATCCTGTGCGGGATAATGGCTGGGGAGATTTGAATTCAGAAAATTGTATACAGGTAGTCCTCGACTTACAACAGTTCGTTTAGTGATCATTCAAAATTACAACAGCACTAAAAAAGGGACATGACCATTTTTCACACTTATGACCTTTGCAACAATCCCATGGTTATGTGATCAAAATTCAGATGCTTGGCAACTGACTCATATTTATGACAGTTGCAGAGTCCCAGGGGCATGTGATCTCCTTTTGAAACATTCTGACAAGCAAAGTCAATGGGGAAACTCAATTCACTTAATAACCATGTTACTAACTTCAGTGATTCACTTAACTGTGGCAAGAAAGGTCATAAAGTGGGGTAAAACTCATTTAACAAATGTCTCATTTAGCAACAGAAATTTTGGCCTCAATTGTCATTGAGGACTACCTGTACATCCTTAATTTTGTTTGGATTATTATAGTCCAATACAGCGGTGGGTTGCTACCAGTTTGACCTGGTACGGCGAACCGGCAGCGGTGGGAGGCTCCACCCACCCGCATGGACGTCAATAAAAAACACTCTGCGCATGCGCACTACTGGTCCAATGGATCATATACTCATTGCGTATATGGGCAGGTTTCTGGTCTGAGGTTTCTACAGACCGCTCTGCCTTACCGCATGGTAGGTTTGTTATCCCAGTCAGTGGCTTAATTCTTGTGGAACAGCAAACTTGCTGCAGTAAATGTAATGGAGTTATATGTCCCACCATTTTATGGTATTCGAGTTCTTTCAACCCAAAACCAAACCTCTTCCCAAGTTCCTATAACCATTGTTTGTATCTTTATCATGCCTGCTATAAACCACACTATTGACTCATTTATTTTATTTATTTATTTGTGACATTTATATACTGCCTCACAGTGCAAGCACCCTCTAAGCCAGTGATGGCGAACCTTTTTTGGTTCGCGTGCCAAAATGGGGGGGAGTGCGGGGGGTCACGCGTGTGCGTGCCCACACCCATAATTCCATGCACCCCCCCGCACATGCGCGCATGACCCCCCCGCTCCCGGCACGCAATGGCACGCCTGTTTTTCGCTCCCCCCAGGCTCCAGAGCCTTTCTAGGAACCTGGGGAGGGCGAAAACTGCCTTCCCCACCCCCTCCGGAGGCTGGAAACAGCCTGTTTCCCAACTCCCAGTGGGCCCAGAAGGCCCGAAAATCAGCTGGCTGGCACACACATGCGCGCCGGACCTCAGCTCGCGTACCCACCGATATAGCTCCGCGTGCCACTTGTGGCACCCGTGCCATAGGTTCGCCATCACTGCTCTAAGCGGTTTACACCAGTAAGCAATGTATATTTATATTGCCTCCAACAATCTGGATCCTCATTTTACCTACCTCGGAAGGATGGAAGGCTGAGTCAACCTTGAGCCGGTGAGATTTGAACCGCTGACCTGTGGATCACAGTCAGCTAAAGTGGCCTGCAGTACTGCCTCTAACCGCTGCGCCACCTCGGCTCTCATATACTATCAGGTGTTTTTTTTCCTTAGCATCAGATCTATTTTTGCTGCTGAACTTCACCAGGAGGTTTCATCCATAGCAGTTTTGCTTTCAGCACCAGAACACAAATGTTAACCAGTGAAAGAAGTGCCTCTGGGCTTGTCTAGAGAGCTTTGAGGAGGTGCTGTGAACATTTGCAGTCATGCAGCTTACCTTGAAGAGTACAAAGGCAGACACGGCAGCATCATGAGCAGTAATATCCAAGGTCTCCAAGTGTATATTTAGAGAACATGTTTGTTGTGGACCACCAGCAGCCCGTGCAGCTGATAGCGGATCCCGTTCGAGAGGAGACCAACTTGGTGTTGCGCCGGCAGCCTGTGCAGCTGGCACCCAAGTCGGACAGTGAGGAGGCTGGCGAGGACTCGTTGCCAGAGGCAGAGGTTCACCCAGGGCCTTCGGAACCTCCAGCACCTCATAGCAGTGATGAGGGAGAAGAGGGTTCTCCTCTTCTGAATGCAAGGGCATGCAGAGCTGCCAAAAGGCAGGAATGGTTACTCCAGAGGAGGTCTCAGGAGTAAGACTTGGGGCTAATTGACCACTCCCCTAGTCTACTTAAGGACATCGGAGGCAGCTGAAAGGCTGCAGGAAACAACGTTTGGAAATCCTTCTGGTCATCGTGTGTCTTCCTGTCTGAAAAACTTCTGCTTTGTTTCTCTGCTTCGGTTTGGTTATCAAGGACTCCTAGGCATTTTGCCAACTCTCTGAAGCTTCGTAAGATATCAAGACCTAATTGTTCTTCTTTGCGTTAAGACTTTCTGAACTGATACCAGCTGTTAATGACGACTAATTAGCAGCTGGTTGCTTGCAAGTATAGACTGCTTTTAGATTGGTGTGTGCATATCCACTGCTAAGACAGTTATTAGTGGTTATTTGATTAAATAAGTTCGTACAAACTGTTTTGTGCTATGTTCTTAGCTGGGGCAGAACAATGTTAAAACAAAGCCCAGGAGCTATTAGAGGAGAATCATAGAATAGGAATTAGAATTAGAATTAGAATTAGAAGAATAGAATTCTTTATTGGCCAAGTGTGATTGGACACACAAGGAATTTGTCTTCGTGCATATGCTCAGTGTACATAAAAGATATGTTTGTCAAGAGGAGAATCATCATTGTCTCTTTAACCATGGTTTGGCTGCATGTGATCTATGTCAAGGCAGCTGCTCTTTCCAACCAGAATGGACAACTCGCCATGGGACAATTTAACAATTCAATTAATCAAAAATAAATTATTTTAATTTTTCTCATTCACATTTCATTCTGTCCCTCCTTTTGCATCCTTTCTGTAATTATTCTATTCCTACCATTTCTTTGATATTCGTGTAACTCTTGTCCCACAGCGAATTGTCCTGTGGCAGGTTGGCCATGTTGAGTTGACCACTGTAAATTGTCAGAGACCCATTTGCAATTAACTGGAAAAATGGTTGGGAAAGGATAAAAAAGCAATGCATATGTACTTATCTGTGGTTTCACCTGATATCCAGGCATAGTACTTTCTCACAGCATAATTTGTAAGCATATTTACTCCCCCCATAGCAATCAGAAATGGCCAAGTTCTTGCATCCTTTTTATTCAGACGCCACAACTTGTAGCAAATCTGAACTGCAACGCCTTACTTAAAGGTATGAATGATGTAACCTAAAATCTCAGTTGAAAGTCAGCTAGTTGCTGGGGTTGTGTTTAAAACTGGGCTTGTGAGTATGCTTGCAAACGTAGTTTCTTGCAGAGCATACTGTGCAAATAAAGCCACTGTTTGGCTAATATTAAAGATACAGAAGTAAAAGCAGAAAGAGCAATACTTGAGAAAATTCAAAGATGTATCCTGCACGGCTTTGGGGATTTTTCACTACTATATTATTCCGTTCCTTGGCTTTCTGGCTCCTGCCCAGTCACTGTATTGGTATTATCAAAGTGATGGCTACTTAACAAGTAATCTTAATGGAGTCTATCCTGTATGGGATAAAAACTTTTGAAGCAGCAATGAAAGTTTGGTTTTTAAGAAAACCTCTATGTTCATAAAATCTATGTAAACTAAAGAGCATTTTTAATACTGACTGGGATTAACTCGAACTACATTTTACCATTTTACCAATTAGATGCAAGAACTCCATGTTCTTTAGATCGTAAAGGTAACAATACTACAAAAAAATTACACTCTTGATTCCTTTCTAATCTAGCACAAGGTTAAGTCGTCTTCCGGTCAAGCTGTACTCCTTGTGATTTACGCAGATCATAAATCAAGGAAACAATATGTCAGAGGTTCACTTTATTCTTGGTCAAACATTGTAGGAGGAAAACCATGCTCGTTTGTCGTAGGGAAAAATCTAGAGTCTGGTAACCCCTTTCCCTGCTACCAAAATTTATTAAAACGGGAGCCACAGTTCACTTCAAGCTAGGCATCTGATTTTTGTTGTTGTTGAATCTTACTTTCCAATCAATATATGTTGAGTTGACATTTGTGCTGCCATTTTAAGTTTCTAGGAACCGAAGGATTGTTACCTACAACCACTTGGGATTCAGCAAGACTGGTTGTAGATTTGTGTATGGTGGAGTGTCATATGACATGTTGCTTTGCAATCCATCTATCTTTATAACTTAGCACAGTTCTCGGCCTGTGGCCCCCTGGAGGGGGGCTGCGATGTCATCACAGGACCCACGAAGGCTCGAAGAAATATGATTTAAATCTCGAGTTAAGTCTTGGGAGCCTGTGGTCACAAAAGGCATTTAAAGGAGATTCGTGATAAAGAAAAGTTTACGGATTACAGATTATTCGCGTTGGAAGGGACCTTGTAGGTCATCTAGTCCAACTCCCCGATTGAGAACCACTGTCTGTACTTTGATTTTCACAATGCTGACCGAGTTACAGATTGTTTGCCGAGGGAGTGTGGAACGCTGCAATTGACTGGACTTCTGTAACGTAAAACACAATTTACAAGCCATACTGGCTGGATTCACTTAGCATGATAAGCCAAAAATTCAAGCCACATTATGACTTGGGACTGCCATGTGAATCAGACCAATATCTCAGCTGGACCAGACCACAGCAAGCATTGCCGAGCGAGCAGATTAGTTAACTCAGTTAGCAACTGAGAAACGGAATGTTTTTAATGCGGTGTGCTCCCAATTTGCAAAGATAAGACAAGACACATGGTTCTTTTCCCATCACAGTAAAAGTAATCAGTAAAGCATTCTTACATCAGTAGTGCAATACAATAACAACGGATTCCCACTGGCTTCTAAACTAAGGATTCCAATAATACACAATTATTAACTATGACAACCAAATAAAACCATATCTGGACACAAACATTAACCAACACTGCAGTGTTCAGCTTTGGACAGAAAAATTGCATCTTGACCTCTTCAATGTTTCAGAGATAATACTATAATAAACAACCGCAGTTCTAAATCTGGCCAAAATGAAGTGTCTGTGTTACGTATAAAAGCAAATTCTCATATCTTTCTGCTGTTAGAGATGGATCTTGCAACAAAAGTGTGGTAAGCTGCATTTGAGGCTCAGTGTTAACTTCAGTTTTCCCAGGTGGCATTCCTTTACACACAGATGGTGTTTGGCCACATGTGGACAATCCACAGTTTAAATGCTGGAAAAAAGAACATGTCTCCTTTCCAGGCTTGTATCAGAGGTGGGATTCAGCAGGTTCTGACCAGTTCTGGAGAACTGGTAGCAGAAATTTTGAGTAGTTTGGAGAACCGGTAAATACCACCTCTGGCCCTGACCCCGTCTATTCTCTGCCTCCCGAGTCCCAGCTGATCGGGAGGAAATGGGGATTTTGCAGTAACTTTCCCCTGGAGTGGGGAATGGAGATTTTGCAGTATCCTTCCCCTGCCACACCCACCAAGCCATGCCACGCTCACCAAGCCACGCAACGCCCTCAAAGCCACACCCACAGAACTGGTAGTAAAAATTGAATCCCACCACTGGCTTGTATGATCTAGTGGTGAAAAAAAAAAGGAAATTCAGATTCCATGATTCATCATACAGTAGTTTGCTGTGGTCCATCTTGCTCAGCACCTGAGCAACTACAGATCATCTATGTTCTTCCTGAGAAGGTCTTCTCATGGACTTCCAGCGATGTGCCAAGCATTCTTCCCCGAAAGACGGCGGACCCTGGATCTAAACCATTTTATTTTATTGACTTTGACAGTTAATCAAAATGAAATAACCCAATTAGTACCACCGCTTCCAATCATGTCTTCCTTTCTACCCAAGTCTGGATGGTCCCGCAGATACATGACTCTCAGCTCTTTGAGATCTCTACGAAGGCATTATTCGCTGGAGGATTCTGGGAGTTGTTGTCCACACATCCAGAAGCAGCTCAAGATAGCAGCTGCCCAGATTTTGACGGGCTACTGGGTTGACCACTTTCAGGGCATGGAGGGACTGCATTTGGTGTGGAAACCCTCAAAATGTGTCCTTTGTGCTGCATAGTTTGACATATCTCCAATAATAGCAATGGCACTTATATACTGCTTCATAGTGCTTTTACAGCCCTCTCCAAGCAGTTTACAGAGTCAGCCTATTGCCGCCAACAATCTGGGTCCTCATTTTATCCACCTCGGAAGGACGGAAGGCTGAGTCAACCTTGAGCCGGTGAGATTTGAACTGCCGAACTGCAGCTAGCAGTTCAGCTGAAGTAGCCTGCAGTACTGCACTCTAACCACTGCGCCACCTCGGTTTCTAATTAGTTCCTAATTTCAGAGTATCCCACAGGGCTTCATTCATTAGGGGTGTTTATATTTTGTTTACAGTCCAATGAACGGGTGGGTGGGGGGCTAGTTGCAAATTAGAAAGCAATAAGTGGTCTTTCTTTCATAATAAAAACAGCGTATTATAATGTACCTTTCCTGTTTAAGACAGCTTGGAATTTGCACCATTCCTGAATCTACAATACTCATTACATTTTTAGTTCTTCGGGTTGCAATGAAATTCTCGAAAATATTCAGACCAAGACGGGTGGTGGCTGACATAGATTTCAGACAGTCAGCAAAAAACAAAGAGCCATGGTCCATTCCTTGTTCTTTTCATGACAGCAGAATAAATTAACACATACCAATAAAAAGTGCAAAATCAATTTTTCCAGGCAAGATAAACTTCGCAACCTTGCACAATTTAATGCACAGAGGGTTAAGCTTTCTGAAAAGCAGTGGCACACACAAAGCACCAACCGTCACCCTAAAAAAATCGAGATGTTTGCTGAAAGCTGAAGGGCTAGGGCTTGGTAGCAGCCACATTAAGAGGGCTTGCTGTGCTGCCTGGGTGGTCTCCTTTTCACTGCCTTTTTCAGTAGCAAGCAGCAGGTAGAAATTAGTACCTTCCAGAAAATTGGAACTTTCCCTTCAGGCAATATGAAAAGCAGCTCATTGTTCTTTCTAAGTCACGGACGGACTAGGGCTGAAAAAGTCAAGTGGTGACAACAAAGAATGGGTAGCATAACCATGGTGAACATGATGGATAGGTAATATGAACCATGGTGAGCATGATGGATAATATAATCATAGTGAACATGATGGATGGGTAATATAACCATGGTGAGCATGATGGATGGGTAATATCACCATGGTAAATGTCAGAGATGGGTAATATAAACATGGTGGGCATGAGAGATGGGTAATATAACCATGGTGAACAAGACGGATGGTTAATATAACCATGGTGAGCATGAGAAATGGGTAATATAACCATGGTGAACATGATGGATGGGTAATATCACCATGGTAAATGTCAGAGATGGGTAATATAAACATGGTGGGCATGAGAGATGGGTAATATAACCATGGTGAACAAGACGGATGGTTAATATAACCATGGTGAGCATGAGAAATGGGTAATATAACCATGGTGAACATGATGGATGGGTAATATCACCATGGTGAATGTCAGAGATGGGTAATATAACCGTAGTGAACATGAGAGATGGATAATATAATCATAGTGAACATGATGGATGGGTAATATAACCATGGTGAGCATGATGGATGGGTAATATCACCATGGTGAATGTCAGGGATGGGTAATATAACTGTGGTGAGCATGAGAGAGGGGTAATTTAATAATGATGAACCTGACTCATGAATAATATCACCATGGTAAATATGATGGATGAGTAATATCACCCTGAGGAACATGATGGATGACCTGCTCAGGCCAGCCTTCCCAAGATGAACCCATTTCTGAGCACTTTTGCATCGCCACCCGTTTGCTTTTCGTCCCGTATGACTTTGAGCTTTGGCTTCCCTTTCACACGTTGGTTGTGGAGTGAGTGGTGGAAAAATTCTCCATGCGGACTCTCACCAGCTTGTCTGCAGGGGCTGGCTGAAGGAGGAACTTGCAAGTGAAGACTTGGCGGCAAGCGTTGCGGAAGTTCTCCGAGAGGAAAGCGTAGATGATGGGGTTGATGCAGGAGTTCCCGTAGGCCAAGCAATGGGAGATGATCCGGAAGGTGAAGGAGATATTGTTCAGGGGGAACTGCCCAAATTCTGCCCACATTGTGATGATGTGGTGTGGGAGCCAGGAGACCAGGAAGACGGCAACAACCAGCAGGACAGTCTGGGCCGTCTGCAAGAAACAAAAGAAAAGGATACCGAAATTTTGGGGAGACAAACTGTGTAAACTGCAGCCTGAGCATCGTTGTTGTTGTTGTTGTTGTTTTACAAAGATGCCATATGCCAAACTTTGTTTAACTATATGTCAAGAGATGGGCAAGAGTCGGATTGCCAATATTCAACTATTTCCAACCTCACAGCTATCGAAAGGGTAAATTTTTAAAAATGTAGTTCTTAAACTGGGCTCGTAACAGATTGACGACAAACATAATTTTATTTTTGCTACAGAGAGTTGGGAGATTAATACCGCAAGTGATCTCATCCCTCAAATGAGCTTGAATATTTTCATTTTGGGGGAAAAAAACACCACTGTTTTCTTGTTTCTTGTTTAATTGTTCTTCTGCTGTTTTAATTGTATTCCTGGCAGTGCTTACAGTCCTGACGTGAGGCCATCAAGAAATCTCAGTCTCTTTGTCGTTCTCCCTCCCTCCTTCCCTCCCTCTCTTCTCTCTCTCACACACATACAGACAGAGAAAGAGAAAGAGAAATGTAAGTGTTTTGCAGTAGTTATGGTGTTGGATTAGAATCAGGGAGAGTTCAGCTTTAATTCCCCCTCAACTGAAGAATTTCACTGGGTGATTTTGGGCCAATCACTCCCTAGCAAATCAACCTACTTTATTACACTGTAAGGAAAAATAGCACAGGACATTGGGTACCACTGGCTTGAAGCCCTGAATGATTGAGAGGTAGGATAAAAAATCTTACAAAGTTATGGAACAGGCGCTTACTAAGATTGGGTTCATATAACATGCTTAAGCAGGTTGATTTCACATCTAGCAGACAGATTCTCGCAGTGTGATAATCTCAATTAGTGATAACTTGAGTTAGTTACTTCTGTCTGTGAATCCAGACTGTTCAGCTTACTGTTTAATGCAATGTCTCTCACCATCCCCAGCAACTTTAAGATGTGTGGACAGCGTGCTGACTGGGGAATTCTAGGAACTGAAATCCACATATCTTAAAGTTGCTGAGTATCACAAACACTGGTTTAATGTATTCCATGATTTCCCCAAATGGGCCCATTTATTAAACAGGACTCTAAAGTTATAAGGACCTTGGAGAGTTCACATTCTCTTCCCTTCTATGGTTGATGACTTTCTGCTGACTTTAAAGAGTGCTTGACCTTCTGCAAACCCCTGCATGGTTCCTCAGACACTACAAAAGCCATTCAGGAATCTTTCCCTGGACTGAGGATTCAAGTACCCAGACAGCTGCATCCTCATTCTAAGAAAGGACAAAAAACAACAACTACAACCTTGAAGGCTTTTTCTGAATTGAGGATCTTGCTATAATGCAAAGTTTGAAAATATTTATTTATTTATTTATTTATTTATTTATTTATTTATTTATTTATTTATTTATTTATTTATTTTGGTTTTCTTATATGCCGCCCAACTCCCGAGGGACTCAGGGCGGCGTACAGCAGAGAAAAAATACAAGAATAACCAACAATAAACATTGCTTAAAATCAAATATAAAAATTAAAAATTCAATATTAAAACCATCCAACAACCATACATACACGGGGTGAGCTCAGATGGATTAGGCTCTACCCCCAGCCTGCAGGAAAAGCCATGTCTTAACGGCTTTTCGGAAGGCTAGCAGAGTGGGGATGGTTCGGGTCTCTGGGGGAAGTTGGTTCCAGAGCGCGGGGCCCGCCACAGAGAAGGCCCTCCCCCTAGGGCCCGCCAGCCGGAAAATATGACACCTTGTTGGCACTGGTGGACATCTGCGATTAGTAGGTTTTTTTAGGATTTGGAGACTGTAGACTCAAACAAAGGTGAAACACCCAAAATATTTTATTGAATAAATATTAAGAGAGATACTGAGAAAAAGACAGATCAACCCATATCTCTTCAACTTGCCAGGAGCTCCAAAGAAATGGTAGTGAATGAAACAGCCTGAGTTGTCTGGCTGTTGTGTAGCATCTTTTCTTCCTGGGACTTTAGAACACACTCTAAAGAGCACTATCAATACATTCAGATGGAACTATGTTCACACAACACCATGCAAAGTTAGTTGAACCCAACTGTGGTTTATTTAAGGAACCCCACTGTCTGGCTTGACTTGACACACTGAAGCAGGAGCTCAGCCCCCTCCCCACCCCCCCATTTGCATCTGCGTCATATGTTAGCCGAAAATGTGGTGAGCTCATTTGCGGTTCACGCACGTGCCGCACACATCTAGCCCTTGACAAATTTGGAGAGGGGAGAAATTGAACATCCCCGTTCAATAGAAAGCTATTATCTGCACTGTCCTTTTAACACTACTTACTTTCTGGGAGCTCACAATTATGGTCAGGCCTGGATTTGATTCATCACCCAAACTTTACCGCAGAGGTACCAGCCCTACATTAGCACTTCCAGGACTAAAGTGCTATTGAAAATACTCTAATTACACAGCTCTTGGTTAGGTCCAGAAAGCGAAGTATTTTGTCCTGAATGCATTCAGTGGTTGACTGAGGTGGGGAGGGGAGAAAACCCAGAACCTCTGAGTCATGTGTTGAATAGCTTTCAATGGCGCTGCCTTGAGATTTGTTTTGGTAACTCTTGACTAAATAATTGCCACGCAAATGGCAAAGAGGAAGGGTGGGAGGTGATGGAGGAAGGGCACCTTCTGGCAGAAAAAAAACTCCAAAGGAATCAGAATCAGACACAGACACATCTTGGGGCAGATTGAAGTGTAACTTTGGCCAACAGACAAACCAAACTGGTGTTCGTTGTGATTACGACCGTTCATTCAGGCCTCTTGGCCACTATTTCAACCTTTTAAACCTGCCTGTGAAAGACCCTTCTGTCCCTAAACTCTTTAGATAAAACTGCCAGCCCAGAATATTTGTTTGTTTGTTTATTTTGTCAAGTGCATTTTGGTAATATACATAGATAAAACATTGTTTGTATATGTAAGATGGGTACTGATAAGCGGGAACATTAGGACAGGGACGGTAGGCACGCTGGTGCACTTATGCACGCCCCTTACTGACCTCTTAGGAATCGGGTGAGGTCAACAGTGGACAGTCTAAGGGTAAAGTTTTTGGGGTTTGGAGAAGAAACCACAGAGTCAGGTAGTGAGTTCCAGGCATTTACCACTGTGTTGCTAAAGTCATATTTTCTACAGTCAAGTTTGGAGCACTTCACTTTGAGTTTGTATCTGTTATGTGCCCGTGTATTGTTGTGGTTGAAGCTGAAGTAGTCATTGACAGGAAGGACGTTGTAGCAGATAATTTTATGAGTTATGCTTAGGTCGTGCCGAAGGCGACGTAGTGACGAAAGCGTAGTGACGAAAGCGACGCAATACTAGACTAAAGGGGCAAAAGTTATCTGACGTTTGTAAATCCCTTCCTTCCTTGAGTCGGATCTGGAATTCGTACGTCACAATTCTGACCCAGCAGATGACAGCATTGTCCAAGCAGGCCACCTGTTTATGTGGAATAAGTACTCGGTAATAAAGCCAACAAGCCCAGATTTCTATCTATTCAGCCTCTGCAAAGGATGAATTTAGGCCAGAGGTCTTCAAACTTGGCAACTTTAAGACTTGTGGACTTCAACTCCCAGAATTCTCCAGCCAGCATAGCTGGCTGGAGAATTCTGAGAGTTGAAGTCCACAAGTCTTAAAGTTGCTAAGTTTGGGGACCCCTGATTTAGACCTTTGGAAACAAAGCATGGGTTCCTTCCCTGAAGCTTGGTATTTGGGAGGGAGAGAAGATGCAAAAGGGAAAAGAGCTTTTGGAAGAAAGGATCCCCCACTCTTTTGCACTGTTGTCCCCAACCCGATCTACTCTCTGTATCAGGCCTTCCTGCCCGAGTGATCTCAACCAAAGAAGACAAAAAGCCTTTACTACTCAACAGACCCACTCCTGTTCCTGCACAAACCAAAATTATCATGTTGTTTTCCCCCCACAATACCTCCCGATCCTAGCCTGAGGGTAAACCAACACTGGGAATGAGGTCGCTGGTGTAAAAACAACCAGCCAGGTTTGAAAGCCGTCCGTTCAAATAGTAGCTCTGCAAACCCCTGGCCTCGCGCTGCGGCAATTAGAATAAAATATTTCTTGCCAAATTCACCAGCCAACATTTTCCCCCCGGCCAATTAGCAGAGAGCACTGTTGTTTTTCTGTTTTACACACAGACGCACAATTCTCACTGGCTTCTTAATTTTTAGGCGTCCTGAATGAGAAAAGGAGGAGAGACCATAATGTGAAGGTCTCTAATGGTTTTGGCAAACGATGTTTATTTGTGCCCTCAGGGTCACCTGAATAGTGCAAATGGGTGTGGAACTTTCCTGGGACTGCTAAAAGGATTGTGTTGTAAGAAGGTTCCACACCCATTTGCACTATTCAGGTGACCCTGAGGCACAAATAAACCTCCAAGTGGCCTCAACGACTCTCAGAAAGAGTGCTAACAACCAGATGACTGCAAGGAGTATAAATCCTTCCCTCCTCCACCATTCAGACAGAACTGAAGAAGCTTCTTAGATGAGAGGTGAAAGATTTTCAAGGAAAACCAAAGCCCAGTTGCCTCTTGAAAAAGCACCTTTGGGTAAAGTGACCAGATTTTTTTTTTAAAGCGGGACGGGGGGGCGGGCCCGCCTGGGCGCCGCCATTTGAGTTTTGCCCTCTGCGCATGCGCAGAGGGCAAAACACAGCAAATGTCGGCGTCCAGGTGGGGGGGGGGCGGCAGCCCTTCGGGAGCCCGCCTCCCCTTCGGGAGGCCTGTCTTCGCCTCCCGCCTCCCCTTCGGGAGCTGCCCTGCGGCCGGGCTGGCAAGCGACGAACGGGAGGCGGGAGACGGGGAAAGGAGACAGCCGGCAGCTTACCTGTCACGAGCTCCAGGCATCCAAGCGCCGCGGTCTCCCGGTCGCCCGCCCGGCCCCAGGGCAACGGCGGCAGCGAGGCGACGGGGGGAAGGAAGGGGAGTGGGACGAGGAAGGGCTGTTTGCGCCGCCGGAGGGGCCGCTCGTGAGCTCAAACCGGCGACGGCAGCGGCGACGGCTCCTCGTCCCTCACCCCTCCACCCGCATCCCAACAGCAGCGGTGCCTCTGAGGGCGGGGCTAGGGATGGGGCGGGCGAAGGAGAGGAGGAGGAGCCCCCCTTCCCCCTCTCCCCAGCAGGCAGCCGCCTCGCTGAAATTCCGCCCGACTTGCTTCCGGTACCTCTCTTTTGCTTCCCCTTTTAAGGTGACCAGACGTCCCGCTGTTTCGGCATTCTTTTCAAAAAAGCGGGACTTTTTGAAAAGAATGCGGGACGCGGGACACACGCTTGAAAAGCGTGTCTGTCCCGCCAAAAGCGGGACGTCTGGTCACCTTACCTTTGGGACAACCATGACCTGGATGACTGAGGATCTCCATAGACAAATAACTACTATTTGTCTAAGTAACTAGAGTCTAGCCACAATTATATCTGTTATAGTTAAATGTACAAATCCGGCATTATCCCCCATTTATATCCATCAATATGATATAATTATCATATTGCTGAGCATAATATTATAGGAGCAGGAAATAAACAGCTAATGGCCAGAGGAAAGTACAGTATTTCAGCCCCCAAAAAATGCTTTTGATGTCTAATACATATACAAGAGCAAATTATTTTAAATTATATCAGTCATCAAATCGCAGGAGGGTCTGAGTTTCCTGTTTTTCTTTTTTTAAAGTATGTCTGGCGGCCAAAAGAATCCAGCGTAGAAGAACGAGGCCTCCTTAGAATTATCGCCTGCCTCAGTCATTTTGAGGGATGTTTTAGACTCGCAATAATTTTGTTCTTGATGAAGAACAGACTCAAGGCAGCTGCTACTTTACAGATTAACAGAGTTGGAAGGGACCTGGTAGGTCATCTAGTCCAACCCCCCGCCCAAGCAGGAGACCCTACACCAGGAATCCACAAACTTGGCAACTTTAAGACTTGAATTCTGGGAGTTGAAGTCCACAAGTCTTAAAGTTGCCAAGTTTGAAGATCTCTTCCCTACACCATTTCTGACAGATGGCAGTCCAGTCTCTTCTTGAAAGCTTCCAGTGATGAAGCTCCCACAACTTCTGAAAGCAACTTCTGTTCCATTGGTTGATTGTTCTGTCAGAAAATTTCTCCTTATTTCCAGGTTGAATCTCTCCTTGTTCAGTTTCCATCCATTATTCCTTGTCTGGCCTTCAGGTGCCTTCGAAAATAGCTTGACCCCCTCCGCTCTGTGGCATCCCCTCAAGTATTGCAACTCTGCTATCCTGTCTCCCCTGGTCCTTCTCTTCACTAGACTAGCCATGCCCAGTTCCTGCAACTGTTCTTCATATGTTTTAGCCTTCAGTCCCCTAATCATCTTGGTTGCTCTTCTCTGCACTTTTTCTAGAGTCTCAACCAGGGGTGAAATCCAGCAGGTTCTGACAGGTTCTGGAGAACCAGTAGCTGAAATTTTGATTGGTTCGGAGAACCGGCAAATACCACATCTGGCTGGCCCCAGAGTGGGGTGGGAATGGGGATTTTGCAGTATCCTTCCCCCAGGAGTGGGGAGGGAATGGAGATTTTGCAGTATCCTTCCCCCAGGAGTGAGGAGGGAATGGAGCTTTTGCAGTATCCTTCCCCTGCCATGCCCACCAAGCTACGCCCACCAAGCCACACCACACCCACCAAGCCACACCCACAGAACCAGTAGTAAAAAAAATTCACCACTGGTCTCAACATCTTTTTTATAGTATGGTGACCAAAACTGGATGCAGTACTCTAGGTGTGGTCTTATGAGGCTGTATAGAGTGGTATTAGTTACTTACAACCATTTGTTTAGTGGCTGTTACAACGGATGAGAAAAAAGTGGCCTTTTTCATTCTGATGGCCATCACAGCATCCCCACAGTTAGAGGATCAAAATTCAGATCCTTGATAACTGGATCATATTTATGACGGCTGCAGGAGATGAAGAAATAGTCAAGAAGATGCTAGATTGTGCAGAAAATGATAGACTGGCATTGAAAATTAAACAGAAAGAGGGTGTAGAATATTATCAAACGTGGAATTTATTTTAGCAATGGATGGAAAAGAAGGGTGGGGATTGAGAACGTAATTTGTATTGTTAAGCAAATTATATACCCAGGCAACACGATGTTTATTAAGCACTAAGAAATAGAAAATCAATACAAGAAAATAAGAAAGGAAATGGAGCAAAATTCACTTAACTACTGTCTCGCTTGGGAAAAGACATTTTGGGCTCAATAGTGGTCGTAAGTCGAGGACTACATGTATCATTGGGCCAAAGACACCAATGTCCTCTGATATCTATGTGGTGCTGAGGGCTGAAAGCAGTAGTGGGTTCTAAATTAGGTTGCTACCGGTCCGCGAACGCGCACGACACTTCTGCACCAAGGGTGGGTTCCTCCCGGTTCGGACCGGTTCGCCCAAACTGGTAGTGACCTGCTGGTGATGTCATGATGATGTCACTGACCTGGTTCAGTCGGTGCCGGTCCGTGGGCGCCACCATCTTTTTTATTTTTTTTTATTTTTTTTATTTTTTTATTTTTTATTTTTTTTATTTTTTTTATTTTTTATTTTTATTTTTTTTATTTTTTTGAATTTATTTATTCTTCTGAGCATGCACAGAAGCCGAGTTTCCGGCACTGTGCATGCGGTCGCCATCTTGTTTTTGGCTTTTTATTTATTTATTTATTTCAGATTTTTTTTGGCACTGCATGCGCCCACGCAACAAAGGAGGAAGCCAACCAGCAGCGAGGTAAGTAGGAACCTACCCCTGTTCTGCACATGTGCAAAAGCGTCCCAGGCAGGTGGGCGGAGCCTCCTGCCGCCGCCACTACCTGTTCGCAGAACTGGGCCAAACCGGGAGCAACCCACCGCTGGCTGAAAGTGTCCTCACTTGCACAGACCTTCCCTTCATGGAACAGAAGCTCAGTAGGCAAACTCATTGTGAATCTGAACATTGGGACATGGTTGGTAGCGTTCACCTCTGCTGAGGTTCTCCAGGGGTTTCCAACTGGGCTTCCCACCTCCAGCCTTATCTAGAGATTACTGCAGCCTTATCTGCATGCAGCCATAACAAATTCCTTCTAGATAGTCAAGGTCATCCTTTCTCTTTGCACTCCTGCACCTGCACGGAAGGAGATGGGAGTTGCTGCCAAGTTGGCAGATGAAGATTGGTCAACGTGATGAACTTGGGGGTGTTGGGACAAGGGCTTGAACTTTCAACTGGGTGGAGAGACCCCTGGGACTTCAGAGTCGGGTTTCTCCCAGATGTGCCAACTTGGCTTTGCTAATAAATTGGAACTTTGAGGAATGCTTTGCCTCGGACTCTGATTTGATTTTCGATGCTATTTGGAACCCTGACAAACTCAAGGTGGCAAACACATTGAACACAGCCTTCCTCTTCCTACTTTCCGCACAACAACAATCCTGTGAGGTGGGTTGGGTTGAGAGAGAGGGACTGGCCCAAAGTCACCCAGCTGGCTTTCATGACTTAAGGCAGGACTTGAATTCATGGTCTCCTGCTTACTATTCTGGTGCTGATTCAACCAGGGTTTTGTTCTTTATCTGCTTACATGTAAGAGACAGAATCTTGCCAGACTAAACGCTTACTATTCTCACCTTAATGAATATATCCTAGGGCCGTGATGGCGAACCTATTGCACGCGTGCCATAGGTGACACGCATCACCCTCTCTGTGGGCACGCGAGCCGTTGCCCCAGTTCAGCTCCGCCATGCATGCGCGCATGCCTCCCACCTGCCAGCTGGTCTTCAGGTCTCTGCCGCGCATGTGCGGGGCCAGGCGGGGGCGGGAGACCACATGCGCATGCGCAGGGGCATGCGGGGACCATGCGTGCATGCAGGGTGGGTGGGACATGTGCAGGGGGCAGGGCACATGCAAGGGGCCACACATGCATTTCATTTTGGGGGTTCACACGTGCTTTGGGCACTCGGTCCGGAAAAGGTTAGCCATCACTGTCCTAGGGAGTGGCTATTTGAAACTTTCTGTCTCCTAATCATCTCTGGGCTGATCTGTTTCTTGTCTTCCCCCCCTCCCTTTCTAGAATATGCTCCCTCCTTTCTGGGAAACCGCCACCTCATTGTTGTCCTTCACACCAGCTCCCCCTCCCTCCCGTGGGCATCATCTCTCATAGTAACAGACGTAACACATTTTGATTACTTTTTGTGAAACACAAAATATCTTCCTCATCTACAATGCTTAGTAATTGCAGTTTGGCATTTACCTTTCTCTTTGATCTCTCTGACTTCCTGGAAATATTCTTCACTTTTTTATGAAGGTGATATAAAACCTACGAAAAAGAATGAAAAAGAAAATGTTGCCTTATTTCAGAAAATATCGGTTTTCCCCCAGCCCATTGCTGGAGTTTGCAGAAAAATAATGAATCTTCCCCCTAATTTGATCAGGCTTCAAATGAGATCACTATAACCCCTTGCTTTTTTGTTTTTATAGCCTCTCAGGTGTTTTTAAGAAACTGCACTACATATTAGCTATCTATATACTGCTAAAACTCTCCTGTCTGTTCGTCTATCTGTAACCTTCAACTGGGCAAAACGGAGCATCGTAGGGCAACCATTTGTTAAAATCAAGATAACTCAAATAAACTAATGTAGGAGAGGAAGTGGCAGAACCTGGGGGTGGAGTTTAAAGAGGGATCAGCCTAGAATCTCTACATAGCCACAAGTGAACTAACTCCAACCCAGGGGTGAAATCCAGCAGGTTCTGACAGGTTCTGGAGAACCGGTAGCGGAAATTTTGAGTAGTTTGGAGAACCAGCAAATACCACCTCTGGCTGGCCCCAGAGTGGGGTGGGAATGGAGAGTTTGCAGTATCCTTCCCCCTGGAGTGGGGTGGGAATGGAGAGTTTGCAGTATCCTTCCCCTGCCATGCCCACCAAGCCACGCCCACCACGCCCACCAAGCCACGCCCACAGAACCGTTAGTAAAAAAAATTGGATTTCCCCACTGCTCCAACCCCCCTGAATTCTGTTGACCCTTATCAAGTTCATAGCAGGTTGGTTAAGAACATTCATGTGCATAGGCATAGGTGGCAATAAATTAGTTTAATTGGATCTTCACATGTGGAGCTGATCCTTCGTGCCTGATATTAGCTTAAAGAATGTCCAGGGCCCATTACTTCTGTGGGATTGAAATTTCAGGAATCTTCAGGTCAGGTTTATTGGCAAAATTATGGCCATTGCAACACTACCACGCCACCCTGTAGCCCCACCATGCTGTCCTACAGCATCACCATGCCACTGCAGTCAGCCACGGTCACATGATTTTGGACACTCCCTGCCACCATCCCACAAGCAAAATCAGTGGGGAAGCCAGCAGGAAGTCAAAACTTGTTTCCATTACACCTACTTTTTTGCCCGCTCTTGGTCATTCCGTTTATTGGTTTAGATAAGGAAATATTTCCGAAACAATGAACAAAACTGTTCATAGGTTGTCTAGTATATGCAGTATACATACTTTTTTCTTCTTCTGTTCAATCATGTCTGATTCTCAGAGATTGCCTGGACTAGACCTGCAGTTTTCTTGGCAACCTTTTTCAGAAGTGGCTGGCCACTGTCTTCTTCCTAGGGCTGAGAGAAAGTGACCGTCCCATGGTCTCCTGATTTCTAGCCTGATCATTATCCACTACAACCAACCAGACCAGTGGTGGGTTCCTACCAGTGCGGTCCACTCTATAGCACCGGTAGTGGCCTGCTGGTGACGTCACAGTACCGGTGCGGTCGGTTGCCGGTTGCTGGGAGCCGCCCTTTTTTAAAAATAATTTTTTAATTTTTTTAAAAACAAATTTCTTCTGTGCATGCCCAGAAGCCGAGCTTCCGGCACTGCGCATCCTACCCCACAGTGAGTCCAAGCAGGGGAGGATGGCTGAGGGAGCGCGTGAGACGCTGAAAGAACGGGCGGCAGGACCTATCTCAGTTCCCCTCCCTTCAGCAGTCCGAGAAGCCATGAACGCGCGGTGATGATCCCAGGCATTTTCACACGTTCAAGGCTTCTTGAGCTGCTGAGGGGAGGGGGAACGGGCGGCAGGAGCCTAGGATCATCGAATGGGGAGAAGCATTCAGGCCGGATGGAGCCTCCTAGAAGAACCGCTGCCGCGGGCTTGCTGCTCCCACTGCAGGGGGCTGTGTTGTGGGTGGGCAATGCCCCCTCGCTTCTCCGGCCGCTGCCAAGCTACCGAGGCCCATGCCCACCTGGTCACATGGCTGGCAAGCCACACCCACAAAATAAGCCACACCCACAGAGTGGTAGTAAAAAAAATAGGAACCCGCGCCTGAACCAGACACTATACTAAATGCTTAATTTAACTGGAAAAGCTAGTTTTTCAGGGGAGGGGAAGGGAGGAGAGGAGAGGAGAGGAGAAGAGAAGAGAAGAGAAGAGAAGAGAAGAGAAGAGAAGAGAAGAGAAGAGAAGAGAAGAGAAGAGAAGAGAAGAGAAGAGAAGAGAAGAGAAGAGAAGAGAAGAGAGAAGCTTGGAAGCTGGACAAATACAACGACTAAATCTTGGACCACATTAGTTCAACATTTTGTGTAAATCCATCTAACAAGCTGATGGCCGTCACCTTAGATCACTGTTCAGCTTCAGGGAGGCTACATCTGTCAAGAGCCACTAATCTTAATGGAATTGTTTTATCTCCTGTGTGAAAGGCATCGAATTTCTGTGACTCAGGGTTGACATCACGTTGTGCTAATTAACCCCATCTGTTTTGTTTATGCAAAGGGAGTCTTCTCCTTAACTCCATTTGCAAAAGAGGCCTCGGTAGCGAAGGCTGCCCTTGAAAAGACAAATACTCTGCATTATTTTAAAACTGCTCTAGATCACCTTTCCAAACTGAGTTTGTCAGGGCATTTTGCTGCTCATTAAAATCATAGAAGTTTTTTTTTTAAAGGACAGGTTTTGGTGCATAAGTGAGAAAGAAACACATTGGTTTCTCCCTCTCCCCCCCTGATCCTCAGGGCTGATTTGCTCAACCTTCAACCTGCTATTTACATTTGAAGAAGCCCAGGGAAAACAGATATTAGCTGCCTCCGTGCAATTAATACCATTTTGGCCTAAATGATCCCTTGCTGAGAAGCGAGGGCAGCAAAGAGAGATCTTGCCTGGATTTGACTCTTGCAGACCACAAGGGCTACTTAACCATTCTAGAAGATCATCCAAGAAGCAGCTTGGTGTAGTGCTGGATTAGAAGGTAGGAGGTGACTTTGGGTCAGCCCTTCTTTCTTGGCCCTAGGGCTAGGCAGAAGAAGACAATGGCAAACCAGCTTGGTCTAATGGTCAAGGCACCAAGCTACAAATTTATATTTTCCAGTCCTGCCTTAGCCATGAAAGCTGGTTGGTTGACTTGGGCCAATCGCCAGGGGAAAGTGAGTTCACGTCCCACCTTAGACATGAAAGATGGGTGGTTTTGGATCTCTCCGTCCCTCCCTCCCTCCCTCCCCCCCTCCCTCCCTCCCTCTCTCTCTCTCCCTCCCTCTCTCTCTCTCCCTCTCTCCCTCTCTCTCTCTCTCTCCCTCCCTCCCTCCCTCCCTCTCTCTCTCCTCCCTCTCCCTCTCCCTCTCTCTCCCTCCCTCCCTCTCTCCCTCCCTCCCTCCCTCTCTCTCCCTCCCTCTCTCCCTCCCTCCCTCCCTCCCTCTCTCCCTCCTTCCCTCTCTCTCCCTCCCTCCTCCTCTCTCTCCCTCCATCCCTCCCTCTCTCTCTCTCCCTCCCTACCTCTCTCCCTCCCTACCTCTCTCTTCCTCCCTACCTCTCTCCCTCCCTCCCCCTCTCTCTCTCCCTCCCTCCCCCCTCTCTCTCCCTCCCTCCCTCTCTCCCTCTCTCCCTCCCTCCCTACCTCTCTCCAACTCATCTCATAGGCTTGTTGTGGGGAAAATAGGAGGACAAAGTATTAGATATGTTCACTGCCTTGAGTTGTTTATCAAAATAATGATGGTAGGATATAAATTAAATAAACAAACCAGTGAATGAAATCACCTCTAAAATCTTGCCAAGACAATTGCAGGGACTTATCAAAGACTCTAGGAGCCTATTGCTGTATTTAAATTAAGATAAATCTTAAAAACCAGAAAGGCAAAACATTGAAAAGATGTTCGAATCCTGAAAGTTTCCTAGGTCCACGAATCCTAAAATCTTATACGAGTGTCCTTCTTTTTACCCAAATACTGTACTTGGTGTGACATTTCTCAACATGTCATGCTACATTCTTAGCAGAGGTGGGTTCCTGTCGGTTCGGACCGGTTCTATAGAACCTGTAGCTGGAATTCCCCCCCCCCCCGCTCGCCGAACCGGCAGCGATGGCCGGCTGGACACGCCCCGGAACTGATCCTCTGGCTTGAAATCCGTCCACTGGAGCCAAATTTACAAGAAAATAACCCTGTGCGCATGCGCAAAGCCTCATGCGCCTGCGCATATGAGTTTAACCCGGCAAAACACGCACTTCTGGTGCGATCCCGAACCGGTAGCGAAGGTAAGTAGAACCCACCCCTGATTCTTAGATGTTGGTGCCTTGATGGGCAGTAACACCAAATGGTTGATCTGCAGAATGGGCTTTCTCTTGGGTAAATGACGACCGCTGATCATTTTTTTGTGTGCTGTAATTCCATACTGTCTCACCCACACTCAGTTTATGTGGAAGGCTGTCTCCACCCAACTGTTATGTATTATTTTTTTTTACACAAGGTCACTGGTGGAATGGAAAAAGGATGGATTCTTTTTTTTTAAAGTGAAATTGTACACTTGTGAAAGGGTACTGCTGCTTTCTCCATCCAGATATAACATCAGACCAAAGTGGAGGGGAAAAAATGGAAATTCGGAAAATTGATATGTAAATTACAACCAATTTACATATCAAAGACAAACGATGTAAGGTTTTGGTGCAAGGATACTCTAAAGCAGTGTTTCCCAACCTTGGCAACTTGAAGATATCTGGACTTCAACTCCCAGAATTCCCCAGCCAGCATACGCTGGCTGGGGAATTCTGGGAGTTGAAGTCCAGATATCTTCAAGTTGCCAAGGTTGGGAAACACTGCTCTAAAGAGATGCTAGCCTTAGTAGGGTTTGGATTAACCCCTCAAGACTCTATTTAAGAGTCCTAGAATTTTAGCTAAGCACAGTGTAGGGACTGATTCATCTGGTTAGCTTATTTTTCAGTATGTTTTCAGAACCCCAGCAAGGGGTTGGGTAATCAAGATTAAAATCATGATTGTGTTTTGAGAACTCAGCAAGATTCTTAGGGGTCCATAAATGGAGTGGAATCTAGGCAGAAATCGAAATGAGGGGTATCCTGAATTATTTCCTACTAGTTAGTTTTAAAGGACTTAGAACAATGTTTCTCAACCTTGGCAACTTTAATTTGGTTGAACGTCAGCACTTAGGATCCCACAGCCAGAATGCAAAGTCCTTCATGTTCCTACAATGCTATTAATTTTTTGCTTGCCTTCTTTTAATAAAGAGGCAAATAAACCAGAGAGAGGTTCCAAACTATAGAATTAGCAGCTTGTAGCTCCATTTTTAATAAAATGATTTTAAAAATTGATAAATTAAATTGGTGCATTTATATACCTGTCAAATAAATTATACTTTTAAGCTTCATGAACTAAACTTTTTTTAATAAGCAAAGCAATTTTATAGATTACATTTAATAAAACATCTTTACATCTGTGAAAGCTATTGCATAAATGACTGGTTTCTCCAAATTTTATGTTTTTCTAAATGTTGATTTATCATTTCTGGACATTTTTTACATCTTTACAACTGATTTTGAAATGCATATGTCATGGCTTAAATACTGGGTCTTGTTTTTCAGCCTTCTTACTTTTTCAGTGCTCCCCTATCTGGATAGGGCAAAAACCCAGATGATTACTAGTTGAGAGCAAAAACTTTGACTTTGTATCATAAAGAACGGAACGGAACGGAACGGAACGGAATGGACGAGTAGAGTAGAGTAGAGTAGAGTAGAGTAGAGTAGAGTAATAGAGTTGGAAGGGACCTTGGAGGTCTTCTAGACCAATCCCCTGCTTAGGCAGGAAACTCTAAACCACTTCAGACAAATGTTTATCCAACATCTTCTTAAAAACATCCAGTGTCGAAGCACCCACAACTTCTGGAGGCAAGTTGTTCCACTGATTAATTGTTGTAACTGTCAGGAAATTTCTCCTTAGTTCTAAGTTGCTTCTCTCCTTGATTAGTTTCCACCCATTGCTTCTTGTCCTACCTTCAGGTGCTTTGGAGAATAGCTTGACTCCCTCTTCTTTGTGGCAGCCCCTGAGATATTGGAACACTGCTATCATGTCTCCCCTAGTCCTTCTTTTCATTAAACTAGACATACTCAGTTGCTGCAACCGTTCTTCATATGTTTTAGCCTCCAGTCCCCTAATCATCTTTGTTGCTCTTCTCTGCACTCTTTCTAGAGTCTCAACATCTTTTTTACATCGTGGCGACCAAAACTGTATGCAGTATTCCAAGTGTGGCTTTACCAAGGCATTATAAAGTGGTATTAACACTTCATGTGATCTTGATTCTATCCCTCTGTTTATGCAGCCTAGAACTGTGTTGGCTTTTTTGGCAGCTGCTGCACACTGCTGGCTCATATTTAAATGGTTGTCCACTAGGACTCCAAGATCCCTCTCACAGTTACTACTATTGAGCAGGGTACCACATATACTGTACCTGTGCATTTTGTTTTTCTTGCCTAAATGTAGAACCTTACTTTTTTCACCATTGAATTTCATTTTGTTTGATAGCGCCCAATGTTGAAGTCTGTCAAGATCCTTCTGTATCTTGAGCCTATCTTCTGTAGAGTTGGCTATTCCTGCCAGTTTGGTGTCATCTGCAAATTTGATGAGTTCCCCATCTATCCCCTCATCCAAGTCATTGATGAAAATGTTGAAAAGTACTGGGCCTAAAACAGAATACTCCACTGCATACTTCCCTCCATGTAGATGCAGTTCCATTGAGGACTTCATGTTGAGTGCGGTTGGTCAGCCAGTTTTGAGTCCATCTGGTGGTGTTGCTGTCTAACCCACATCTTTCTACTTTATCTAGTAGTAGGTTATGGTCTACTTTATCAAATGCCTTACTGAAGTTCAAGTAAATTATATCGACAGTATTCCTCTGGTTCATTAATTTTGTCACTTTGTCAAAGAATGCCATAAGATTAGTCTGGCATGATCTGTTTTTGACAAACCCATGTTGGCTTTTGGTTATTACTTTGTTTGCTTCTAGGTGTTCACTGATTTATTGCTTGATTATCTTTTCCAGAATCTTCCCTGGTATTGAGGTCAGGTTGATAGGTCTGTAGTTTCCTGGATCTATTTTTTTCCTTTTTTGAAGATGGGAACTACATCAGCTCTTTTCCAGTCCTCTGGCAGTTCCTGGTGCTCCAGGATCTTTGAAAAACATAGTTCAGTGGTTCTGAGATCTCGTCTGCCAGTTCCTTCAGAATCTTGGGGTGTAATCCATCCGGTCCTGGTGATTTGAACTCGTCTAGAGTAGATAGGTGTTACTTACCATTTTCTTCCCTATTTTAACTTGTGTTCCTAATCTGTTTTTTTGTGGTGCTGTTTTTGATAGGTTGGACTAAAATAGAATAGAATATTAGAGTGTGATTAGACACACAAAGAATCAAGATAGTATGCCCCATATGGAGAACTTGTTTTTATTTATTTCCCTTAAAAACCTCAATCCTTTCTTAAAAAGATATTCCCAAACTTCAGCTTAGACAACACTGCCTCTCGAAATAGTGCCCATTGTTGTATTTAAAGTAAGTAATCTTAAAAACCAGAAAGACAAAACATTTGAAAGATGTTCAGATCCTGAAAGATTCTTGAAAGCTTGTCCAAGAATCCTAAAAATTTGCATGAGTTCTCAGCCCTGACCTTCTTTTTACCCAAGTACTGTTTTTGGTGTGAAATTTCTCAATTTTTTATACTAAATTCTAAGCAGTTGGTGGTCTAAGCAGTTCTAAGCGATTTAGGTGTGTTAAGGTGAGAATAAATCTCATAGAGACGATTTGGATCTTTGCTTGGAATTCAGACAGTTAGAAATAAAGCTGAGATTAAAGTCTAATAGAAAATATTTATTTCGGTACAAAAACAATAGATCCTGAATAATTACATTTTGCTAAGAAAATGCGACCGTCCCAGTCAAGAGCCAAGTCAAAGAGAATAATGGTGGTTTAGGAATGCACACATGCGTACAACTCATATCACGTGTTCTGCTTGTGTTGGAATGTACCATAATATTAGGATAGGGGTGCATCACCCTGCATAGACATACAACTGACAATATTCACTACGTGACAAGGTGACTATGTGAAATTAATTTAGATGTGTGCCTGAGTGAGTTTTTAGGGGTTTTGGCAAGATTTAAGAATCTAATTCAAGATGAATTAATTTCCTTTTGATGGTTCTCTTGTGAGAACCATCCTTTAGTCCTCTTAAGTATACAGGTCGTCCTCAAACTTACAACAGTTAATTTAATGACTGATGGAAAAAGTGATTTATGAACATTTTCACACTTATGACCATTGCAGCACCTCCATAGTCATATGATCAGAATTTGGATGCGTGGTCACTGGTTCATATTTATGACGGTAGCAGTGTCTTGGGGGGGGGGTCATGTGATCCCCTTTTGCGACCTGCTGACAAACAAAGTCAATGGGGAAGCCAGGTTCACTTAACAACCGTGTCACTAACTTAACAACTTCAATGATTCACTTAACAACTGTGGCAAGAAAGGTTGTAAAATGGGGCAAAATTCACTTAACAAATGTCTCACTTAGCAAAAGAAATTTTTGGCTCAATTGTGGACATAAGTCAAGGACCAGGGGTGGGCTCCTCCCGGTTCGGACCTGTTCGCCTGAACCGGTAGCAACCCGCTGGTGACGTCACGATGACATCATGGAACCGGTTCGGTCGGTGCCGGTCCGTGGGCGCCGCCATCTTTTTTTTTGAATTTTTTTCTTCTTCTGAGCATGCGCAGAAGCTGAGTTTCCGGCACTGTGCATGTGGTTGCCATCTTGTTTTTGGCTTTTGGGGGGGGGAATTTTTTTGGATTTTTTGGCATTGTGCTTGCGCACGCGCACTTTGCGTGCGCACAGGAGGAAGCAAACCGGCAGCGAGGTAAGTTAGAGCCCAACCCTGTCAAGGACTATCTGTATTATAGGAATATGGCAAACATTAGCAGCATCAATGGTCCTTGAAATATGCAACTTTTTTTTGCACTGTTATTGTAAACAGCAGTTGAGCATTTATTTTCAGGAGCTCGTAATTATTTAAGAGTGCATTTATTTCCTCCTGTCGGCAATGTTTTATCTTTGTAAAAAAAAAATTGGTAAACTATTAGGAGGAGAAAACGTGTATCCTGTTCTCTAACGAAATTTAGATTAACCTTTTGAAAAACAAGAGTTTTACTGCACTACTGTAACCAAGCAATGGATGTACTTAACCATTAGATCTGGGAGACTAAAGTACTTATGTCAATTAATTAAAAGAAAATGCATCTATTAACGATAGCATTTATTATCTCCCTTGCTGACGGGCTCACTCAAAGTGGTGACGCAGAAGGAAACCATTTGAATTCCTAAGTTACTACTGAGGTTGGAAGGGAATTGGAAGTTTATCGTATTTAGTTTATGGCCCTCTGCTAAAGAAATCCCAACACAGGATTCATAGAGCCCACGTAGAACCCCGACTCACTCAGGCACACATCTAAATTAATTTCACATCGTCACCTAAATTGCTTTTCAACACAGGATTCATAGACCCCCATCCCTTTCCTGCAGATACAGAGCCAACCCAGGTCTGGGAAGGCAAGGAGAGAGGGAAGTGATGTCATATATGTCATGTCATCAAGCTAATGACACAAATGATGACATTACGGAAACACACAATCTACACTATCGATGTAATGTTCTCATGAGGCATGTGACATCACTGCAGCTGGTACCAAATCAGGAGTGTTGGTGTTACAGTCTTGACCATTGGAAAACTAAGCAGATTGATTTCTGTCTCAGTGGCAATGTGCTTCAAACCTAATTTATTTTTTCTCTTGGTTGGAGGTGGGGTAAGGTGGTGAAATTTTCCGGCTTAGTTTTCCATTGGAGAGAACCTTCCCTTCCCTTCCCTTCTTCCTTCCCTTCTTCCTTCCCTTCTTCCTTTCCTCTTTCTTTTCTCTTTTCCTCCTTTCCTTTCCTTTCCTTCCCTTCCCTTCCCTTCCCTTCTTTCCTTCCCTTTCCTTTTTCCCCTTCCCCTTTTTCTTTTCTTTTCTTTTTCTTTCCTTTCCTTTCCTTCTTTCCCCTCCCCTTGCCTCCTCCCTCCCCTCCCCTCTCCTCCCCCTCCCCTCCTCTCCCCTCCTCTTTCCTCCGCCCTTTCCTCTCCCCTTTCCTTTCCCCTTTCCTTTCCCCTCCTCCTCCTCCTCCTCCTCCTTTCCTTCTCATTCCCATCTCTTCCTTCCTTTCTTTTCCCATCTCCTTCCTTCCTTCCTTCCTCCCTCCCTCCCTCCCTCCCTCCCTCTTTCCTTCCCTTCCCTTCATTCTCATTCTCATTCTCATTCTCATCTCCCTCCCTCCCTTTCCACCCTTCCTTCCACCCTTCCTTCCTTCCTTCATTCCTTCTCATTGTCATTGTCATTGTCATTGTCATTGCTCATGCTCATCTCCCTCCCTCCCTCCCTTCCACCCTCCCTTCCTTCCTTCCACCCTTCCTTCCTTCCTTCCACCCTTTCTTCCTTCCTTCCACCCTTCCTTCCACCCTTCCTTCCTTCTCATTGTCATTGTCATTGCTCATGCTCATCTCCCTCCCTCCATCCCTTCCACCCTTCCTTCCTTCCACCCTTCCTTCTACCCTTCCTTCCTTCCTTCCTTCCTTCCTTCCTTCCTTCCACCCTTCCACCCTTCCTTCCTTCCTTCCACCCTTCCTTCCACCCTTCCTTCCTTCCATCCTTCCTTCCACCCTTCCTTCCTTCCACCCTTCCTTCCACCCTTCCTTCCTTCCTCCCACCCTTCCTTCCTTCCTTCCTCCCCTTTGGCTCATGAACAGCAGGTTCCATAAATGGAATACTGGGTTGATGACTTTGCAGGATTTCCTGCCCCCATAACCCAGATAAACCAAAAAGTTAAAATTGATAGGAATGTAAGACCTGAAGGTATCCTGGAACAAGGGGATACCAGGCACTTCCTGGAGAAAATGGACAGGAACTCTCATAAGGGAAACTTTTGTCCTAGTTGAAAGTGTGCTGTGTTATATTCAGAGATTTGACTGTTTGAATACACGTTGGAAATAAATGGGCTTTATAGTTTGATGATAGTGAAACTGATTTATAAACTAATTAGGTACACTTAGGCTTCAAGAGGAGATTGATAGAACAGGGTATTACTTATTAAATGTACATTCTACCTTTCATGAAGAGGAAAGGACAATGCTCATATAGTCCACCCTGCAGATTTTCCCTAATGTTAGGTAGGACTGAGGCAGGGAGAGAAGCTGGGGCCAAGCCATCAACTGCAAAAGGAATTAGAGATGACCTTGATAGGTAAGAACCATTAAGGAGACAGTTGAAGAAACAATTCCACACTCCGGAGGGTGAAGCAAGGGTAAGAAAGAAACTCAGCATAATCCCACCTTGATTTTGCTAGTTTCACTTGAAGAAGCTTTCAAGATTGATGTCAGCTCTTCAACATTGGCCAGCTCAAAAAACAGGCACGGTAGGGAGTCCAAGAATGCTAACTATTGCAACAGAACAGCATTTCTCAACCTCAACAACTTGAAATCCCAAAATTCCCCATGCCAGCATGCTGGCTTGGGGGATTCTGGGAGTTGAAGTCCACCCATCTGAAGGTCGTTGAGTTTGAGAAACTGCTCTATCTAAAAGTTGGGCTGGCTCAGTTAGGAATGGAGAATCATGAGAAATGAGAAGTGGAGTAAGTTTAATATCTTAAAATATTAAAGTTTTTTTCTTCTTCTAGCCCAGGACTCTCCATACTTGGCAGCTTTAAGACTTGCGGACTTCAACTCCCAGAATTCCAAATAGTTGGCTGAGGAATTCTGAGAGTTGAAGTCCACAAGTCTTAAAGTTGCCAAGTTTGGAGACCACGGGTGGTATTCACTTACCTTCCGTACTGGTTCGTAAATGTGAGTGTGTGCATGCGCTTTACTCATGCACGTGCCTTAGTCGCCACTACCAGTTCACCTGAATCGGTTGGAACCTGCAGAATACCACCTCTGTTGGAGACCCCTGTTCTAGCACTAACAAATTTCTTACGCTCGGAACTATCCCCTTTTCCTACCTTATGCATATCAATAGACATTCATGGTATCTCAGTCTGGGGAAGAACCAGGGGTGAAATCCAGCAGGTTCTGACAGGTTCTGGAGAACCGGTAGCGGAAATTTTGAGTAGTTTGGAGAACCAGCAAATACCACCTCTGGCTGGCCCCAGAGTGGGGTGGGAATGGAGATTTTGCAATATCCTTCCCCTGCCAAGCCCACTAAGCCACGCCCACAGAACAGGTAGTAAAAAAATTGGATTTCACCACTGGGAAAAACAATAGGGGAAACTCCCTCTCTCTGTGGCTGGTTACTTATCTTGCTTAGAAAATGGCTTACAACCATTTGCAAAGAAATAAGTTCCACTTTTTTTTCCTTAAGGGCCTCTATCAAGAACTAATTGGAACTGGGACAAGCAAACATCCATATTAGCCTAAAACAACCCCTTTCCACAAATTAAATATTAACCTTAATCACTAGAAGAAGGGGAAAAAACCAATTAGAGGGAAACAGAGTAAAATGAGAAGGATGGGTTTGCATTTCATCAAATGATAATCAGACACGATCAAATAGCATTATCTCCATGATCTGCTTATTGTCTGATTGCGGATATGTTCCGATTTTCTTTCCCCAGGTTTCTAAATGTTTTTTAAAAATGTTCCTTGAACAACATGATTCTGGATCTTAACACTAAGAAAGGGTCTCTTTTGCTCTTTCTAGCCTTACTCTGTTACTTCGGTGGGTATATATGTGCGTAGAAGAAATCATAGTGGTGAAATTTGGCTTCTGGCAAGAAATTCAGGAAAGGAAAGGTGGTCCCTAGGGTGAATTTAGATTTAGAAGCTGCCTATCTGTTCTACCAAGGTCAATGTTGACTTCTGAATTTGTCTAGTTTTTAGCACAAACTTAGTAAGATCATCCGAGTAGGTGGGTGTGTAGCTCAGCGGTAGAAAACATTTTATATCATGTGGAAATCCCCAGATTCAGTTGATTTGAAACCCCTAGACTTTCACACAGTGCTGGATAAATGAACGGCTTGTGTTAATGGTTGGATTCGTACATCATACTATACCCAAGTTTCATTTAAACAAAGTTCAAAATAAGCCCTTTGGCTGGGGTCACACACTAAGCTACAAGTTTACAATCCACAAGAGCTGAGGTGCACGAAATCCAAGCCTGGTGTTATGAGTAACAATCTGGTTTAGCTTCAGGTATGAGCCCACCTGAAAGAGACTTGAAGCTGGGTTTGCTGTGTCAAGTGATCAGAGGGTTTAACTCATCCTTGCTTTCCCCTTTAATTCAAGTCATGTATGTACTGGCAGGGATAATTGAATGGGGAGAGAGTGTTTTATGCGCATGCTTGGGAGAAGCACCATTTATACCATCCATGCACTGCATCTTTCCCTAGCAAGCAAAGAAGTTCTGGGATTGAGCAGAGCTGGCTTAAAAGGAGAGCCTGGCTGTGCCAACTTGAAAATGCCTACCTCCCATCTCCATCCCCCTCTTGCCCCATTGGTACCCACCTTGGTGTAGCAGCACGTGATGAGCACCAGAGGTAGCAGATAACCCACCACGAAGATGGTCACCTTGTACATCTGCTTGGCTCCCGGATTGCCAGGCCAGTGTTCCCAGCAGAAGGAGCTGTTGGGTGCCTGCTGGTGCCCGTTTAAAAGTTCCTGGTGCTCAGCCACGGGGATGGCAAAGAGGAGAGAGAGGAACCAGATGATGCCCACCCCAAGAGTGGCATTGCGCTTGCTTCGAATGCACAGGGAGCGCTTAGCATGGACCACAGCAATGTAGCGGTCCACTGACATGGCCACCAAGGTGAAGATGCTAACAAGCATGGTGGCCATGACGAGATAGTGCACCCACTTACAGAAAAAGGCACCAAAGATCCACTCTGGCAAGGAGTAAATGGTGGCCTGGAATGGGACACAGAAGAGAAGGAAGGAGAAGTCCGCAATGCTCAAGTTGAGGATGAAGATGTTGGTGGCACTGCGGGATGGACGTCCACCTGGTGGGAGACGGCCAAGTACCACCAGCACCAGTGTGTTCCCCACCATGCCCAGTAGAAAGATCAGTCCAAACAGCACGGGGATAATCACTGTCTCCGGTCCACCTCCTGTCATGCTTGGCCAACAAGTAGAAGCGTTGGCTTGCTTGAAAATCATATCAGTGGTGCAAAAGGTGACATTGGTTGCTACCTCCTCCATGGGAGCTCTCTTGAGGGGATGGCCCCCCCTTTGGGGGATGTTTCCAGGAAAATAATGGGGTTTTGCCTATAAGCTGTGGAAGTTCTTGATCAAAGCTTCTCCCCTGGATGGAGATCTTGATGGGTTCTATATGCTTGGTTTGACTTCAAAGATCTTCTCCATGATGATCAATAAAAAGCATTTCATTCAAAAGCCCCCAGCAGTTGATTGGGCATCTTGAAGACTTGCTTTCCTTTTGGTGGTTGCCAAGAACCTCAACTGGAGTCTCCGTTCATCAACCCTTGGAGATAGAGAGAGGGCTGCTTTAAGCTGCTTCCAGCAATGCTGCGGAGAAAGCTAGTGAGTGAGCTGGATTGAGAGCAGCTGGCTGAGCTTTCCAGCTCCTCCTCTTTTCACTCTGAAGCTTAAGGGAGGGGAGAGGGCTCTTTCTAAGCAAACACAACACAACGTATGAGTTTTCACACGAGATGCTTGGAAGCATTGTTTTCTCCCCGTGCTTCCTGGTCTCTGGTGCAAATCAAAACCAGAGACACTGTTAAAACTTGGTTCTGCACTGCCATGTGCATCCTGCCCCAACCTGCTTGTTTAGTGGACTTCAAGGAAGATGGCTTGCCCAGGTCCTGAAAGCCTTGATCCTGCGACTGAATTCAGACATGAACCCAAATGTGGTTTAGATGACCTTGGCTTGGTGTGCAGTTACAATTCAATGGTCACTTTTGGAAGGAGACAGGATGACCCTGAAGTCTGTGGGAGACTCATCCCATCTTAGAGAGGTGGTCTCTGTAGGTTAAGACATCTAAACTGACCATGCCCCAAAGCTCCTATCGACTCTGCTTGTTGTTAAGAATGTGCTTGATGCAGGGGTGAAATCCAGCAGGTTCTGACAGGTCCTGGAGAACGGGTAGAGGACATTTTGAGTAGTTCTGAGAACCGGCAAATACCACCTCTGGGGTGGGAATGGAGATTTTGCAGTATCCTTCCACTGGAGTGGGGAGGGAATGGGGAGTTTGCAGTATCCTTCCCCCTGGAGTGGGTTGGGAATGGAGATTTTGCAGTATCCTTCCCCTGGAGTGGGGAGGGAATGGGGAGTTTGCAGTATCCTTCCCCTGGAGTGGGTTGGGAATGGAGATTTTGCAGTATCCTTCCCCTGGAATGTGGAGGGAATGGGGATTTTGCAGTATCCTTCCACTGGAGTGGGGAGGGAATGGGGAGTTTGCAGTATCCTTCCCCCTGGAGTGGGTTGGGAATGGAGATTTTGCAGTATCCTTCCCCTGGAATGGGGAGGGAATGGGGAGTTTGCAGTATCCTTCCCCTTGAGTGGGTTGGGAATGGAGATTTTGCAGTATCCTTCCCCTGGAGTGTGAAGGGAATGGAGATTTTGCAATATCCTTCCCCTAGGAGTGGGGTGGGAATGGGGATTTTGCAGTATCCTTCCCTCAGGAGTGGGGTGGGAATGGGGATTTTGCAGTATCCTTCCCCTGGAGTGGGGAGGGAATGGAGATTTTGCAGTATCCTTCCCCTGCCATGCTCACCAAGCCACGCCCGCCAAGCCACGCCCACAGAACCGATAGTAAAAAAAATTGGATTTCACCACTGGCTTGATGGCTTTATCAAGCTGGTGGCCTCTAACAAGGAAGTTGATATGGAGAAACAGCACATTCCCCTTAGCTGGATGCTGTGTAAAAAAAATAGTTCAACTAGCAGACTATAATTACTGCAGGGGACTAAAGTTTTCATTTAGTAGACAAGAAGTGTTTGCAAGCTGGTGATGGAATAATGACTGCTAGAGGAAGATGCCACCTTAAGAGAAAGCTTTATGTCTCAGCCCACTTTGATCCTCAATAAGTATCTGTTAATAAGCTGGCCTCCTACAAGCCTTGCATGTCGCAAGAGTTCTATCTTTTCCTAAGGGAAACAGCTTTGGGAGAAAGTGACTTTTGAAAACTTCTCTCAATCATGAAAGCAGAAAGTCTGAAATTATGTCAAGACACTGGTAGCTTTTTTCCTGACTGGGAACAACCCCATGGGAACAACCAGTTAAGGCTCTAAGATACTTAAGTTAAGGTTCTAAGCTACGTCGCCTTTGGCTCGACCTAAGCATAGCTCATAAAATTATCTGCTACAACGTCCTTCCTGTCAACGACTACTTCAGCTTCAACCACAACAATACACAACAGATACAAACTCAAAGTGAACCGCTCCAAATTTGACTGTAGAAAATACGACTTTAGCAACAGAGTGGTTAATGCCTGGAACTCACTACCTGACTCTGTGGTTTCGTCACCAAACCCCCAAAACTTTACCCTTAGAGACTGTCCACTGTTGACCTCACCCGATTCCTAAGAGGTCAGTAAGGGGCGTGCATAAGTGCACCAGCGTGCCTACCGTCCCTGTCCTAATGTTCCCTCTTATCAGTACTCATGTATATAAACAATGTTATATCTATGTATATTACCAACACGTACTTGACAACATAAATAAAATAAATAAATAAATAAATACTGAGGGAGAGTCAGACCTAACCTTCTTGTGCCTATGTAGCAAGTCCAACCTAATTCCACATTTGACCCCTCCTGCCAACCAGGATGGTTACTCTCCAACTGATTGGCTGCAGTCCTCAAGGAACACCCAAGGCTGTATGCTAGATGGGTGAGAACAGGGGCTGTTGAGATAAGGAAGTCTTGTAAATACTGCAGGTCTTCTGCAGTCACGACATAAGCCTAAGATTGAAAACCAGGCTTGTCAGATGTTACGTCTTTTCCATTCTGCTCTATGGAGTGGAGAGTTGGTCTCTGATAGAAAGCCACTTGAAGAGACGAGAAGCATTTGAAATGTGGATTTGCAGATGGCTGTTATGTATAAGCTGTGTTGACAAAATCAGAAATGAGGAGGTGATAAGCCACCTGGAAAAGCCAAGGGAAATCATCCAAACCATTAAAAAGCGAAAGTTAGAATATTTCAGACATGTGATGCGACACCCGGGAAAATATAACATACCGTATTTTTCGGAATATAAGACGCACCTTTTTCCTCCCTAAAAGTGGCTGAAAATTTGGGTGTGTCTTATACTTTGAATGTAGCTTTTTTTTTCCAGCCCTAACTAGGTGCTAACAGATCTTCCCAGCTCTTACCTTGCAGGCTTTTTCATTGTTACTCTCTCCAAAGAATGTTTTTCCAGCCCTAAGTCTTTGCAGAATTTTTTTTCATTGCTCTACTTGCTTCAAAGAAGTTGTTTTCTAGCCCTAACCAGGTGCTAACGATCTTCCCAGCTCTTACTGGCTTGCAGGCTCTTTCATTGTTACTCTCTCAGAAGAAGGTTTTTTTAAGTCCTAACCAGGAGATAAAATAATGTGCTGAAGCTGACCAGACTAAGGACGCTAGCCAGATGAATACCTGGTAGGCAGATTGTTTTCCCCTATTTTCCTCCCCAAAAACTAAGATGCGTCTTATACTCCGAAAAATATGGTACTTCATTCACTTAATCCTCCAGGGAAAGATTGAAGGCAAACGAGGTCCAGGCAGAAGAAGAATATCATGGCTTCAAAATTTAAGAGACTGGTTTGGACAAAACTCACCAGCTCTTTTTCATGCGGCTGTTGATAAAAATAGGATTGCCAACATGATCACCAACGTCCAATGACGGAAATGGCACAAGAAGAAGAAGAAGTAAATATTTCCTGTGCATTTGGATTTATGGGATGGTGGGGAAGATGTCCGCAAGGAATCCACTCCCTTAAATGCCAGATTGTAGAGCTGAGTGATCAGGATACCAATCAGCTAGTAAAAAAATAAATGATACTCCAAGTGTTGCATTCGATCATTCTTCTTCTTTTCATTTCCATTTTTTATGTTATTCTTCTTTTTATTTGATTCCTACTTTTGCAAACTTTGTCTTTCTCCATCCTTTTCAAAACTTCCCACTTGCATACCTTTGGTTTGAATGTCCAAGAGAGGGAACATTCCCTTCGACCTTTCAGCTACAAAGCTTGGAATAAAAATAATTAAAAATTGTGCAGCAAAAATCACAATGCATGAAATACAAACGAGGGCAAACTATCTGACAACCAAGCCCCGAATTCATTTGAAAGTTTCACAGCAGCAAGGGAAAGAAGCCTGTTCCAAGTCCGTAACATGGCAAACAATCTTTATTGAGGGAGCACCAGCGCCTTTATAAACCTGTTCAGGCTTCAAGCTCAGGATCAAAAGCATTATGTTTTAGAATTAGTTGGTGTGCTCTAGGGACATCACCATGACATTATCAGAAACCATAACAAAGCAACCAGATCTTAGAGAAAAAAATTGAGATATTCACTAGATGACAAAAAAGGTCAGGAACTTTCTATATTTTTTGTGGCCATCTAGTGGGTTTCTTTCTTTCTTTCTTTCTTTCTTTCTTTCTTTCTTTCTTTCTTTCTTTCTTTCTTTCTTTCTTTCTTTCTTTCTTTCTTTCTTTCTTTCTTTCTTTCTTCCTTCCTTCCTTCCTTCCTTCCTTCCTTCCTCCTTTCCTTTCCTTTCCTTCCTTCTTCCTTCCTTCCTTCTTTCCTTTTTTTCTTCCAGTTTTTCTTTTTTTCTTCCCTTTTCCTCCCTCCCTCCCTTCCTTCTTCCTTCCTTCCTTCCTCCCTCCCTCCCTCCCTTCCTTCCTTCCTTTTTCCTCCCTCCCTCCCCCCTCCCTCCCTCCCTTCCTTACTTCCCTTCCTGTTCCCTGTGTTCTTCCTTCTGTCAGGCCGAAACTATTTTAATTGGGATCTTAGGCCTGCCACACTTTATACTATTCTACTACGCATTTTGTATTGTGGGAGTATGGGAGGGGGGATTGTTTGAAGTTGCTGGCATGCAGCCATAACGAATTCTTTCTAGAAAGCCAAGGTCATCCTTTGTCTCTGCACCTCTGCACCTGCACGGAAGGAGATGGGTGGACTCTGCCAGCATGGCAATTGAAGAGTGGACAACGTGATGGATTTGTGGGTGTGGGGGCAAGGGCTTGAACTTTCAACTGGGTGGTAAAACCCAGAGGACTTCAGATTCGGGTTTCACCCAGATGTACCAACATGGCTCTGTTAATAAATTGGAACTTTGAGGAATACTTTGCCTCGGATTCTGATTTAGTTTTGGATGCTATTTGGAACCGTGACACCTTCCTTCCCTCCTTCCTTTCTATTTATCTTAATACTAGCACTGTATTCCCATGGCAGACATACACTCCTGTAGAGATTTACAAGCAAACAATTTGTAATATTAGCTTCTGATAGGGAAACATGTATTGATGCTGATCTTTGACAGGAGCTTATAACGGATCTATCCCAAAATTTGGACTGGATTCTAAGTTTGCATTTTCTCAGTGACTATCATCTATCTATCTATCTATCTATCTATCTATCTATCTATCTATCTATCTATCTATCTATCTATCTATCTATCATCTATCATCTATCATCTATCTATCTATTGTCTGTCTGTCTGTCTGTCTGTCTGTCTGTCTGTCTGTCTGTCTGTCTATCTATCTAATCTATTATCTATCTATTATCTATCTGTCTGTCTATCTGGCTATGGCTATCTATCTATGGCTATGGCTATGGCTATCTATTATCTATATATCTATCATCTATCTAATGTCTGTCTGTCTGTCTGTCTGTCTGTCTGTCTGTCTGTCTATCATCTATCTATCTATCATCTGTCTGTCTGTCTGTCTGTCTGTCTGTCTGTCTGTCTGTCTGTCTGTCTGTCTGTCTATCTATCTATCTATCTATCTATCTATCTATCTATCTATCTATCTATCTATCTATCTATCTATCATCTATCATCTATCCAAAACAATTTATTACAAATTGTACTCTTAGTTCTCTTGAGGATCTTTAGCAGAAAAACTATCTCCATCTTCTCCTTAAAAAATTGTTCAGGAAATCAGAGCAGGAGAAACCTGGAAGCAAAAGTACACACATGAACATACATATGTGAATTCATATGTGTATCAACAATACAACAGCAGAGACATTGAAATCTGTAATATAAAAAAGAGGAAAATGGCAGATTTTCCTATCTCGATATTGCTTGATATTTTTTGTTTGCATTTATTTATTGAGGTAGTGTATTGCATGGGAATAACTTTTGTAATAGCAACTGGTAGCTTGTAGGCATGAAATAATATACCATACATTTTATCTCCCTGGACAGTTTTGTAGAGAACAGGTCAGAAAAATCTACTTAAGCTCTCCAGCATCTCTACCGTTAGTCTTGATTATTGGGATAGCTTTGCTTTCTTCCAATTATCATTTTATCATTTTATCTTGCATTTCTTTCTAGGTGGCTTTCTAGTCCTCCACCAGAAGATGGAGTTCTTGTAGTAGATCAACAGAAAATAAACTCAAAGTAATTTTAAGCGCCAGGTGCTTGAGTCACCCAGCAATTGACACAATATTCAGGGCAGACAAAACAAGCCTTCATGCTGTTTTGCACTGAAGAGATTGTTTGTATGATTCAGTCGTAATCCTAGTCCATGATAACTTTCAGAAGAGATCCCCTGAAAAGAGATACAATTGTCCTCTTCACACATTTGCCTTTTTTTTCTATACTACCTTTGAACAAAGCTTTCTGTGTAATTTATTTTAAAAAAAACCAGTTCCTTAACATTAACCCCCTGAAGGTTAAGATAATGAAGTCCAAATTTTGTCAAGGGCCTCACACGTCTCTTTGGCTTCTCGGACAGACTATCAAGACAGGTTTGTTGGCTGGGTCAACCTACCATTCCAAAAGAGATGTCAATTAGAGCGTTACACCACTACCATAAGAGTCTTTTGGGTATTATTTATATGCCTGAGTGTCCAGAGCTTGTGTTTCAAACAAAGCTTTTCTTCTTCGCTCTGAATTTGATTATGGGCTTTGCAAAGTAGCACCGGGACTTCTCAAAAACCCGTTAAAATCATGCATAAAACCACTTCACGGGGCTTGAGTGAAAAAACAACTCGGTGTATATTTGTTGGGGCAATGGGAAAATGGTCAAGTAGATACTACTGGCAGAAGATCAACTTTCAGAAGACTCAATAAGAAGATATAAACTGTGGAGACTAGAGTAGAGTAGAGTAGAGTAGAGTAGAGTAGAGTAGAGTAGAGTAGAGTAGAGTAGAGTAGAGTAGGAATAGAATAGAATAGAATAGAATAGAATAGAATAGAATAGAAGAATGGAATAGAATAGAATAGAATAGAATAGAATAGAATAGAATAGAATAGAATAGAATAGAATAGAATAGAATAGAATAGAAGAATAGAATAGAATAGAATAGAATAGAATAGAATAGAAGAATAGAATAGAATAGAATAGAATAGAATAGAATAGAATAGAATAGAATAGAATAGAATAGAAGAATAGAATAGAATAGAATAGAATAGAATAGAATAGAATAGAATAGAATAGAAGAATAGAATAGAATAGAATAGAATAGAATAGAATAGAATAGCAATAGCAATAGCAATAGCAATAGCAATAGCAATAGCAATAGCACTTAGACTTATATACGGCTTCATAGTGCTTTACAGCCCTCTCTAAGCGGTTTACAGAGTTCAGCATATTGCCCCCAACAATCTGGGTCCTCATTTTACCCACCTCGGAAGGATGGAAGGCTGAGTCAACCTTGAGCCGGTGAGATTTGAACAGCTGAACTGCTGAACTGCAGTGCTGCACTTTAACCACTGCGCCACCTCGGCTCTTACAAATAACATTACAACCTCAACTTTTTACTTTTACATAGTAATACATACTAACCATTTCTATAGCAACAAACCTATGTACGAGCCGTGGTGGCGCAATGGTTAGAATGCAGTATTGCAGGCTGACTCACTGCTCACTCCAGGAGTTCGATCCTGACCAACTCAAGGTTGACTCAGCCTTCCATCCTTCCGAGGTGGGTAAAATGAGGACCCAGATTGTTGGGGGCAATATGCTGACTCTGTAAACCGCTTAGAGAGGGCTGTAAAGCATTATGAAATGGTATATAAGTGCTATTGCTATTGCAAAACCCAAAATCAAAGTTTCATTTTTTTCCACCTCAAGCACAAAGTCCAGAAATGGGCATCGTGTGTTTTTATAAACATGTCTAACTTATAATGAGAGCCAGTTTGCTATAATGGTTCAGGCAGTAGGCTACAACCTAGGAGATGGTGAGTTCTGGTGCTGTCTAAGGCAGGGGTTGCCAACCTTGGCCACTTTAAGACTTGTGGACTTCAACTCCCAGAATTCCCCAGCCATATGATGTTGCAAGGTGTCATGGAGTGCCATATTGAGAGCATCATCTGCCAATCTATTTGCATGGCAGGCAAACTGCAAGGGGTCTAGTGATGATTTTCAGGTGGGGTATAGGTTCTCCTGCTTGAGTAGAGGGCTGGACTAGAAGACCTCCAAGGTCCCTTTCAGCTTTATTCTATTCTATTATACTCTATTCTATTCTATTCCATTCCATTCCATTCCATTCCATTCCATTCCATTCCTTTTCAAAGATCTTCAAAACTACAGATGTCAGACTGGTTTGTAGTCATTCAGCTTCTTCATGGAGGGTTTTTTGAGAACCAAGATGATAGTAGAACATTCATAATACACCTCCAGTGATTTACTAAAGATGTGGGTGAAGATGGAGGCCAGGTGGTCAGCACAGGCTTTCAAGCAAGAAGGAGTTACCCCTTCTAGGCCTGGTGCTTTTCCAATCTTTTGTCAATGAAATAGACCACACACATTTTTTTCTAAGATCACCAGAAGTTGGGGTGGGCAGAGGGATGGAGATAGGTGTAGGAGGTTTGGCTATTGGTGTGTCTGAGATGGGGAGGGTAGCGATACATTTTAGATTATATATTTAAAAACCCAAGTCAACCTTGAGCCGGTGAGATTTGAACAGCTGAACTGCTGAACTAGCAGTAGCCTGCAGTGCTGCATTTAACCACTGCACCAACTCGGCTCTAGAATAGAATAGAATAGAATAGAATAGAATAGAATAGAATAGAATAGAATAGAATAGAATAGAATTAGAATAGAATAGAATAGAATAGAATAGAATAGAATAGGAATAGGAATAGGAATAGGAATAGGAATAGGAATAGGAATAGAATAGAATAGAATAGAATAGAATAGAATAGAATAGAATAGAATAGAATAGAATAGATTGGACACACAAGGAATTTGTGATAGTGGTGAACATCTGTAGCTCGGGTGTAGGATGAAGGCAGATGTTCATTCTCCAAGCTTGTGGGTTGGTTTCCAAACATTTCATTACCAGGCTAGGTAACATTTTCAGTGGAATTTATAGGATGTCAGTGTCAGTGTTATTCTGTTTATAACAGCGATGTGCGCGCGCGAGAGATTTTGGTGCGATTTTGCTTCCGCGCATGCGCAGAAGCAAAATCTTGCCAAAATCTCTCGCACGCGCATGCCCCCTCATCCAATCGGCCAAAAATTCACCCAAAAAAATGGCGACGTGCACGGTGGATCGGCAGAGAGGGCTCCGGAGCGGTCACACGCAAATTGCGCAATCAGCCGCTCGCTACCGGAGCTGCATACTGGGCAGCTCCGACAGGAACCCACCTCTGGTTTATAAGGATTTCAGGTGGTCTGATGGGAGGTCACATCAGGTCCGGGTCTTGTGATGGGTTTTGTGGTAGATCAAGTGTGGGTGTGTCAAATGAGAGTCTTGTGTTGTGTCTTGTGATTGGGAGGTTATGTCAGGTGAGGGTCATTGGGAGATGAAGTGCTGGTTGGGGGTGGTGGCTCGTGATGTTACCTAGCCTGGTAAGGAAACATTCAGAAACCAACTCACAAGCTTGGATTACGAACCTCCACCCTCACACAAGGAATTTGTCTCCAGTGCATAAGCTCTTAGTGTACCTACAAATACCAAAGTGATATAATCAAAAAATACCAATAGGAGTAGGTAATAGGAAAGATGAGGATAATAGTAATACAGCCCTACTACATGGGTAAATATCCTTAGGCATAAGACACTGTGTCCTAGAAGTGAAAATGAGAGAAAACAGTTATTTCTCTGGCTTCACACACACACATACACACAAGCACACAAAGTTCTCATGTAGTTGATGCTCTTTTCCATTGGGGTTTATTGGCTCTGTATTTTTTGGCTCTGCAAAACTTCTATCATTTCACCGCAAAATTGTTTTTTTTCACTCTTGGAAAATAATCTACTGTATACTTCATCCGCTATGCTTACTCACCCATATACTTTTGTCTTTTGGGGCACACTGCTTACCTCTGTCGATAAACAAAATTTCTTTCTTCGTTTATTTTTTTGGAACGTTTGTTTTCTATGAGAAAATAAATATGAGTGCAGAGAAGAGCAACGAAGATGATGAAGTGACTGGAGGCTAAATCGAAAGGTTGAGGGCACTAGGAATGTCTAGTCTAACAAAGAGAAGGACTAGGGGTGATGTGATAAACAGTCTTCCAGTCCTTGAGGGACAGTAAAAGAGAAGAAGGGATCGAATGGGTGGAAGACCATTAAAGGAATAATGGATGGAAACTGATCAAGGAGAGATTCAACATAGAAATAAGGAGAAACTTCCTAACAGTGAGAACAATTAACCAGTGGAACAGCTTTCCTGCAGAAGCTGTGAGTGTTCCATCACTGGAGGTTTTCCAGAAGAGATTGGACAACCATTAGTCAGGAATGATATGATGTTCATCCATCATGATCGAAGAGGACCTTGACATCTATGAGAATCGGGGGGGATGTCAAGACTTGCGCGTGAATTGGATTAAAGTGAGGGAGAGGTGCGCATAGTCAGCCACTCTCTCTTCCCAGATGCCATCTTGCTCCAATAGCAGGACAAAAGTCGAGACGGAGATGGGCTGGGCGCAGTAGTTGACCAGGGCGTCTTTCGTGTCTGGCTGTGCTCTTAGCATACCACATCACTTGCAGAGACGGCCTTCATGACTGTTGTCCTATTCTAGTAGATTTAATCCACTCAGTCCGCTGGAATCTGACTTCACATGCTCGGGATAGACAAGTCCCTATCTCACTGAAGGGCCAATGACCCAACGGCTACTCTCAACCTGGTTTGGCCAGCCTGTCAAAGCTGTTGCCCAGGGTGTGGCCGCTGCACATGTTACAGCTGCTAGGAGCTACAGGTGAGAGCTGAGTGACAGGTGGGGACCAAAGGTGAACGAGCTGCCCTAACAGCTGCCCTAGAATGAGCTGCCATAAAAGGACACGACATACCCCTACACCAGATGTGCTACCCTTCCCTGAGCACCCCATACACCCCAGAATGATATAGAGCCATGATGGTGAACCTATGGCACATGTGCCAGAGGTGGCACGTGGAGCCATATCTGAGGGCTCGTGAGGCGTTGCCCTATGTCAGCTCCAGGGCACATGTGTGCTCTGGCCAGCTGATTTTCAGCCTTCCGGAGGGTGGGGGAAGGCTGTTTTTGTCCTCCCCAGGCTTCAGGAAAGCCTCCAGAGCCTGTGGATGGCGAAAAACGGGCCTAACAGGCCTACTGGAAGTCCGGAGGCTTCAGTGAGGCCTGCGCGCATGCGCGGAGGGGCAGAATGGGAGGAGTTTTGTGCGCATGCATGGGGGGAGTGCATTGCATTGTGTGTGTGGGCTCACGCACCCGCATGCCCTTTTGGCACCCGAGCAAAAAAAAGATTCACCATCACTGATATAGGGTCTCCTGCTTGAGGAGGGGGTTGGGCTAGGACCTCCAAGGTCCCTTCCAGCTGTGTTCAGATTGATTGAAACTATGGAGGGTCTCCCTCTGAGATGTTTGCCTTGTCACCAGCAGCAGGCTAATTCACACAGGCCAGTTTGCAAGATTCTATGAAGGTTATCTTACAATAAAGATACATCCAGGATTCCTGAGTGACCTTCTTGTCTGGAGTACCACACAAGGCTGACACTCATCTTGCAAGTCGGGGAGCACATCTCTTCCCTCCTCATCTGTCACAGAGAACATATATGAACTTGTTTGTTTATATCTGCCATTGTTGTTTTTTTAAAATAAATAACTCAAGGTAGTGAACCAGTGGTGGGTTCCTACCGGTGCGGTGCGGAGTGCAGCTCCGGTAGGAGGGCGGCGATGATGTCATTTTTTGGCGCTTCTCCGCGTCCTGAGCTGTCGGGAAAAAGCCCTCCCACCCGCCCTTGTATGAATACTGACCTTTATTCTTCCTCCAAAACACAGCTGAGAAGCTCCTCAGCTGTGTTTCAGCTTGTAATGTCATCCTGAGCATATGCGGAAGTGAAATTGCACGGTGGGACGCGATTTAACTTCTGCGAATGCTCGCGATGTGCACCAGTAGCGAACGTAACCGGAACCCTCCCCTGTAGTGAACATACTTAATGCACCTTCCTCCTTTTCCCCAAAACAATATTCCTGTGAGGTGAGTTGGGCTGGGAGAGAGGCCAAAAGTCACCCAGCCAGCTTTCATGCCCAAAGCAAGACCAGAACTCACAGTCTCCTGGTGATTGGCCCAAAATCACCCAGCCTACTGTACACACAACAACAACAACAACAACAACAACAACAACAACAACAACAACAATAATAATAATAACAACTGACCTCAACAACAACAACAACAACAACAACAACAACAACTGGCCTGGATGAACTGCTTTGGATACTGGTTAAAACACCTGACCAGCCTCCATCATCGCATGGCTACTCAATTTGATGAAATGCTTCAAAATGCAACAAGTGAAGAATGGTTAACAGCTGGTTGAACATACTTGATAATGAAAGATCCAGAAAAGGGCACAGAACCAAGCAACTATCACCCAATTACTTGTCTGCCAACAATGTTCAAACTTTTTACAAGACTACTGGCAAATCCAGTATTCAATCATCTGATGAAAAATAGTTTGTACCCAGTAGAACAAAAAGGAAATTACAAAAAATCAAGAGGAACAAAAGATCAGCTGCTCATTGACAAAATGGTACTAAAAAAAATGCAAGACGAAGAAGAACAAATTTAAATATGGCGTGGATAGATTACAAGAAGGCATTTGACACACACTACCCCACAGCTGGATTAACGCCTGTCTGAAAAACTTTGAAATCAGCAAAAATATTATAACAGTTCTAACAGCAAATGGGGAGAACATTGGTGAAGTCAACATCAGATGAGGAATCTTCCAAGAGGACTCACTTTTGCCACTACTGTTCAATATCGTATTAATTCCACTGACTATCCTATGAAAAACAAAACTGGGCTACCAAATCTCAAGCCAACATGGCAAGATAAACCATCTACTATACATGGATGACTTAAAACTGTATGCAAAAAGCCCCACTGAACTTGAACTTGACTCAACACAGTTCAACTGTTCAGCAGCGACATCAGAATGAACTTTGGACTTGAAAAATGTGCTATATTATTCATGCAGCAAGGAAAAATGGAAAAAAATAGAAGGAGTAGAACTGGGAAATGGAAGCATAGTGAAAGCATTAGCAAAGGATGATGGTTGCAAATACCTAGGCATATTGGAAGCAGATAACATCTTGAATGGAAAAGTCAAAGCGTCAACGCAAAAGGAATACATCAGGAGGGTCCGCAAAATATTAAAATCAAAGCTGAATGCTGGAAACATAATTAAGGCCATTAATACTTGGGCAGTTCCAGTGATACGCTACTCAGCTGCAATCATCAACTGGACTTTGGCTGAACTGGAAAACGCGCAAATATTTGAATATGTACCACGCTTTACATCCACGAAGTGACGTCGACAGGCTGTACCTGCCAAGAAGAATAGGGTGCAAGGGCTATTGCAAATCCATTAAACTGTAGAAGAAGAAAAATGAAGTTTGAATGATTCTGTGAACCAAAGTACAGAAAAATTACTGCAGGCTGTGAAAATGGAGAACATTATAAAAGCAACAGAAACAAAGGCAGAATATAAGGAAAAACAGCTGGATGACAAATTAAGTGGATGGAAAACCAAAGCTTTGCATGGACAGCACTTGTTTTTCATTGAAGGAAAATGTGATGATAACTTGACATGGGCATGGCTTAAGGGGGGAACCATCAAGAAAAAAACAGAAGGTTTAATACTTGCTGCTCAAGAACAAGCACTACAAACTAATGCTATGAAAGCAAAGATACAAAAATTCACTGACAATCCAAACTGCCAACTTTGCAATGACAAAGTTGAAACTGTTTCACACTTAATATGTGAGTGCAGCAAAATCGCACAAACTGATTACAAAGCTAGACATGATTGAGTTGCTAAATTAATCCACTGGTCATTATGTAAAAAAAATACGCCCTACCTGTATCCGAAAAGTCATGGGAACATAAAGTAGAAAAAGTTTTCGAAAACGAGACGGTGAAGATCTTGTGGGACTTCGAATACAGACAGATCATCATTTGGAACATAAAATACCAGATATCATGGTTATCGAGGGCTGAAGTATACAGTTTATTGATATCGCTGTACCAGGAGACGCCAGAGTCGAAGAAAAAGAACTGAAAAAAATTATGAAATATTGTGACCTGGCCATCAAAATTACATGGCTATGGATGAAACATCTAACAGTGATACCCATTGTCATCGGGGCACTTGGCACCATGTCCAAGAATTTTACAAAACACATCAAGAAATTGCAGCTTCCTGCAATAACACCAGCGAAACGGCAAAAAACTGTGCTACTCGGAACATGGTACATCTTAAGAAGGTACTTGGTTAATACCTAGGATGCTGGCAGCAACCAGTATCAACCATTAGCACCAGTCAATGGTATTTATGACATATCTTTAAATGTTCAGTTGACTGAGTTTCATGTTTAATGAATAAAAGAAATAAGAATAATAATATCCAATTATTGCTCTTTTGTTAAGGAGTAATTGTGCTGTTAAGCACATACACAGCGAAATGTGTTGTAGTAATGGTGTTGCAGTTTGATATGAATGCTATTCAGTCAATAAACAGAATACCTTTAGTATGTACAAAGTAGTTTTTACTTGAATAGTAGCAAAGTTAAATAGGAAGTCCAAGTCATACACATTTATTCAGTCAATGCGAAGTTTCTTCTTCTTGCCTATCTTTGTTTTAACTCACAAACAAAGATTACAGCTATCACTTAATTCTATACTATCACAGATAGTTACTCTTTTTTTCACAGCAATTCCACACAGTCATAAAGTAATCTACTCATCAGTAAAGCAGCAGAGAGTCTTCAATCCGGAACACATCGTCAAACACCACTCACCACACTAAACCACACTGAACCACCAACCACACTGAGCATGCTCTCTTGCTTGCTTATATAGTAATCATCCACAATGCATTTAAAGCAATATGCACATAACAATGATTTGTGGTTTAATCATATATTAACACACCCAATCGTTTGAACAGGGTTCTAACATCTTTAAGTAGCCAAGATCTTTGCCCAGCCTTAACCAGAGATTTTGCAAAGACCCCATAGATTTTCCGCCCTCCAAGGTTCCTTTATTTCTTTGCAAACAATGGCAGATGACAAATGTCAGGAACACTTTAGCTTTAAAAATGGCCCTGGCTTGCTGTCATCCACATTGTTCTTGCGCAAAGGTTTATTTTGAAAGCCTTCGTGAATCATGTGTGGGAAAAGGGCACAAATCATTTACTTCCCAAATAGGAGAGGAATTTGACACGTTAAGAACCCAGTTTGCCAGTGGCTCTTTTCCCATCAAACTTTTCTTAGCGAAACCTGACAAGCGGTGTTTCACATCCATAGCAGCCGCATAAAGAGCAGCTTTGGTTTTGCCGCATGATTGCTGGTTCAGAGGACGTGGAAACAAAGAATTTGCCACTGATTTGAAACTGAATATTCAATACTTTTCTCTCCTGCTGCTGTTCCATGTGGATCTTTCTTTTGAGGTTGGCAGTTCAAACCTTTCTGCACCAGCAGTGACTTTAGAAGAACATCTGACATCTGCTATCATCTCATTAAAACAAAAAGTACCGCTGCTAACTAGTCTACTATGACTTAAGTTGTTATTAAGCTTTGAGCAGGGGTGTGCATAGGGAGATCTCTGAAAAGGTCAAGATGGCAATCACAGACACGCAACTGAAGCCCCGTTCTTTTCTCATAGGTTTTGTTTGTTGTTGTTGTTCAGTTGCTAAGTCATGTCTGACTCTTTGCAACCTCCTGGACCATACCACACCAGCCACCCCCTCCACCCTCCATTGTCTCCCGGACTGTGCTCAAATTCACATTCATTGCATCAATGACACTATGTATCCAGAGGTGGGCTCCAAAAAATTTAGAAAGGGGTTCTCTGCCCAGTTGTTGGGTGGGCGTGGCCATGATGGACGTGGCCCAGTCGGCCTCCTGCACTATCGCGGGGGGAGCATTTTTGCCCTCCCCAGGCTCCGGAGTCTTTCTTCGAGACTCCGGGAGGGCAAAAACGGCCTCCCCAGGCTCCAGAGGCCCTCTGGAGGCCGGAAACGGGCCCATTTCCGGCTTTCCCAAACTTCCGGTAAGCTGGCTGAGGAATTCTGGGAGTTGAAATCCACAAGTCTTAAAGCTGCCCAGGTTGGAGACCTCTGAACTAGATGACAGCAATGCTGGCTGAGGAGTTCTGGATGTTGAAGTCTACACATCTTCAGCTAACATTCTACCCCAATATTTGCCCAAATTTGCATTAATTTTCAATAGGGAAATAAATGGAAAAACAAAGAAAGGACAGTGTGTTGAGCCATGCATCAAATTTAGAAAGGCTAAGGAACACTCCAATGTTTTTGCAAGCAAATAAGAGGCCATAAAGACTTGCTTTTCTTTTGACAGCTTGTTTCTGCTTTGTTATTATTCCTTTTTGATGGAATTGAGAGATTGAAAAAAAATCCTTTTTAAAAACAGTGGTTTCCAGCAGCAGAAAATCCGCCTATCCTTGTTTGTCTGTCAAAGACCTTGGAGTACTCATATCCAACAACCTAAGTGCTAGAACCCACTGTAACAACATTGCCAAAAAGGCACTAAGAGTTGTTAATCTAATCTTGCGTAGCTTCTTCTCTAGCAATATTACACTGCTAACCAGAGCATACAAAACATTTGTTAGACCAATTCTGGAATACAGCTCACCTGTCTGGAACCCGCACTGCATATCAGACATAAATACAATCGAGAGAGTCCAGAAATATTTCACAAGAAGAGTCCTTCACTCCTCCTTTCACAACAAAATACCTTATTCCACCAGACTTGAAATACTGGGATTAGACAATTTACAACTACGTCGCCTCCGATCTGATCTAAATGTAGTTCATAAAATCATATACCAAAATGTCCTTCCTATCAATGATTACTTCAGCTTCAACCGCAACAATACACGAGCACACAATAGATTCAAACTAAATGTAAAGCACTCCAAACTCGACTGCAGAAAATACGACTTCAGCAACAGAGTGATCAATGCCTGGAATGCACTACCTGATTCTGTGGTTTCTTCCCCAAACCCCAAAAACTTTAACCTTAGACTGTCTACAGTCGACCTCTCCTCGTTTCTAAGAGGTCTGTAAGGGGCGTGCATAAGCGCACCACTGTGCCTACTGTCCTATTGTCCTCTTTTATCGTTACTTTTTACTTATGTTTATACAAATTACTACTATCCTATACATGTTTGACAAATAATAAATAAATAAATAAATAAATAAATAAATAAATAAATAAATAAATAAATAAATAAATAAATAAATAAATAAATAAATAAATAAATAATATTGCAAAACTGAATCTGTTACGCACATTAGTACGTACATTAAAGAGTACAGTATATACTTCCTTTTTGGGAAATGCATTCAAGTTGGATTGATATAAAATGAGATGTTGGCTTAATCTTTGGCCTCTGCTTCTTAAGAAACAATCCTGAATACAGTCTGCAGAAGAGAAAAAAAAAAATCCTGGATGAAAATAGAAATTCAAATGCTGCTGGCATAGCAAAGCTGGGAAGAGCAGTTTCTTTCTATATTTGCTATCCTACATTAGAACAAAACCAAACTCACTGAATTTTTTCTCTTAAACCAATTACTACATGCTTACTACATTGACTCTGACAGCTGAACAATGGAAATACCGATAGGTTGCCCAGATTCTTATTATTAACAAAATGTTTCCTCAACATTGGAAAGGCAAATATAACGATTTACACTATAATTCATATATCCAATATGATTGGAGACCTGATGTTATTTATGCCCTATGAATGAGTTGTTTGTAGGCCAAGATTATATATCGACAATTACATTGAAGTAAGGTAATGTTTTATTGAAACGGTTACATTAAACATTCATACATATACACTTATACAGTATATGTGTAAGAACCTCCATGTATACAATTTATTTTCTTATAATTGCATCTCTCTTTTTCTTGTTTTTGTTTTTCTTCATTCTCTCTCCGTCTCTATCTCTGTCTCTCTCATCTATCAAAACAAAGAAACTATTAATGCAATTAGATGACAGACCAACCTACATTCTCTCTCTCTCTCTCTCTCTCTCTCTCTCTCTCTCTCTCTCTCTCTCTCTCTCTCTCTCTCTCTCTCTCTCTCTCTCTCTTTCTCTGCCATATTGGTGCAGTGGTTAGAATACAGTATTGCAGACTAATTCTAACCACTGCCATGAGTTCGATCCTGATGGAACACATGGCGAGGTTGACTCAGGGTTGACCTGAGGCTCAAGGTTGACTCAGCTTTCCATCCTTCTGAGGTCACTAAAATGAGGTCCCAGATTGTTGGGGGCAATATGCTGAACTCTGTAAACCGCTTAGAGAGGGCTTAAAGCACTATGAAGTGGTATATAAGTCTAAGTGCTATTGCTATGGCTCTCTCTCTCTCTTCCTCTCTCTCTAAATCATCAATCAAAATAAGCAAACTATTAATGCAACTAGACAAAAGACAGATACATTCTGTCTTTCTGTCTGTCTGTCCGTCGGTCCATCCATCCATCCATCCATCTCCCAAGCTTTCTTTTGGAGAAAAGTTCACAAGTCTACAAACCTAGAGATGCATTGGACCCTCCATTTCTTAAGCCAGTTTAAACCAGCTAATGACTGGCCATCATTAACATTTTGAACCTATTAAGATTTTTGAAAGGATTTTTTTTTTTAGAAAACAATTTAAAGCAGAAATCAATGCCCACATTTTCCTGCTTAAAGGCCTCCAGTGATGGGAAAACACTCTCTCTTCGTCTCTGCTTTTTATGAGTTGGGGGCAGTGACATTTTGCTGCGGGGGGGGAAGGCACTTCAGAGGGCAGACATTACATGCATTTAAATTGCCACTTTTTGCTGTGGAGTTCACAGAACTATCAATCAGTTTCCTTGCTCAGTACAGTTGATGAGAAAAAAAATAGCAATTTACACTAGGATTTGATTTCTCTCCTGCTCATCATTTCTTTGTTTTGTTCTTGTTGTTATTTTTTTGAAGCTTTGTACATTGTACAAATCCAGCCTGAAAGTTTTTACCTGATCTGGTTGACCATATTGTACAAGGTTTTTTTCCCCCTTCTCTTTTCCACTGTGGTTAAGAATATACCATATTTTTTGGAGTATAAGACGCACCGGAGTATAAGACGCACCTTAGTTTTTGGGGAGGAAAATAGGGGAAAACAATCTGCCTACCAGGTATTCATCTGGCTAGCACCCTTAGTCTGGTCAGCTTCAGCACATTATTTTATCCCCTGGTTAGGACTTAAAAAAACCTTCTTCTGAGAGAATAACAATGAAAGAGCATGCAAGCCAGTAAGAGCTGGGAAGATCGTTAGCACCTGGTTAGGGCTAGAAAAAAACTTCTTTGGAGCAAGTAGAGCAATGAAAAAAAAACCTGCAAAGACTTAGGGCTGGAAAAACATTCTTCTGAGAGAGTAACAATGAAAGAGCCTGCAAGCCGGTAAGAGCTGGGAAGATCGTTAGCACCTGGTTAGGGCTGGAAAAAACCTTCTTTGGAGCAAGTAGAGCAATGAAAAAAAAACCTGCAAAGCCTTAGGGCTGGAAAAACATTCTTTGGAGAGAGTAACAATGAAAAAGCCTGCAAGGTAAGAGCTGGGAAGATCTGTTAGCACCTAGTTAGGGCTGGGGAAAAAAAGCTACATTCGAAGTATAAGACGCACCCACATTTTCAGCCACTTTTAGGGAGGAAAAAGGTGCGTCTTATACTCAGAAAAATACAGTAAGTATATCCAGGCTTGATTTATGCAACACACATATCCATAAATGTGCTTTGTTTAGCTTTTTGTTTAATGCAAAACACTGATAAACATTGGTGAACCTATGGCTAGCCAGGGGTTATAGTTTCAGGATTGGCCATTTTAGCTGGTATAGCAGTTCCAGTTTAAAACAGGCATGGTTTAGCAGAGCCGTGGGATTATTGACAATCCATATAATTCCAAAGTTTAGGAAAAGCACAGAAGTCAAATGGAAAAGATTGCAGGACCTTGGACAGATCACAAAGTGCTGGTGATTTTCTTTCTTTTTTAAAAAAAATTTCTTTAATTTTTTCACCATCACATACACATCCATACACATACCATGAATCATATTAAGATATATATAGTTATACATTTCTATCCAATAAATCATAAACAAACATCCTAATTTTGCACCGTACTTTTATCACCCGTCTGTTTTCCCCAGTATTTCTTACTTATTACTCCCCTCCCTCTATCTCCCTCTCTTCCCTCTACTTTCTTTCCCCTTCTCTCCCTCTTTCCTACTTCCTTCCTCTCCTCCTCTCCCCTTCCTTCTCTACTTCCTCTTCCTCCCTCCTATCCCTTCCCTGAGTAAATCTAATCATAATTCATTTTATGGTTAACAGACAGGTAACTCAAATCCCTAACTTCCTTTAATCATCGGTGCTACTTTTAGACATATTTTTTCCATATTTATACATATATTGTATTTTTTCCAGGTATATTACTACTGTCATAATGCTGCCTTCTTTACTACCTATTTTTGTTGCCTGGGTCTACTACTTTTAATTTTTCATTTTCTTCCAATTTAATAGCTATTGCTTATCTTCCAAATATATTCATTTTCCTTTATACCTCATTTCATACTTATCCTTCAAATCCATCCTTTTTGTATTTTCAGTTTTGGGCCATACTTCTCCATTTCCTTAAATTTTTATCTTTAGTTATTTTATTTTTATTCAGTCATCTCTAAATGCCCTAAATTTCTAATCTCTTTTACCTTTTCAAATCCTCCTCTCACCTTTATTACTCAGATTTTCTTATTTGGAATCATCCTCGATATTTAAACAAAATTTAACCTTACCGCTACTGATCCATCCATTGGCTGATGACATTACCAACTTCCCAATATACAGAAACCCACTAATTATCAAAATTCTCTTCAACATTAAATCAAATTTATAAATCGTACAAGTCTTATGTAAAAACCTTTTAAGGTAATAATTATATAAATTTTATAACATTCCAATAATTTCACCTACTATGATATAATTTAATTCCCTTCTTCCTTTCTAAATTATCATCAAAATTTAATTTTCTCTTTTTATAATATATATCATCATATACCAATCTTATATGAAAACCTTATATCCTGATTAATTATACACAATTAATAATATTGATGCAATTAAATCTATTAATATATATCCTATTGTCCCTCTTCCTTTCCATTACAAGTCTTACATAAAAAAACCTTTTAAAATAATGATTACACATATTTTATAACATTCCAACAGTTGCACCTATATAGTATTACTTATTTCCCTTTTTTTTTTAAGGTTCTTCCCTTTTAAATCATCTTCAAAATTTAATTCACTTTCCATAATATATATCATCATATACCAATCTTATATAAAAACCTTATATCATAATTGATTATACACAATTAATAATATTGATGCAATTAAATCTATTAATATATGTCTTATTATCCCTTTTCCTTTCCATTACAAATCTTATATGAAAACCTTTTAAAATAATAATGACACAAATTTTATAACATTCCAAAAATTGCATCTACTATAATGTAACTTATTTCCTTTCTTTCCCCCCCTACATTCTTCCCTTTTAAATCATCATCAAAATTTAATTCACCTTCCATAATATATACCATCATATTCCAATCTTATATAAAAACCTTATACCATAATTAATTATACAAGTTAAGTAACCTTAATACAAGTAAATCTATTACCATATGTCTTATTACCCCTCTTCCTTTCCATTAACCTTCCCCTCTTCATCCATTCTCTTTTGGTCTCTCAGAAATTCCACTTCTTGTGGGTTTTCCCCTTTCCTCCCCTTCTATCAACTTCTTCTTTTTCTTTCTTTTATTTTTAAACATATAGATTCTTTGTTTCTGAATTCCTTTTCTTCCTTTTGAGTGTATTATTTGCTTAAATCTCCTCCCAATTCCTCCTAATCTCTTCTCCCTATTACCCCCTCTATCTTTTGATTGATTCTTCTAGAAATAATATTCCCCCCTATCTACTCTTTTCTTGTCACTGTAAATCTCAGTGAAATCATCTATCTGTTTTTTATTTTCAATCTCCTTTTCTTCAATGTGATCTTCTTGTTCCTCATTTTTATTTTCCATCATTGTACGTTCTGAGTATTCTCTATGTTCCAACTTCGTTTCTGCTTTCTTATCACCTCTAATTTCCAAAAGGTACATTTTTATGTCTTCATGAATATATTTTAGCATCCCAATTAATTCTTCATTCATGCACACCTCCATACTGTCGAGTTTACAGTTATTAAAACTTTATTTTTTTAATTGAAGCTTAAATCCATATAGTCTCTTTGTATTTCAGTATTCTGGTATCCAATTTTAGTTTATTCCATTCCAGTTCAAAGTCCTGTTATCTTCTGACACCGAAACAAGTCAAAATCAAACACCATAACGCAACACACACTCTTTTCAAGTTCTCGCAGTTTCCACTTTATCTTCTTTATGAGCAAGGTTAGTCTCCACAGCTGTCAGCAAATTCTATCTTTCCACAAACTGTTGCAGTATTTTCTTTCAGCCAGCAGATGTCGTTACCAGACTCCCGATGTAGCAGATTCCCGATTATTTAACATTCCCGATTAAAATGCTTTAAATCCACCTATAAGATATTTTTTCCAAATTCATTAATCTTTTTCAGATTGCTTTAATTTTCACCAAGTCCAATTTCAGAAACATCAACTATCTTCTTGGGCTTTAATCTCCATTTATCCTTTTAACTCTATGGTATTCCCAATTGCTAGATAGCCACTGGTTTCGGCTCAGGGAAATCTTTTACTATCTCCTTTTTAATCCTCTTTTATCTTTGAATTGGCCAATCACTCACCCGACTTCAACATTTTTCTTCTACATCGCTCCTGCACAAACGCTTATATCTTTTCACCCAGGCAATCCACAATCTCTTTCTTTCTATCATTCCATTGTGTTCGTCTCAGTTAATGGTGACTAATTCGCAGCAGTTGGTCGAGAGCCTGGTGCCGGCTTCCTGGGGGGGGGTTGCAAATCTCCCTGGACCACCGATCTGTGCTTCTCTTCTTCACCTCCCCCCAGGGCGGTTCCGGCCCAGTTCTGATGGCTCCGGGCCCCCAAATGACTGAAAGTTCGGCATTTCCCTCGGAGGTTCCAAGGGAAACGTTGTGGCGCCAAGACATTGGCCACGCCTTCTGTGCTGGTGATATTCTTGAATGAAATCCCTGCCCCAAAATGACCCATTATTATCAGTCTTCCATAACCTGGCCTCCATCCAAGCAATCGAGGATAAATTTCCTGTTGTGATTTTGCTATCTAGGAATGATGAAAGTGGTAACCTAACACATCTGGAAGTCACCAAGTCAGAGAAGATTGCTTTTCCCTCCCAGGTGTTGAGTAATTTTCTGGAGTCCACCTTCTACATCTTCCTCCAACTAAGGCAGAGGTCTTCAAACCTGGCAACTTTAAGACTTGTGGATTTCAACTCCCAGAATTCTCCAGCCAGCTGGCTGGAGAGTTCTGGGAGTTGAAGTCCACAAGTCTTAAAGTTGCCAAGTTTGGGGACCCTTGAACTAGGGAATAGAGATTCCAAAATATGGAACAAAATTATAAACTAAATGATTATGTAGAGTCATCTATCATTAAAAACTAGAGACCACAAGGTGGACTCAAGAGAATAAATCATGTCCCAAATGAGGTGTTTCTGATCCTTTCCTTCATTACTTTCAGTGTATCCATAGCTTAAGGAATATAATACTAAGCATTTTTAATGTGCCCAGTTTAAGAAATGCTTCAAAAAACTGCTATTGAAAACAGAGGCACACTGTACCTAAAATACAAATAGTGATAGGAAAAGTGGGAGACTCGATCTTCCAGCTGCTCTTTTAAGAATTGCAATCCTCTGCATTCTCTTCCCACACAGTGATGATGTTCGTCCATCGTGTTCGAAGAGGACCTTGACATCTATCAGGTTGTGGGCTGTTTACGAGGTGTCCGCAGGTGGCTGGTGAGGCCTATACGGGCACAAAATGTTCTGCCACATGTTGGGCAAACATGTGTGGGCACCATTGTTGCAGATTCTATCTTGCGCCAATAGTAGGACAAGAGGCAAGACAGGTGGAGATGGGCTGGCCACAGTGGTTGACCAGGGCGTTATGCACGCCCCCTTTATGGAGCTCTTAGGAATGGGGTGAGGTCCACAGTAGACAGTTTAAGGTCGAAGCTATGGGGGTTTGAGGATGTAACAGAGTCAGGTAGAGCATTCCAGGTGTTGACCACTCTGTTGCTGAAGTCACATTTTCTGCAATCGAGTTTGGAGCGGTTTACCTTGAGTTTGTATCTATTGTCATGGTCAAGGAATCTATTTGTAGATTCTAGTTTGTATCTATTGTCATGGTCAAGGAACTTCTGGGGTGGAGCTACAGCGGACGGCTGGAGAAAGGCAGACCTCCGTCCCCCTGAACCCAAACTTTGGAATTCTAGGGGTCCGGTAGGGAAGGTAAGTGTAACCCACCCCTGCTCAACGGTATAGCTTTCTCCAGCTTGGTGGCATCCAGATATATTGGATTTAAATTCCCATCTAGAAAGGAAGTGGCCAAGAATCAGAAGACAGCTGAATGGCTAAGGTTACTGCTGTGGTCACAAATGGCTTTTTAAAATGCTCTACCCAATTTGGAGTAGAAGGAACTGGGTAGGCAATTGCTTCAAATTTCAGCAGGGGAAGGAGAACGTCTGCTCCATTTCTCAGGAAGCTTCCTCTCAGAGTTAAGAGCAGCCATCACCATTGACAAAAATGGAGAGGAAAGATATCTAATCCTCCACATAATCACTGCCTTAGATTGCAGAAGATCGCAGGGTATCCCCACCCTGCTGGCCTTCCGGAAAGCCGTCAAGACATGGCTCTTCCTGCAGGCAGGGGTTTGAGACTAGTTTTTATCCGAGATCTCCCCCAGTATGTATGTTGTTGAACGTCTTTTAACTTTTTTAATGTTTTAAAATTGTTTTTAAATGAATGTTTATTGTTTAGTGTTCTTTTAAAATGTTGTACGCTGCCCTGAGTCCTTAGGGAGTAGGGCGGCATAGAAGAACTTAATAATAAATAAATAATAAATAAATAAATAGCCAGATATAAAGGTAACTATAATCTCTTGGCCACTGAATTAATTCCTTTAGAAAAGCAGAATTCAGTTCTGTAGTTCTTTTAAAAAACAACCACAAAAGAAATATTTAACAGGACAGGAAAAGGCTAAGGTAGAAAGTCTAAACAAATACTTATCCATGATTACCTTTAATAGGTTCAGGTTCCCCCCCCCATTTCAAGATCTTTGTCACTCCATATGAGAAATACCTTAGAAATGTCAAGAGGTAGCTGTGAAAACCAGGCCTTAAAAAAGCGGAGTGATCTAAGCTAGAAAAACAACAAATAGTCTTATGGTGCCTTAAAGGCTCAGAAATAAATTAAAGCACCAAGAGAAAGTATGTCTGATGAAGTTATCTATAGTCAGCGAGGGATGCAGCTCTAAACTGGGAGGAAAGCTGAATGCCACGCGTATATAGACCAGGGGCGGGTTCCTAATTTTTTTACTACCACTCTGTTGGCGTGGATTATTTTGTGGGTGTGGCTTGCCAGCCATGTGACCGGGTGGGCGTGGCTTCTCAGACTGCTGAAGGGAGGGGAACTGAGATAGGTCCTGCCGCCCATTCCCCCTCCCCTCAGCAGCTTGAGAAGCCTCAAACGTGCGAAAATGCCTAGGATCATCATCGCGCGTTCGTGGCTTCTCAGACTGCTGAAGGGAGAGGAATGTAGATAGCTCCTGCCGCCCGTTCTTTCAGCGTCTCACGCGCTCCCTCAGCCATCCTCCCCTGCTTGGACTCACTGTGGGGTAGGAAGGCAGCACATGAGCAGTGCCGGAAACTCGGCTTCTGGGCATGCACAGAAGAAAATTTTTTAAAAAATTATTATTATTATTTTAAAAATGGCGGCGCCTAGGCACCGGCAACCAACTGCACCGGTACTGTGACGTCACCAGCGGGCCGCTACCGGTGCTATAGAGTGTACCGCACTGGTAGGAACCCACCACTGATATAGACCCTGTATTCTTCCAGAAAACATCCAAATTCAGAAAGCACCAAGGACTCCACAGTTCAACCCTGAGCTACAAATATTCTCTTCTATTGATATGCTGCTAGACTTTCAGCTGTATGCAAAATCTGGATTGAGGAAACGTATTTGCTTTTAATCTTTGGAGATGTAACAGAAAGACTGATCAATATTGTTTTAGCAATATGTAAAATACAAAGAAAAATAAAATAATAGGAAATTAAGGGAAGGAAAAGGGGGGGGAAAGAAAATATGAGGTACAAGGGAAGAATGAAAACAAAACAATAAAAGTCATTATCTGTTAGAAAGACTGATCCATAGGACTCTTCCCTACTGCCAGCATAAGTTTTTGGACTCCCAAAATATTTGGAGATGAAGTTTGAGAAAGCCACCTTCTGGACTTCAACCTCTTCCTCCATGAGAGTACCTAGAAAGAGGAAAAACTACAGGTAGTTCTCAACTTAAAACATTTCACTTACTGACTATTTGAAGTTACAATGGCACTGAAAAACTGACTTATGACCGTTTTTCACACAACCATTGCAGCATCCCCAGGGTCACGTGATCAAAATTCAGACGCTTGACAGCTGGCTCATATTTATGACGGTCGCAGTGTCCCTGGGTCATGTGATCCCCTTTTGTGTCCTTCTGATAAGCCAAGTCAACGGGGAAACCAGATTCACTTAACAACCGTGTTATGAACTTACCAACTGCAGTGATTCACTTAACAACTGGGGCAAGAAAGCAGGGGTAGGTCCTAACTTACCTCGCCATCGGTTTGCTTCCTCCTGCACCCCGCGCGCGCATGCGCAGTGCTGAAAAATTCAAAAAAATTCCCCCCAAAAGCCAAAAACAAGATGGTGACACATGCGCAGTGCTGGAAGCTCAGGATTGTCAGAGTAGGAATGGAAGATTGAAATCTCCCTGATTGGCTTTGTGTCTCCCTACCCTGCCAATACTCAGTGGGAGTAGTGGATTTCACTTACTTTTGCTACCAGTTCGGGAAGGGGAGCGCGCGCTTTGCATGCGTGCAATGCTTCTGCGCATGCTCAGACCATTTTTGATGACATCCGGGTGGGTGGGCAGAGCCTCTCACTGCCGCCGCTACCGGTTCGCCTGAACCGGTGCGAACCGGTAGCAACCCACCACTGCTCAGTGAGCTAATAAGAAGGGGAAAAAATGCTTTTTTTATTTATAAAAATGGGAATTCAATTGCAGATTCCTCCCTCTGCCCTAGCCTGCCCTTTGCTATCTTACTACTTCTCCTTTTCTGGTGAGCTGAAATGTGAGGAATAGATAGTAGACCAGTTGGGGAACTCCCTTGTAATCACCGTCCCATCATCTGTCCTCGTGATCACATGCTGATCCTTCAGAAACGGCGTGCATTCAATTTGCATTATGCGTCATGGTGATGCTGTCAATGACTATTGCAGTTTGGTAAGATTCAAAGCTTCTACAAATACGGGAAAGGAAAATTTTGCATTTTGTGGGGTGGTGGTACCAATACATTAATCCTTGGGAGGATTTGGAATTTGGCCACTATTGAGAAATACCAGAGAGAAAAGAGACAGCTATATGAACCACATCCTAAATTTCCGTACTGTAGATAGATATATAAAGAAATTCAGCGCAGAGCCAAACCAATGATTCGTTTGGAAAGAAGTCCTCTGTTTGTGCGATGGAAAATGGAAGTGGTCATAAAGTAGATCAGGTTAGACTTCTGGATAACTTACCGAAAGCATTAGGGATCTGCATTTTGATTATTATAGACATATTTAAATGATAGGGTAGGGTTTCAGAAAGGGGATAGCAGCATTTCCCATTCAGTGATCTGTGCTGTGAAGAGCAAACGGGATCGTCTAAAGGTAGGGTCTATGCTTTATTATGCTGTATTGATGTACCCGTCTTGGAGAACTTGATGACTAGTCTGCAGGCAGGTCATCCTTTTAGAATGTCATTGTAGGAAGGATCCAAATCTAATAAAACAAGCACTATCAAAAGTAAGGCAAACGATTTCAGTTCAGAACTGAGAAGAAGAAAGCCTGTCTCTTTAGAAAACTCCTCAATCTTTGACATCCATTTTTCAGTAGGGGGGAATGAATTGGGAGCCCTAAGCATAGAATGACTTTTTCTAGGGAATGTTGGTTTCTCAATTTATTCTGCATGGATAAAGGCATTCTACCCTGAATGTGTGCAGCTCTAGTTAGGGGTGGGATTTTAGAACATTGCATAATAGGCTTGGAAGGAACTTTGGAGGTCTTCTAGTCCAACCTACTGCTAGAGCAGGAGACCCTGTATCATTCCAGACAAATGGCAACAGAGTAATCAGTGCCTGGAATGCACTACCTGACTCTGTGGTTTCTTCCCCAAACCCCCAAAACTTTAACCTTAGACTGTCTACAGTTGACCTCACCCCATTCCTAAGAGGTCTGTAAGGGGCGTGCATAAGCGCACCATTGTGCCTACCGTCCCTGTCCTTCTGTCCTATTGTCTAATTTTTACCTATACATACTTTGCTTTTGTTTATGTTTATATCATACCTGTTATCTTGTACACGTGTTGACAAAATAAATAAATAAATAAATAAATAAATAAATAAATAAATAAATAAATAAATAAATAAATAAATAAATAAATAAATAAATAAATAAATAAATAAATAAAATGTCTTCTTAAAAACCTCCAGTGATGGACCATCCATAACTTCTGGAGGCAAGAGTTTCCATTGATTAATTGTTCTCACTGTCAGAAAATTTTTCCTTAGTTCTAGGTTGGATCTCTCTTGAATGATATTTCACCCATTACTTCTTGACCTGCCTTCAGGTATTTGGAGAATAAGTTGATTCCCTTTTCTCTTTGACAGCCTCTCAAGTATTGAAAGGCTGCTATTGGATCTCTCTCTCTCCCCTAGCCCTTCTCTTCATTGGACTAAACAAATCTAGATCTCTCAATCATTCATTGTATGATTTAGCCTCTTTTTTATTATTTTGGAAGAACTTTTTTTATTTGTTTGGATTTTGGAAGAGAAGTTGGCTTATCCAAGTCCCCAAACCCCAGCTCTATTCCTTAGACCAGGGGTGTCAAACTGGCGGCCTGTGGGCTGGATGTGTCACACACAGGCCACACCCACCCCAGCTCCGCAAATGGGGGAAATGTCACAAAATGTCACATGACAGCAACGTGACGCCGTGAGTTTGACAGTCGTGCCTTAGACAGAGCAAATGATCATTCTGATTTCATATTATAGGACAAGAAATGGAAGGCAGGCTTAAAGGGAAAAATGCTTGAAGCAGGGGTGGGCTGCTGGGGGTTCACAGGGGTTCAGGAGAACCTCTAGCTAATATTTTGTGCAGTTCGGAGAGCCCCCAAATAGCACTCCTGGCTGGCCATGCCCACCTCACCCTGCCCCTCTCAGGAGTCCCCACGCAGCCTGTTTTGGATGCAGGTAAGTACAGGGCACATGCGGAAGCTTGGGGAGAGCGAAAAATTGGCCTACCGGAAGTTTGGGAAGGCCAGAAACGGGCCCGTTTCTGGCCTCCAGAGTGCCTCCGGAGCCTGGGGAGGCCATTTTCGCCCTCCCGGAGGTTCGAAAAAAGTCTCCGGAGACTGGGGTGGGCAAAAACACCACCCCCACCATGGTGTAGGAGGCCGACTAGGCCACGACCACCATGGCCATGCTCACCCAGCAACCAGGCAGAGAACCCCTTGCTAAAATTTTTGAAGCCCACCCCTGGCTTGAAGGGAAAACCCGGAAGAATTTCATTCAAGATTAAGAACATATAGCTGGATATTTCCAGTTTTTAGCACAGTGCAGGACTTAGAATAGGAACAGATATAAACTTTTGTCATAGTAGGGTGCCCAGATACCTTTGATCCAAAATCAGGACAGTTTTTTAAAAAATAGCACTTCTCAAGATAACATTTATTACTCCAACAAAGGTCAGCCCAGGCGCGCGCACGCGCACGGGGGCTTACTTAGGCAGAAACGCGCTTTTGGCACGGATTCGCTTTGGCGGGCGTGGGATCAGCAGACCCTTCGCCCCTTTCTTTCTCCCCACCCCTAAGCTGGTGTTGCAGGCTCCTCAGGAGCCTCAAGGACGAAAGGAAATAAAATAAAACCACAATTTTATTACACGACCGCTCACTTTAAACTAAGAAAACATTTACAGTATTTTAAATAATTTATCACAACCCTGAAAGAAAGCATTAAAATATTACACACTAAAAATGCACACGAAATCTTCCGTAACAATACATAAGAGAACCTGCCCGAAAATGAAGCGATTGAACTAAAACACAAGTAGTGCAAACATACTTTCATTTAACGTTCATCTTGATTATCCTAAAATTTTATAAAAGTTCAGGACAAATCAGGACGGGAACTTGAATTTCAGGACAAAATCAGGACATTTCCAGAATCAGGACAAGCTTCTAAAAATCAGGACAATCCTGATAAAATCAGGACATCTGTCATAGGCACTTCCAACAATTCCTATTAAGGATAGTCTTATTTTTTTTCTGGTGACCTTTAACCCTGATGAATTATTGGCCTGTTTTGCCTTTTAAGGACGTTCCTTTAAATTCCACAAACATTTATATTATAACGCGTATGTTAAAAATATTACAAGAATGCTGTGTGCATTTGATGCCTCAGACTGACATAGCTAGCGTAGCTCCTTTTGGGATTTCCAGGTTTTCCAATAACAGAAACTGAGCAGAGATGGAAAAATATCTCCAATATATGCCTTGTTTCCACAGTTTTATGCACATTTACTTTAATTTTTCTTTTTGCAAAAATTTTTATACATACACAAAATAATATCTAATCTAAAAAAAACCTTAACCAAAATTAATAAAGGATTCTAAAAATACAAACTAAAGAATTTTTTAAAAAATCTTATATTTTATACTTATCGCTAGATGATTTACCAATAAATTACTCCTCTAATATAATCAGTTCCAAATATTATTGTAAAATATCATAAACATCTCTGCAATAGTAACACATATTGCCGCAACCTTTAATTAATAGAAAACAGGTTCCTTTCCCAAAAATAAATCACATACCCCAAATAGATGCCTAAGTAAATGTGACATTTTCAGCCTTTGTAAAAAGCACAACAGAAAGTTGTGCAAAGGGTGTTGTGACTCTTAAAAGATGCACACATTTATCACAGTGCAGCTTTTCGTGAGCCAATATCCACAGTATTTCAACTGATGTTTGCTTATGGCAACTTGAAAGCCTTTTAAGTTGACATTTTACACCATTTCCCTATATATTTCCCTCTTTAAATGTCTAAAAGATGTACGTGGATGCCATTCACACAGTTATTTTTATGCATGTCTCAACTTCCAGTCTCCCCATCTTTGCTGTGTTTGCAATACAATCTTCTGTTCAGAAATCCATTTCAGATGAATGTTGTGTAATGTGCTTTCAAGGAACTGTAGCGGCTTTCTCCAGTCTGCTGCCCTTCAGCTGTTTGTTGACGATTCTGGGAAGTGTAATCTCAAACACAACTGGAGGACAGATTGAAGACAGCTGAGGGAGACTCTGTTGGGACTTAAAATCCCACAGAAGAAATGCGGTCAGGAAAATCCTCTAGAACAGGAGTGTCAAACTCGATTTCATTGAGGACCACATCATGGTTGTGTCTGACCTTGGAGGACCGGGTGTGTGGGTGTGTGGCCGGGGGTGAGGGTGAGGTCATGGTGGGTGTGGCCAGGGTTGGGTGTGGCCATGGTAGGCGTGACACGGGACTTATGTCGGGGGCACCTGTGGTGGCCAAGTGCTAACACAGGACTTCCCTGAGACCATCCCTCACTTTCATTATAATCTTTTATTTATTATTTATTTATTTATTTGTCAAACATGTATAGGATAGTAGTAATTTGTATAAACATAAGTAAAAAGTAACGATAAAAGAGGACAATAGGACAGTAGGACAGGGACGGTAGGCACGCTGGTGCGCTTATGCATGCCCCTTACAGACCTCTTAGAAACGAGGAGAGGTCGACTGTAGACAGTCTAAGGTTAAAGTTTTTGGGGTTTGTGGAAGAAACCACAGATAGTGGTAGTGCATTCCAGGCATTGATCACTCTGTTGCTGAAGTCGTATTTTCTGCAGTCGAGTTTGGAGCGCTTTACATTTAGTTTGAATCTATTACGTGCTCGTGTATTGTTGCGGTTGAAGCTGAAGTAGTCATTAACAGGAAGAACATTTTGGTATATGATTTTATGAACTACATTTAGATCAGATTGGAGGCGACGTAGTTGTAAATTGTCTAATCCCAGTATTTCAAGTCTGGTGGAATAAGGTATTTTGTTGTGAGCGGAGGAGTGAAGGACTCTTCTTGTGAAATATTTCTGGACTCTCTCGATTGTATTTATGTCTGATATGCAGTGCAGGTTCCAGACAGGTGAGCTGTATTCCAGAATTGGTCTAACAAATGTTTTGTATGCTCTGTTTAGTAATGTAATGTTGCCAGAGAAGAAGCTACGCAAGATTAGATTAACAACTCTTAGTGCCTTTTTGGCAATGTTGTTACAGTGGGCTCTAGCATTTAGGTCGTTGGATATGAGTACTCCAAGGTCTTTGACAGAGTGAGGGTCATCTACAAGTTCGTTTCCTCCAAGTTTGTATTTTGTATTCTGATTTTTTTTGCCAATGTGTAAGACAGAGCATTTGTTGGTTGAGATTTGAAATTGCCAGTTTGACCATTCTGCTACATGGTCAAGGTCTTTTTGAAGGGTAGCAACATTGTCGGTGGTGTTAAATAGTTTAACATCATCAGCAAAGAGAACGCAGTTGCTTATAATATGATCACAAAGATCGTTTATGTAGAGCATGAAGAGTGTTGGTCCTAGAACACTGCCTTGAGGAACACCACTGTTGACAGGAGCAGGATTTGATATGGCACTTCCTATTTTGACCACTTGTCTGTTAGACAGGAACGCAGTTATCCAATCATGTAGAGGTCCAGAAATGCCATAGGATTTTAGTTTCAGAAGTAGTTTGTTGTGTACAACTGAATCAAAGGCTTTACAAAAGTCTATGTAAATTGCATCTATTGTATTACCCTGATCAAGTTGAGTGGTCCATATGTTTTTGCAGTGCAAGAGTTGCAGATTACAGGATAATTTTTTTCTGAAACCAAATTGTTTGTTGGAGAGTAGGTTGTTAGTTTCTAAGTGGAGCATAATGGATTGGTTTATGATTGATTCCATGACTTTGCAGGTGACGCAGCCCAAAGAGATTGGTCTGTAATTTTCAACGTTACTTGGATCTCCTTTTTTGAAGATAGGGATGACCGTGGCTAGTGACCATAGGTTGGGTAAGGAGCTAGTCCTGGAGGATTTTTTAAAAATTATGCTTAGAGGTTCAGCCAAGGTTGTGGAGAGCTTTTTTAAGAAGTATGCACATAGTCCATCAGGCCCAATAGATAGAGATGGTTTTTGTTTGCGTAATGCCTTTCTAACGTTATCTTCTGTAAAATTGATTTGTATTAGATCGTTGCAGTTAATTGTGGTACGACTGGGAAATATTGGGCATGAGCCATTGCTGTTTACAAAGACTGAGCCGAAGAATGTGTTAAAGAGGTTGGCTTTAACTGTTTCGTCGTTATAGTCTTTACCATTCGATCCTTTAAGGGGTGGGATGGATCTTGAGTCTTTGAGTTGGTTGTTTACAAAGTTATAGAAGGCACGTGTGGACTTCGTATGTAGAAGGTTTTCTTCTTGATTGATGTGATAATTGGTGCATTCAGTCTTTATTTGGTGACACAGATTTTTGTAGCGGCTTTTAAAGTTTGCAACGTGGCCTGTTTTATTTTTTCGCCAAAGAGATCTTTTTTTGGATTGGAGCTTCCTTATTTTTATGGGTAATTTATTTTTCTTGGTTTTGGTGATTATTAGTGGTACATGTAATTTAATGACTCTTTGGATTTCGAGCAAAAATATATTGTAGTAGTCTTCGGCAGTATTACAGCCAGAGAATAGTGTATGCCAATCAAGAGATGAGAGGTCGGCTTCTATGATATCATAGTTGGCTTTTTTAAAGTTGTAATTGGTTCTCCCATTATTGAGATGGTTTCTGTAAGGACATATATTGAGACAAAAGTCAATCATGCTGTGGTCACTGTTGGAAAAGGGTTCTTTTATTTGTAGTCCGTAAATTGAGTGTAAGTTGTTGCAGAAGATGAGATCAAGACAATTGCTGAGTCTAGTATTGTCTGTTACTAGTTGATCTAGCCCTAGATTGGTAATAGCATTGTAAAGGGTTGAATGTATGGGTTCAGTTGTACATTCGTTTAGGGTCCAGTTTATATGAGGTAGGTTTAGGTCACCAAGAAATATAAGAGGATGTGGGTAGGAGGCTGCCAACGTTAGTAGTGAGGTTAGCTTGTTCGCATGTGTCATGTTGTAATCAGGAGCTCTATAACATAGTAGGAAGCGAAGTGTGGTATTTAAGGTCAGTTCGCAGATGATAGTTTCTGGAAGATTGAGTTCATGTTTAATTTGCACCTTTTTTAGGTTCAGTGATTTCTTATAGAAGATTGCAACTCCACCTCCTCTATGGGTTTCACGATCAGATCGGTAAACATGATAGTCTCTTACTGTGATAATGGAGTCGGGGAGGGATGCGTTTAGCCATGTTTCACAGACAAATATAATGTAGAATTTAGCAGTTTTTAGTAAGAGAAGGAGTTCAGGTATTTTGTTAACGATCTTCCTTCCTTCCTTCCTTCCTTCCTTCCTTCCTTCCTTCCTTCCTTCCTTCCTTCCTTCCTTCCTTCCTTCCTTCCTTCCTTCCTTCCTTCCTTCCCTCCCTCCCTCCCTCTTCATTCTCCTTTCTTCTATCTTACCCTCTTTCCTTATTTTTCCTTCCTTGCTCTCTTCCCAGCTTTCCTTCTTTTTCTTTGTCTTTCTCCTTTCCCTTTCTCCTTTCCTGCCCCTTCTTGCAGGCTCAAATGCAAAAGGGGAAACATTTCTCCTTTTGTTTTGTTTTTAGTTTGTTTTGATAGCCCCCTGCCAGCGAAAATGGAGCACGGGGGGGGGCGCATGTGCGCCCCCCCCATGCCCCGTTTTTGCTGGCAGAAGCACTGCGGGTCGGTCTTTTGTTGCTTCTAAGCCGGCCCCATGGGTCAGATCTAAGCATCCTGTGGGCCGGATCCGGCCTGCAGGCCTTGAGTTTGACACACCTGCTCTAGAAGAAATAATTGAGATATATTTTGTCTGCCCAATCATCTTACCTAAACTCTGAAACAGCCTTCAGAGCAGGGCTGAAATCCTCCTGGTTCACTCTTACCTGTTGGTCACCGCACAGCCGAAGAACCTGGCAGCGTTTGCGGCGCGGGGCTTTCCCTGCCTGCTTCCCCCGCCCGCCTGGATGCCGGCATTTGCGTTCTTTTGCCCTCTGCACAAGCAGAATGCTTTGCGCATGCGCAGAGGGCAAAAGAACGCAAATGCAGGCGTCCAGGTGGGTGGGGGGAAGCGGGTGGGGGAAGCCCCATGCCGCGAACGCCACCAGGTTCTTCGGCTGTGCGGCGACCAACAGGTAAGAGCGAATCGGGAGGATTTCAGCCCTGCTTTGGAGGATATCCATATTTAATGGCACAGCAAAATGATATAAACACACCCATCCGCCCCCTCATTTCCTTTTATAGATTTTAGACATGCTGCATAATCTGTTTTTCTTAACTATTTTTGTAGCTTCTACATTTGTACTGCTTCTTTTCTTCTGTTACATTTTGCTAGCACTGTAGGATGTTAGCCCTTAAGGGTTCTAAGGTGGCTTCAGATTCTTAATTTTGTATTTTTCCCCCTTAATCTAGCTTTCTACAAATACATATCCTTTGAAACCATTGAAGAAATCCTCCCATTTTTGGCTGCTCTAATACAATCAGTTCCGCATATTATTGTAAGATATCATAAACATCTCTGCAATAGTAACGCATATTGCTGCAACCTTTGATGGATTGAAAACAAGTGCCTTGTCCTAAAAATGAACCATATATCCCAAATAGATGCCTAAGTAAATGTGACATTTGCAGCCTTTGTAAAAAGCACAACAGAAAGTTGTGCAAAGGGTGTTGTGACTCTTACACATTTATCACAGTGCAGCTTTTCGTGAGCCAATATCCACAGTATTTCAACCAGTGGTGGGTTGCTGCCGGTTAGGATCAGTTCTTTAGAACCGGTAGCGGAATTTTACCGCTGCTCGCCGAACCGGCAGTGATGACCGGTGGTCCATGCTCCTGAACCGGTCCTCTGGTCGCTGCGGCTAGCAAAAAAACCCTTCTGCACATGCGCAAACGCTTCTGCCCATTTTGATGCCCAGAATGCTCAGCAATAGCGTGGTTGGGAATTTCTGAGATGGAGATCTTAATATGAAGGGGAAAAAACTTGTCTTTGATACTTCAAACAGAGGAAAGCTTTGCTTTCTTTTTTTTTAAGATGAAAGAACATTTTTTGTCAGCAAATGCTTTTTTTAGCTCTGATCTTTATACAAGTGTGTGCGTGGGTGGGTGGGTGGGTTTGGAAAAGATACATATATATGTATTTTTTTAAAAAAAATCCTATGCTCGACCAATCCTGGCTTCGATTGTATGAAAATTAAAGTGTCCTTCCTTGACATTTTGATGGGTCTGGTACCAATTTGGTTTGCATGTTGTAAATATTAGTGTTACCCAGAGAAAAATCCGGCCTTCAGTAAGAAAAACTTCTGGCAAAGTTTCAGCAAGGCGTGAGTGTGTATTTTCTGTGTGGGAGAGATTTCTAGAGATTTCTATGTAACGTTATTTGGGATATGAGCTCTCTGTGTTGAAATGCCTGAGAGAAACGCATATTGTTGTTGTTGTTTTAATGCATCTTGAGAGGGTCTTCATTGTCTCCTCTTTTCCTTTCCTTGTCAGCAGCCCTCCGATTGAGTAAAGATTTATAGAGATTAATTACTTCTTTTCGCTGGGTTTGAAACCCTTTGGCTGAAGAGTCTCCTCGAACTTGGAAGGAAACGGTGCTCTTTTTTTATCCAAGGAGGAAAAAAAAATACATTTGGAGGCATCTCATTTAGCTCGTGGACTTCCTTGGGATCCAGTGATGGTGATGCTTCTGGGGCTACTCTTTCTGTTTGTGGACATTTTGGGATCCAGAGCTACTCATGAATCCTTGAGAACTGAAGCTCTTAAACTCATGGCGGCATCTCGGCTAATCGATGGGTATGTGGATTTCCTTCCTTGCAGACATATAACAGCAAAGCCATGATTTGACCAGAATCATATTCTGATAAAATGGTGCTGTGGCTCAGCGGTTAAGATGCTGGGCTCGTCAGCTGGAGAGCTGGTAGTACAGGTTCGAGACCCGAGTGCCTCACAACGGGGTCAGCTCCTGTTCCTTGTTCCAGCTCCTGCTCGCCTAGCAGCTCGAAAGCATACAAATGCGAGTAGATTAATAGGTACCACTCCAGTGGGAACAGGGGTGGGTTCCTCCCGGTTCGAACCGGATCGCCCGAACCGGTAGCGACCCGCTGGTGACGTCACTGTCAGTGCCGGTCCGTGCGTGCCGTCATCTTTTTTTATTTTGTGTTATTTTTCCCCTTCCGCGGTTTGAAAAAGGGTCCATCCACCCGCAGGTGAATTCTGACCTTGATTTCTTCGCCCGAAGCACAGCTGATGAGCTCCTCAGCTGTGTTTCGGGCTCATTCCTGCTTCTGAGCATGCGCGGAAGCTAAATCACACAAGGGGATGCGCACGTGCGAAATGTCGCAATGCGAACCGGTGGCGAAGGTAAGTGGAATCCACCCCTGAGTGCTCCATGATGTCATGCTAGCCACAAGGCCACAAGGCTTCGAACAGCCGTTGGCTCAATGGCCTTGAAACAGGGATGAGCACGGCGCCTTACGATTGGCATATTCTGATAACTTTCTACTTGCTTTCTCTTTTTGTGTCTTTGTGTCAGTGTTGAGTAAGTAGTAAGTAAATATTAAGTCCTTGTGATATCTAGGGAAGTCCCTAGAGTTTTCTTGGCCGCTTTTTCAGAAGTGGATTGCCATGGCCTCCTTCCTAGGGCTGAGAGAGAGGGACTGAGCCAAGGTGCAGCTGCTGTGGCCTAGAGGTGGAGCTCTTGCTTCACAATCAGGAGATTGTGAGTTCAATCCTAGGTAGAGGCAGATGTAGGGTCTCCTGCTTGGGCAGGGGGTTGGACTAGATGACCTGCAAGGTCCCTTCCAACTCTGTTAATCTGTTATTCAATTGGCTATACTAAATTCACTTTCTTTAATACTTGGCTTTTACTGATGGCTACACATGTCAATCAGTTTGCACAGGGTGATATAATGGCAATAATTGTATTGGGAGCCAGTTTGGAGTAGTGGGGAAAGAATGAGCCGTGGTGGCACAGTGGTTAGAGTGCAGTACTGCAGGCTACTTCTGCTGACTGCCGTCTGACTGCAATTTGGCAGATTGAATCTCACAAGGCTCAAGGTTGACTCAGCCTTCCATCCTTCCGAGGTGGATAAAATGAGGACCCAGATTGTTGGGGGCAAGAGGCTGACTCTGTAAACCGCTTAGAGAGGGCTGTAAAGCAGTATATAAGTAAAAGCGGTATATAAGTCTAAGTCTAAGGAGCCGAGGTGGCACAGTGGTTAAAAGCAGCACTGCAACCTTCAGCTGATTGCTAGTTCAGCAGTTCAGCTGTTCAAATCTCACCGGCTCAAGGTTGACTCAGCCTTCCATCCTTCTGAGGTCGGTAAAATGAGGACCCAGATTGTTGGGGGCAATATGCTGAACTCTGTAAACTGCTTAGAGAGGGCTGTAAAGCACTATGAAGCGGTATATAAGTCTAAGTGCTATTGCTATTGCTACCAAGAAAAAACCGGGGGGCTGTGAGTTCTAGTCAAGCCTTAGACACAAAGCCAACTGGATGACCTTGGACCGGTCACTTTCTCTGAGCCCTAGGAAGGAAGCAATGGCAAACTATTTCTGAAAAAAACTTACAAAAAAAAAAACCTGCAGGCACTTTTCCAACAGTCGCCTGGAATAAAGATTAGCTGAAAGGTACAAAAAAAGATTGTATTCTGCTAATTCATACAACTTTAAGATCTGTCTCTGCAGCTTCCCATCTCTACTACTCCAAAATGTCTCAGCCTATATAAAAGAGCATCTCAGATGATCATCAATGTTCAGAGTGGTGTCCTTGACTTTTCTATAATCCAGCCTCAAGCATCATAGCACACTCCCAAGTGATTTTAATAATAATAACAGAGTTGGAAGGGACATTGGAGGTCTTTTAGTCCAACCCCCTGCTTAGGCAGGAAACCCTACACTACTTCAGACAAATGGTTATCCAACATCTTCTTAAAAACGTCCAGTGTTGGAGCATTCACAACTTCTGGAGGCAAGCTGTTCCACTGATGAATTGTTCTAACTGTCAGGAAATTTCTCCTTAGTTCTAAGTTGCTTCTCTCTTTGTTTAGTTTCCACCCATCGCTTCATGTTCTACCCTCAGGTGCTTTGGAGAATGTTTGACTCCCTCTTCTTTGTGGCAACCTCTGAGATATTGGAACACTGCTATCATGTCTCCCCTAGTCCTTCTTTTCATTAAACTTAGACACACCCAATTCCAGCAATCGTTCTTCATATGTTTTAGCCTCCAGTCCCCTAATCACCTTTGTTGCTCTTCTCTGCACTCTTTCTAGAGTCTCCACATCCTTTTTACATCGTGGCGACCAAAACTGGATGCAGTATTCCAAGTGTGGCCTTACCAAGGCATTATAAAGTGGTATTAACACTTCACGTGATCTTGATTCTATCCCTCTTTTAATGCAGCCTAGAACTGTGTTAGCTTTTTTGGCAGCTGTTGCACACATTTTGATCATGTCTTTCCCCAAATCTTGTCTTAGATATTGTTGGAGGCTGGTAAGGGTAATACTTGACTTAGAACCACAATTGAACCCAAAATTACTGTGGCTCAGTGACACAGTTGTTAAGTGGGCTTTGCCCCATTTTACGACCTTTCTTGCTACTGTTGCTAAGTGAAACACTTTAGTTGTTAAGTTAGTAACATGGTGGTTAACTGAATCTGGCTTCCCCATTGACTTTGCTCATCAGAAGATCACAAAAGGTGATCACAGGACCCCCGGGACACTGCAACTGTCATAAATATGAATCAGTTGCCAAGTGTCTGAATTTTGATCACGTGACCATGGGGATACTGCAACGGTCGTAAGTGTGAAAGTGCCATTGTAACTTCAAATGGTCATTTAAACGAAAGTTGAGGATTACATGCAGGGATAGGCTTCAAAATTTTTAGCAAGGGGGTCTCTGCCCGGTTGCTGGGTGGGCGTGGCCATGGAGGGTGTGGCCTAGTCATCCTCCTGCATCATGGTGGAGAGGGGCGTTTTTGCCCTCCCCGGGGTCCGGAGGCTTTCTTTGAGCCTCCGGGAGGGCGAAAACGGCCTCCTCAGGCTTTGGAGGCCAGAAACAGGCCCATTTTGGGCCTTCCCGAACTTCCAGTAGGCCCGTTTTTTGCCCTCCCGAGTCTCCCTGTGCACCCTGCACTTACCTGCATCCAAAACAGGCCGCGTGGGGACTCCTAGGAGGGGCAGGGAGAGGCCAGCCAGGAATGGGATTTGGGGGTTCTCCAAACTGCACAGAATCTTAGCTAGAGGTTCTCCTGAACCCCTGCAAACCCCCAGCAGCCCACCCCTGATTACATGTATGGTGCTAGCAGTAGTGAGAATCAGAAATGACTTCTTCAATGTTTAGGAAGAGGAAAATGTCCAGCTTGCAGCCCTTTCAAGGAACCATTTTTTGTAATAGATTAAATTTTCATGTGCCCCCCAAAAATAGCTCCTCAATCCAAGATCAGCCTTTTAGGGAAGATGACAATCTTCGGTCTTATCTTTCAGACACAACGATCTGCCCTTGAAATTAAGATGGTTTCACCAGAACAAGCTAAGCACAATTGACTTGAAGAAACTCAGCAATACCAACACCAACATTGAGAAGCTCCAAGCTGGCCATGTTGGGGTGCAGGTAAGCGCTACCTGAGTTTCAAGCTAAGCTAGGGGCTAAGAAGTAGATACATGCCAGAATGGAGGTTGGTCAGTTTTGGAAGAAATATCCATCTGGTTCAATTCCAAGCCGGGAGAAAGACACTGGAAACATGGAGGCTGATTGGAAAGATGGTTTAATGATGAAGCAGAACCATCAAGCACATGGTCCTGGTGCAGCTGACCACATGGAGTTGAGAGTGAGGGGGCTTTATATCTTCTCTTGGGCTTTGCACTTGAATCTCCTGTTCCTGTGCAAGAACATGTATTCTATTGGCTGTTGTCAGATTCCCATAGGGCCATGTAGGGATCATATTTGTCTGAGCTAGTTTGGTTGAAGTTTGCTGGATGATGCAGTATCCCCAGGTGATTGTGCCATGTGGTGAGCTCTGCTGCTAGATGGGTTAATCCTATTATGTCCTGGAGGGTCATGTCTTAATCCCATCACCCTGGAGCTGAAGGTCTTTTGTCTTGTAATAGGCTGGCCCAGTCTTTCTTTCTTTCTTTCTTTCTTTCTTTCTTTCTTTCTTTCTTTCTTTCTTTCTTTCTTTCTTTCTTTCTTTCTTCCTTCCTTCCTTCCTTCCTTCCTTCCTTCCTTCCTTCCTTCCTTCCTTCCTTCCTTCCTTTTTTATTAAAGACTGGCCTCAAATCTTTCTTCCTTCCTTCCTTCCTTCCTTCCTTCCTTCCTTCCTTCCTTCCTTCCTTCCTTCCTTCCTTTCTTTCTTTTTTATTAAAGACTGGCCCAGTCTTTCTTAATGGGCACCAAATATCTGCTGGGGGCAGGGATCTGCTTTCTGTCCTTAAAACATGTTTCTTCTTTTATCATCCAGGGAAATATAATATTCTGCCTTTTAAATATTTCTCAAAATATTTCATTCTTCTAGCAAGAGGTGGGTGCTAACTTTCTACATCAGCATTGGTGAAAAAACTTGGTGGTTCACATGCTACAAAGAAGCAAAGCATTGAATTGATAGCGGCAGTTACTATCTTTATTTTACTGGTTTATTCGATTTTTATCCTGCCTTTATTACTTTTATAAATAACTCAAGGTGGCAAACATAGTTTATACTCATTCCTCCTCCTATTTTCTAAATCTTCCCAGTTTTGGTCAGTATACGTTCTCTGCAGTGCACAGAACAAAGACGCTGTGCGTTTGACACTGGAACAAATTGATGTGGTCAAACGGATGTGTGAAGACTATGAAGAATTGGAACTGCTGACATCTTCGGAGGGTAAATTTTGTGTCCTTTGCTCAATGAAAGAAACATTAAACAGAAATATAAGAGATAAGAAACATGTGTTCTTTTCCTGTTTTCATGAAAAACAACATAACTGACCTAACAGCATAAGAATGCAATTCTCTGTAAACTCAAGAATATTTAGCAAACTCGTTCTTCTACAATCCCTTTAGTTAATCGTTAAAATGGAGCTATTTACAGGATGGCGGGAGTATCTGTTGGCTCTGAGGAATATCAAAAGAAAACTTTAGAACACGGACAGGCAATATTTGTCTAAAAACTTCCAAGTGGGTGGGAAGGTGGAACATGTGCAGCCGAAAATTATAGCATACAATTTTTCATTTGGAGGAGATTAACTTTATCTCCTTAATTTTAAAGGCTTTGCAAAGAACTGCAACCCAAGGCTGGAGATACATCTAAGGGTCTTGAACCATGGGTTGCTTGCTCCTTCTTTAAGAGAAAAACTGTGGGGTGGAAATCATAATAACCCTAAATTATTTTGACCATGGAGCATACTGGATGGATTTATTCATCTGAAATGGAATGCAGACTATTGAGAAGGGTAAACAGAAGGAGAAGCAACTTGCAGGTAGTCCTTGACTTATGGTGATAATTGGGACTGGAATTTCCGTCGCTAGAGGATGCAGTTGTAAAATGCAACTGTGGGGGGGGGGGTAATCACATGACTGTGGGGGTACCAGAGCAGCCAGAAGTCTGAGAACTGATCGTAACCAGCATTTGTTCAGTGCCATCATAACTTCAAATGGTTGCTGAGCAAATGCTCATAAGTCAAGGACTACCTGGAACTTGAGAAAGGGCACGACCAGCTGGAGTTCTTAGCAAAAGCATTCAAGATGGCAACGTTTTGATGGAGGTCCCACTTGCATAAAGGTTGAGATCTGTTTCCAAAATTTGAACTTGTGATCAGACACTACTTCCTGTGTTCGTCCATAGTACAACTATATGGTCTTCACCAACAGCATGGAATAACGATCATATAAGATTTGTTTGTTTGTTTGTTTGTTTGTTTGTTTCATGTATTATGATATTAATTTATATAATTTATATAATTATATATAATTATAATTTATATAATCTTCTTGATTGATGTGATAATTGGTGCATTCAGTCTTTATTTGGTGGCATATATTTTTGTAGCGGTTTTTAAAGTTAGCTACGTATCCAGTTTTGTTCTTTTGCCAAAGAGATTTGGGGGGTGGGTGGATTGGAGCTTTCTTATTGATATGGGTAATTTGTTTTTCCTGGTTTTGGTGGTTATTAGTGGTATGCATAATTTAATAACTTTTAATAAATAATATTTATTACATGATATATTAATATCATTTAATATAATATCTATATCTATATCTATATCTATATATATATATCTCTCTCTCTCATCTATCTATCTATCTATCTATCTATCTATCTATCTATCTATCTATCTATCTATCTATCTATCTATCTAACTATCTATCTATATCTATATCTATATCTATATCTATATCTATATCTATCTATCTATCTATCTATCTATCTATCTATCTATCTATCTATCTATCTATCTATCTATCTATCTATCTATCTATCTATCTATCTATCTATCTCTATATCTATATCTATATCTATCTATCTATCTATCTATCTATCTATCTATCTATCTATCTATCTATCTATCTATCTATCTATCTAATTACTATCCATTTCATGTATTCAAATCATGTTTATACCTATATATGTTATCTAATAAGCACTTGACAAATAAATAAATAAATAAATAAATAAATAAATAAATAAATAAATAAATAAATAAATAAATAAATAAATAAATAAATAAATAAATAAATAAAGATATTTGTAACTGGACTAGGATACTACATGGAGGATAGGAATGCTGGGTAGATATGGAGAGCCTCCACTTATGCTCCTTATCCATGTGAATATCCTCTTATCCAGCCTTATGTTCCAATCAATACTTATCGGGCTATACATATGCTAAAAATGATTGTGCCAGTTTTTATACAGGTAGTCCTTGACTTACAACAGTTCAAAAGGACAATGGCACTGAATCCCCAGGGTGACGTGATGATCAAAATTCAGACACATGGCAACTGGTTCATATTTATGACGGTCGCAGTGTTCTGGAGTCATGGGATGCCCTTTTGCAACCTTCTGACAAGCAAAGTCAATTGGGGAAGCCAGATTCACTTAACAACCGTGTGACTAACTTAACCACTGCATTGATTCGCTTACTAAATGTAGCGAGAAAGTTCGTAAAGTGGGGCAAAACTCAATTAGGAAATGTCTCCCTTAGCAAGAGAAATTTTGGGCACAATTGTGGACATACGTTGAGGATTGCCTCTAAAACAGCCTCTAAACCAAGAGTGTCCAACGTTGGCAGCTTTAAGAGTTGTGGACTTCAACTCCCAGAATTCCCCAGCTAGCTTGCTGGCTGGGGAATTCTGGGAGTTGAAGCCCACAAGTCTTAAAGTTGTCAGAGTTGGCCACACCAGCTGTAAACAATATGTTTCCTGTGATGATCTGTCTTTTAAAGTAGAATGCTCTCTTTCTGTTTCGACTCCAGGCATTGAGAATCTTAGCCGCAATAAGATAGGATGCTTAATCGGCATTGAAGGTGGTCATTCCATGGACAGCAGTCTGGCCACTTTGAGGATGTTCTATGACCTGGGTGTTCGGTACATGACTTTGACGCATATGTGCAACACCCCCTGGTAATCCATAGATAAAAATGTTTTTTTCAGAGATGGATTGTTATGACAGTCGCCACTGTTGCTTTAAATCTGGGGTGTCAAACTCGATTTCATTGAGGACCGCAACAGGGTTGTGTTTGACCTCAGAAGCCAGGGTGGGCATGGCCAGGGTGGATGTGGCCATCTTGATGTCACTTGTGTCGGGGGGCATCTGTGGCAGGGGCGGGTTGCTCACTTACCTTGCTGCCGGAGCCATGTGCGCGCATCTCCACGCTTTGGGGGCCCATGCACTCGCTACGCACGCGCACCCCCTTGCACGATTTTCCTTCCGCGCATGCGCGGAGGCAAAATTTCACTGAAATCTCGCGTGCACATCCACTCGCAAGATTTTGGCGCGATTTTGCTTCCGCGCATGCGCAGAAGCAAAATCGCCCGAAAATCATGGGAAAAAATGGTGACGTGCCAGGTGCACCGGCAGAGAGGGCTCCGGAGCGGTTGCGAAATCCGCTGCTCCCTACCGGAGGTGCGTACCGGATAGCTCCGGCAGGAACCCACCTCTGATCTGTGGTGGCCGGAGAGCTCTGCCAGCGAAAATGGGCTCCCGAGCTCTGTTTTCAACCGCGACAGCCTCCTGCCGCCCTTTGCCAGTGAAAACGGAGCTCAGGGGGGCGCACGCACCCCCCGAGCTCCATTTTCACTGGCAGAGGGTGACAGGAGTTCATCACAGCCAAAAACAGAGCCTGGGAGGGCTGCGTGTGGCCCCCCTGAGCTCCATTTTCACTGGCAGAGGCACCGCGGGTCAGTCCTTTGCTGTTTCTAGGGCGGCTCCGCGGGCCAGATCTAAGCACTCCGTGGGCCTTGAGTTTGACACTCCTGGTTTAAATAATAAGGTGTTTGTATGGTTTAAGAAAATGAATTGCAGGCAGTCCCTGACTTAAAACCATTTGTTTCGTGATCATTTGATGTTACAACAGCATTAAAAATGTCATGTATGGCCAGTTCTCACACTTACAAACGTCATAACACCCTCACAATCACACAATCAAAATTTGGGCACTTGGCACCTGGCATATATTAACAATGATGGCAGCTTCCCCAGGGTCCCTTGATCATGATTTGTGACCTTCCCAGTTGGCTTTCGACAAGTAAAGCGTGGTAGAGGGAAGTGGGAGGGGTTTTTCAAAAAATGTGGAAATAAAATGGGAAAAATAAAACATATAAATAATGGAGGAAGTTGGATTCTCTTAATGACTCGGTGATTCACTTAACAACTCCAGTGGCTTGTGGCAAAAAAGTCATAAAATCAGGTGCAATCATATTTTAGATAAATGAAATGGATGAAGTCTGGACTTTATTGGAGGAAGGATTACATAAATAAAAATATGATTAATAAATAAATTATGAATGTTTTACATGTACTCAGTGGTGGGTTGCTCCCAGTTCGGACTGGTTCTTAGAACCGGTAGCGCCGGTGGGGGAGGCTCCGCCCTCCCACCCGGGACACTTCTGCGCATGTGCAGAAGTTTCTGCGCATGCACAGAAGCATTGCACACACGCACTCACATGCACGTGAACCGGTAGCCAAATTATTTACAAGCCACCACTGCATGTACTGTATATTTAAGAATACTGTTAACATTCCTGAGTACTGTTAAAATTCAGAGCTGAAGAAGCTTCTTGGATGAGAAGTGAAACGTCTTCAAAGAAAAACCAGAAAGTCCAGTTGCCTCTTGAAAAAAGCACCTTTGGGACAACCACGGCTTGGATGACTGAGAATCTCCACAGACATGTTAAAATTCCTGTTTTCATGACCTTTAATTTGAATACCTTTCAACCTTTCATCTTTCATTTGAATAAAAGTCCTTATTTTTTGTTTGTTTTTTAGGGCAGAAACTTCAACCAAAGGCAGAAATTTCTATCCTGGTGTTAAAGGCTTGACTCCTTTTGGCATCGTAAGAGAAAGTTTTAAGTGTAACTTAGCAAGTGACTTGAATTGATATTGTCCCTCTGACGTTCTCTTACATAAGGGAGATCTGGGAATTTCTACAAGGGTGTCTTGATGAGAATCCACCATAATCGTTATTTAATTATGATGAAGATCATGATGGTATATGCCATCAAGTTGTTGACTCTTAGAGAGGACATAAATAGATCTTCTCCACGAAGATCTGTCTGTAATCTGGTCTTCAAGACTTCCAACAGTGCATCTATCACCACATTACTGCCAATTGTCCTCTTCTCCTCTTTCCTTCCATCTATGCCAGCATCAAAGCCTTCTCCAGAGAGCTAGGTCTTGGCATAATATGTCTGAAATAAGCCTTGTCTACTTCACATAGTGTGAGCCTGGCAGTGGTAGGTTGCTACCGGTTCGCACCAATTCAGGCGAACCTGTAGCGGCAGTGGCGGGAGGCTCTGCCTCCCCGCCCAGACATCATCAAAAATGCTCTGCGCATGCCTGCGTACTCCCGTTCCCGAACCAGTAGCAAAGGTAAGAGAAACCCACTACTGGAGCCTGGTCATTTGTGCCTCTAGTGAGAATTTGCAGTTCATTTGTTTGATGGTCCATTGGTTGGCTGGGGAATTCTGGGAGTTGAAGTCCACAGGTCTTAAAGTTGCCAAGGTTGGATACTCCTGCTTTGAAGAATTCTTCCTATTAACTGAAAGTCTCTCTGGAGGGATTGTACATCCTGAAAGGCAAGGTATAAATAATTTTAATTGAGAAATAAATACATTCTTGAGGGATTGGTTGCATAGTTACTTGGAATTAATAACAGAGTGCCCATTCCATTCCATTTACTGTATATCTAGGAAACATTTTTATTCTTCTATCTTACCAAAATAGATCCAGAATATCTCATTAATATGAAGCAGTTCCTGTCCTCAGGGTTACAATTTATTTCATTGTTATCTGAAGAAACATTAAGCCCGATCTTCTATTGAGTTGAGTTAAAGATAAATTCTTCCTTCTCTCTGGCATCTTTTTTCTTCCGCTCTTTTTACTCAATTATTCTTCTTCCAATTTCTTCCACATCCCTTAGCAACCTTTATCTGAACTCAGTCTTCCCCACCCTTCTAGCCTCCAGAAATATTTGATTCCGTCAGCATTTCTTCTTGAAGAACAGAAGTCTTCAAACTTGGCAACTTTAAGACTTGTGGACTTCAACTCCCAGAATTCTCCAGCCAGCTATGCTGGCTGGAGAATTCTGGGAGTTGAAGTCCACAAGTCTTAAAGTTGCTGAGTTTGGGGACCCCTGTTGTAGAAGATCTGCACATGGGTAGCCCTTGCCAATCTTGACCATCTTGATTGGACATGCTGAATAGCTGTAGACTTTCTTCCCAACAAGAAAATGGAAGACTTGAATTGGAGATGTGTTGGTTGGAAGAGAACTTTGAACCGCACTCAAGAAACGAACATTTTATTGTGATTTTGGGGAGGATGGTCAGAATCCCAGCTTTGGGTGAGAGAGTGTCTCTGTGTCACTGTACCACAATATCTACTGTGTTTTCTCCAGGAAGTGGTGAAGGAGATGAATCGCCTGGGGATGATGGTAGACCTATCTCACACCTCTCTAAAGACAGCAAAAGACGTTCTTGGGGTCTCCAGAGCACCTGTCATTTTCAGCCATTCTTCTGCCTACTCTGTCTGCCGCCACTCCAGGAACGTTCCAGATGACGTTCTCCTAAAGCTTGTGAGTCTTGTTTTCCAGATCGTCATGCACTAAAGCAGCGGTTCCCAACCTTCCTAATGTCGTGACCCGCGCCCCGCACCCGTGACCCCACCGTGACCCACCCCGCCGCCGCCATTTGGGTTCTTTTACCCTCTGCGCATGCGCAAAGCGTTCTGCACATGCGCAGAGGGTAAAGGAACCCAAATGGCAGCAGCGGGGTGGATCGCGGGGCGCAGGTTGTGGGGCGCAATATGGCCAGGCTTGTGGCAGTGGGGGGGAGCTGGTGACCCCTGGGAAATGGTCGTTCAACCCCCAAAGGGGTCGCAACCCCCAGGTTGGTAACCGCTGCACTAAAGGAAGGTCTCCTTCAACCAGAGACCCTTTAAAATCCTGGATTTCCATTATCCCTGACCACCTAAGTTGCATATTGTCAAACAAAACATTGAGTTACAACCACTTGGTCTTTCTAATTTCAGATAATGCTTGAGGTTGACGTAAGATCAAAAGACATTCCTAGAACGATGGCTGATGGAAGACCAGGGGTCTCCAATCTTGCTTCATTTCCTAAAATTCCCTAGCCAGCCAGAATTGAAGTTCATAAGTCTTAAAGCTGCCAATTTTGGAGACCCTTGTGGTAGAGAGAAGTGGTTTGCTTTGCAACATACTACTTCTCTGATGAGTTGGGGCATCAAGAGAGGCTTCCATGGTACATGAATGGTTGTGGGCTCTGTGTGGCCTAATGCTGGTTTGATGTTTTGCAATGGATCCCATTCCGGATATCTTCCCTTGACATGGACCTATTTTTATTTTCCCCTAGAAAGTTTTCTCAAAAGTGACCCAACTATTTTAAAGAGTTTAGAGAGTTTAGACAGTTGTTATATTTGTACCCTAGCTAAGAACGTAGCACAACACATAGTTTGTACGAACTTATTTAATCAAATAACCACCACTAATAACTGTCTTAGCAGTGGATATGCACACACCAATCTAAAAGCAGTCTATACTTGCAAGCAACCAGCTGCTAATTAGTCGTCATTAACAGCTGGTATCAGTTCAAAAAGTCTTAAAGCAAAGAAGAGCAATTAGGTCTTGATATCTTACGAAGCTTCAGAGAGTTGGCAAAATGCCTAGAGGTAGTCCTTGATAACCAAACCGAAGCAGAGAAACAAATCAGAGGTTTTTTCAGACACAAAGCACTCACAACGGATACACCATTCTCAAACGTTGTTTCCTGCAGAGGATTCAGCTGCCTCTGCTTTCCTTAAGTAGACTAGGGGAGTGGCCAATTAGCCCCAAGTCTTACTTCCAAGGAGACCTCCTCCGGAGTAACCATTCCTGTCTCTTAGCAGCTCTGCGTGCCCTTGCATTCAGAAGAGGAGAAGCCTCTTCTCCCTCATCACTGCTATGAGGTGCTGGAGGTTCTGAAGGCCCTGGATGAACCTCTGCCTCTGGCACCGAGTCCTCGCCAGCCTCCTCACTGTCCGACTCGGGTGCCAGCTGCACAGGTTGCTGGCGCAACACCAAGTCGGTCTCCTCTCGAACGGGATCAGCTATCAGCTGCAAGGGCTGCTGGCGGACCACAACACCATGCGTGCCAAAACAATTTTTGGGAATCAAATCTGAAGCATTGCACAGGCCTCGGAACTGGACATTTGACTTATTTTAACCTTTCCCTTGTTTTAGAAAGAGAACCATGGAATTATCATGGTGACGTTCCCTGTGACGTTTTTGGCTTGCGGAAAGAAGACAGTTAACATTTCAACTGTTGCAGGTTTGCAAACATTGTGCTGTTCCTATATACAGGTAGTCCTTGACTTACAACCGTTCATTTAGCAACTGTTCCGAGTCACAAGGGCACTGAAAAAAGTGACTTACAACCAGCCCATGCACCTAAGACCATTGCAGCATCTCCAAAGTCATGTGACCAAAATTTGGGCACCTAGCAATTGATATGTATTTACGATGATGGCAGCATCCCCAAGTCATGTGATCAACATTTGCAACCTTCCCAGCTGGTTTCTGACAAGTAAAGGCAATGGGGGAACTTGGGTAAAGCATTGTCGGGTGCAAAAACTCAGGACCATTTGTGTAGGTTGCAACAGAAATGATTTATTGAAGCCTATACACAAGAATCTAGCACACTAATGGTCAGCACTAAATTGGGATTCGATTAAGGCCAATGGAATTCAAGGGGGACTGGACTGATGTGGCAACATAAGGAGTCTAAACTGATGACAGGTTTTACTCCGCCCTCCAATTCTGTCTGCTCCTCTCCCAAAAGCATTTCCCCTTTGTCCATGTTATGTTCTGATGCTATTTCATCTTCTTCTTTTTTTTGTTGGAAAAAAAATTCCAGATCACTTTGACCACATAAAGAAAATTGCAGGTTCATTTTCAATAGGATTTGGTGGTGACTTTGATGGAGAATCTCGGTTAGTATGTGGATATAGTATTATTTGGTGGTGTCTATTCCTTCCTTCCTTCCTTCCTTCCTTCCTTCCTTCCTTCCTTCCTTCCTTCCTTCCTTCCTTCCTTCCTTCCTTCCTTCCTTCCTTCCTTCCTTCCTTCCTTCCTTCCTTGGACTAGATGACCTACAAGGTCCCTTCCAACTCTGTTATTCTGTTATCCATTAACTAGGTAGCATATTCAGTGCTAGTGAGCATAGTGTTTGCTCTTGGTTTATATACAATAGCTTGTCCTGCCAGTGTTGGTGGGAGTGTGATACTTCCTTGTTTAAGGAGAACACAATACCCTAAACAAGCAGGTACCATGCAGAAACCTAATCAAGCAGAAAACCACATACATACCCCAACACTAGTGGCAGGCCAAGTTACTGTATGTATATAAACAGGGAGCAAAGCTTACACAGGCTAGCATTGATGATACTTAGTTGGGTAATGAAATGTCCGCAAGTAAACAACCAAACTCAGAGATCACCAAGGACTCCAAAGTTATAAAAAATGAGCTAAAATGCCTCTTACTTCCTCTGCAGGGAGTCATTTAGCTTGCCTTGACCATTTCCTAAAGCATTTCTCCCATTACCACCAGTTGCAGCTACCTATGTTGTAACATCAGACTTCAAAGTAGATGAGTCTGCTTGGTTTAGCCTGACAATTATGAGCAATGAGCTGCTCATTTTAGGAAGCACATGCTCTCTGACCTCTCCTCATCCTTCTGAGCCTGTGGGTTGCCTTGCATTGGCTGTTTGGCCTAGTGGTCTATCCCAATTTCTCATAGGCTGTGAAGCTGGGAAAATGATTTGACCCAGTAGGCAAAGAATAAGACCTGTAAATCTAAGATGCAAAATTCCAGAGGACCATTTGATAGAAGAAAACTTTCACTCTGCTGGTTGGTTCTTGTGGCACTTAGCTGTCCTGTTAAGGAGGTAGGTAGTAAATAGCACTTAGACTTATATATCACTTCACAGTGCTTTACAGCCCTCTTTAAATGGTTTACAAAGTCAGCATATTGCACACACACCCCAACTAACTGGGCCCTCATTTTACTGACCTTGGAAGGATGGAAGGCTGAGTCAGCCTTGAGCTGGTGAGAATCGAACTGCTGAACTGCTGGCAGCCAGCAGTCAGCAGAAATAGCCTGCAGCACTGCATTCTTAAATGAAATAGCCAGCTCTGTGGTACGTGCTGGCACCCTTCTGAATAAACAATGAGTAATAGCTAAGCAGAACTGCACATGTATGACAATCAACTGTTGACTGTGGCATTCTTTGTCCTATTACCCATCTCAGTTTAAAATTCACCTACTACTATTTTTTTCTATATTTTTTTCTATATTTTTTTTCTATATTTTTTTCTATAATTTTTTTTCTATATTTTTTTCTATATTTTTTTTCTATCTGGGAAAGCATATTTTGTCCTTCCCCTCCACAGAGTAGATATGGAGATCAGGGCTAGTTATAGCATTGCTACAACTCTTTTCAGGAAAATCATTACATGAATGGTAGTTTTATGGTGCGAGAATGTTGTGCAGATTTTTAAATATCTGTGAAAATAACCTTGCTCTACCCAGAATACCCAGGAAATACCCAGGTTCATATTTATCCTAACCTTATCAAAAATCATTTAGATCTGATGAACCATTCTATTTAAAAAATCACAAGGTACAACCAGGGGTGGACTAATGGGGGTTCACAGGGGTTCAGAAGAACCTCTAGTTAAGATTCTGTGCAGTTCAGAGAACTCCCAAATCCCACTCCTGGCTGGTCCTGCCCACCCCTCCCCACCCACCCCTCCCCGTCCCTCCCAGGAGTCCCCACACAGCCCATTTTGGATGCAGGAAAGTGCAGTGTGTGCGTGGAGGCTCAGGGAGGGCAAAAAATGGACCTACCAGAAGTTCGGGAAGTTCGGTGGCGCTTTTGCCCTTCCCGGGCTCCGGAGGCTTTTTTCGAGCCTCCAGGAGGGCGAAAATGGCCTCCCCAGGCTCTGGAGGCTCTCTGGAGGCCAGAAACAGACCCATTTTTGGCCTCCAGAGGGCCTCCGGAGCCTGGAGAGGCCGTTTTTGCCCTCCCGGAGGTTCGAGGAAAGCCTCCAGAGCCCGGGGAGGGCAAAAATGCCACCCACACCATTGTGCAGGAGGCTGATTAGGCCATGCCCACCCAGCAACCGGGCATTGAACCCCTTGCTAAAATTTTTGAAGCCCACACCTAAGTAAAATTGGATAACATTATTGGAATTGCCCAGTTCCTTTTTTTAAAATACATTTTTAGAATGCTTATGAGTCTCTCATGAGAAGCCATTTTACTAGAAGCAAAAGCTGACAATGAATTTTCTTACTTCCTAATCTGGCTGTGGTTTTGTTAAGAAATAGACGTTTAGTTTGTGCCACTCATGTCTTGACTGACAGATTTCCTACGGGACTGGAAGACGTTTCAAAATATCCAGACTTAATTGCAGAACTGCTGACAAGAGGCTGGACCAAGGAAGAACTTCGTGGGGTTCTGAGAGAGAACTTACTTCGTGTTTTCAAAGAAGTAGAAAATGTAAGCCTTTCTCGTTCCATGACATTTGATTCTTAGCTTTGCTCTTTAGCAATATTAATTCCTGATGGCAGACACTTCTATAGATCTTGGAGCCCACGGTGACAATCTTAAATTGTCGATCGACATCATAAAATGCTACTTCTCTTGGTTCAAGGATGGCAACGAGCTTGACATGAGCCTAGAGCAGGGGTCCCCAAACTTGGCAACTTTAAGACTTGTGGACTTCAATTCCCAGAATTCTCCAACCAGCTGGAGAATTCTGGGAGTTGAAGTCCACAAGTCTTAAAGTTGCCAGGTTTGAAGACCTCTGGCCTAGAGTGACTCCAAACAGCGAGATGGGTGGTACACAAATGTAATAAATATGATTTCAGATGTTTGCATTTCATGCAAAGGGATTTGTGAGTTTGACCCTAACTCTGAACTTCCCTAGGTGAAGAAGAGCTTGCAAGAGAAGGCAAGTGAAGTTGAAATTCCACCCGAACAGGTGGATCAAAGCTGTCGCCTAGAGCTGAGGCCTCCAGCTTCATCAAGGAACAATACCTGCAGACTGATTTGCATGGGGCTACTCGAAAGCCTTGTCTTCGCTCTAGGAATGTACATGATGCTACCCTGATCTTGATTCTGGCAATGGGTGCCAAGGACTTAACTTCTTCCAAAGTTAAGATAGATACGAAGAACAACATTACTTATTGCCACTAAGTCTGGAACCGTCAATGCTTCCTGCTTCAATTTGCACAAAAGTCATTAAAAGAATGACCCAAAGCAGGGGTGAAATTCAACCACCTCGGCCCGGCTCGGGAGAGGCGGTAGGGACGATTTGAATCGGTTCGCAGAGCCGGTAAAAATCGCCCGTGGTTGGCCCCGCCCACGCCCGCCCGCTCGCCCGCTGCTCACCTCTTAATAAAGTAGACAGCTCTTGTCTACTTTATTAGGCACACAGAAACTCCCGTTAGCCCCAAACTGACTTACAACAGTTTGTTTAGTGACCCATACAATGGCACTGAAAGAAGTGATTTATGACCGTTTTCTCCACAACCGTTACAGCATCCCCATGGTCACATGATCAATTCAATTCAATTCAGTTTATTACAGTCATAGACCAGAGACTAGAGCAAATAAAAACACTCAGTAAATATACAACTAAAAGTTATAAAATAAAATAATAAATAACAGATAAAATCTATGATAAAATCCAGTCTGTCAATTACACATGGTCTACACTACTAAAATTACAATCCATAAACTGTGAGGCCTATAGTCAGTTTAATACTAAAAGGGAAGGAATAAGCAGGGTTTGCCACATTTGTTGTGTAAATAAGCTATGGTGTATTAGACACTTAAAGGTTAGCCACAGTTTATATATATATCGCTATGGTGAGGAAGACACGTATTTGCGACGAATCCCCACTACTGCTGCGCAGAATCTGGCCACCTGCGCTGTAGTTATGGCCCGTTCATCCTTAAGCAGCCACTGAAGCTAGGTAGTGTCGGAAGGGCCAGGATACCTTGCAATTATTGGCAGTATATGTTTTTCCCTAATCTCCGTATAAAAGGAGCATCTAAGGAACATGTGTCCCACAGTCTCCACCTCTCCTGAGCCACAGGGGCAGCGTCTTTCCATGAGTGGTATTCTTTTATACTTGCCATACAAAACGGCCAATGGAAGCACATGGCATGGTCACATGATCAAAATTCAGACACTCGGCTACTGACTCATATTTAGGACGGTTGCAGTGTTCTGGGGTCACGTTTTTGCGACCTTCTGACAAGCAAAGTCAACGGGGAAGGCAGATCCACTTAACCACCGTGTTACTAACTTAACCCACTGCAGTGATTCACTTAACAACTGTGTCAAGAAAGATCGTAGAATGGGACAAAACCCACTTAAAAATTGCCTCGCTTAACAACCGAAATTTTGGGCTCCATTCGGATCGTAAGTCGAGGACTACCTGTATTGTAGATATGTGAAATGAAGTATGTTGGAACCCTAAAAATGGAGAAAGACAGATGCAATGATGAGCAATTCCCCATATCGCAGTTCCTAAACTAGGAGTCTTCTAGATCAGGTTTAACACTGAGGTTAGACCATTGTCTGAAGATCTCAAGAATCTGTCAGGGTTTTTTTTAATATATGTTTTTGTGAATCAGATGATCAATGGGCCAACATTTGGAGATTGCTTGGATGGAAAAGCCAGGCTAAATTCTTTCTAGTCCTTCTTATCTCTTATTTATAAGAGATAAATGTTCTATTAGTTTTAGAAAGATCGTGCTTTAATAGTTTGCTATTAGCTGCTTTATGCAATCTTAGCAGGTGTTAAATGAACCATGTGTACAATACATGTCAATTGAGAACTGGATTAAAAAGCAACATTTAGGAGAATTTGATTTGATTTGATTTAAGGGAAGGAATACAGAAACAGGTAAAATGTGAATGCAGAATGCGAGTGGACCCTGTGAAACGGGACCATTTGGCTGACAATGCAAAGAAGGAACAATTCAGGTTTCCTAAACCGGCAGCAGTGCTGTGCTAAATCCTGGGGAAGATAACATTTTCTAGAGCTCATTCAGGCTGCTTAATTAGGACAATTTTTTCCCCTGTATTTAAATTCTTTATTAAGTTTCATTATAAAATAAAAACACAGGAAAAATAACACAAGTTAAAAAAACCAAGAGAAAGAAAACATGCAAAGAGAAGAAAAAAGGGCAGACTTCTGACATTTTTCAATACAGTAAAATACAAAAAAAATCACAACCTCAACCTTTTGCTTTATACTTTCACGACGCTAATGAAAAACAATCCTTCTAATCATCAAAACCTAAAGTCAAAGATTGTTAAAGGAGGGGGACAATCCCCCGTGGAGGTCGATGGATCTTTGCTTCCTTTTGAAGTCATTCTCATTAGAAAATAAAACCGAGATTCAAATCTAATTAACAAAATATTTATTTCAGTAGAAAAGTAATAAAAAAGAATCCTTAGTAAACTACATCTTATCGGCTAATGAAAAAGTCACATCTACCTTCGGCAGAAATGGAGGAAGAGAAGGAAGGAGTTGACTTCTGGAATGCAGGCATGCGTAGTAGAACATATCATATGTCTGCTTGACCATAAATACAAGAAAACCGTAGATCTGCACAACTGGCAATAATTCATATCGTGACAAAGATTCCTTTTTATTCCACTCAAACAAAAAGTCCAGAAGCTGTTTCCAAGCAGAAACAAGTTTAAAAAGGGGGTCTTTGGTGCTCTCTGAGCTTGGTGGTTTTCTTGCAGGCGTTTCATTACCCAAACTAGATGATATTACCTAGATGGGTAATGAAACGTCTGCAAGAAAACCACCAAGCTCAGAGAGCACCAAGGACCCTTCATTTCAGCCCTGACCTACAAATATTCTCCTTTATTGAAAACTAAATTTATTTATTTATTTATTTATTTATTTATTTATTTATTTATTTATTTATTTATTTATTTATTTATTTATTTATTTATTTATTTATTTATTTATTTTGTCAAGTACGTGTTAGTAATATACATAGATGTAACATTGTTTATATACATAAGATGGGTACTGATAAGAGGGAACATTAGGACAGGGACGGTAGGAACGCTGGTGCAATTATGCCCGCCCCTTACTGACCTCTTAGGAATCGGGTGAGGTCAACAGTGGACAGTCTCTAAGGGTAAAGTTTTGGGGGTTTGGTGATGAAACCACAGAGTCAGGTAGTGAGTTCCAGGCATTTACCACTCTGTTGCTAAAGTCGTATTTTCTACAGTCAAGTTTGGAGCGGTTCACTTTGAGTTTGTATCTGTTATGTGCTCGTGTATTGTTGTGGCTGAAGCTGAAGTAGTCATTGACAGGAAGGACATTGTAGCGGATAATTTTATGAGCTATGCTTAGGTCGTGCCGAAGGCGACGTAGTTCTAAGCTTTCTAAGCCTAGGATTTCAAGTCTGGTTGCGTAAGGTATTCTGTTGCGAGTAGAGGAGTGGAGGACTCTTCTTGTAAAGTATCTCCGATATGCGGTGTGGGTTCCAGACAGATGAGCTGTATTCGAGGATTGGTCTGCCAAATGTTTTGTATGCTCTGGTTAGTAGTGTGATATTACCGGAGAAGAAGCTCTCTGCTAACTCAGTTACCTAGGACAATTTTAGCCCTACTAGATTATGTTCATCTGTATACATCCTTTGCTTTGTGCTAAGCTTATATAGGTGTGCATAGCTCATCTTGAACATCTAGTGGCTCAGGCTTATTCACACATCTCTCTAAATTAAAATAGGGTTTCTAAGGGTTTAATTTAGTATGTTGTGTGAATCCAACGATCATGATTTATATGTGGAGAGATCTGGCCCATAGAATCGCCAAGAGTCAGATACATCTGAATGGATAACATCATCATCATTATGATTTGTATATCATACCTTAGGGGTTAATGTGATGCGAGAACCCATTCATTGTGGCAGTTTGTTCAACAAGCCTTGATTAAACCATGGTTTAGCAGACCGTATGAATACAGTAAGTGGAAAATGCCTGAGATCTTTCAGTAGGATATTTAATTTAAATATTGCTCTGGCTTCCTTTAGAATAAAATTGGCATTATTACTTGTTATTCATCAAAGAACTACACAATACAACAAATAAGAGGGGGGGGGGAGGTGGAATCACATCTTTGACTGGAGATGTGAGTTGGAAATGTGTTATCCAGCCAGGAACCTAGGAAAGGGATGTTGCCAACATGGCTATATGTCAGTGCTTCTCAATTATTTTCTGTTACGCCCCCCCAAGGAAGAAGTAAACATTTTGCGGCCCCCTCCAACTCTCCGATCTGAGCCCCAATGGAATTTTAGTGTTAATATTTATTATTTTACTTATTATAAGCTGCAAGCAAACTATTGGCTGGGGAAGGCTGCTCTGCCCACTTATCTGGGAGTAAGTCACACTGAACTCAGTGGAGCGTTTTCGGTTAGGCAGGCATAGGCTACCGTGGTTAGGGCCCTCTTTTGACACAGGGCCAGGCCAACTTAATCAAGCCGATGTTTTGCGGTCGCCAGCCTGGCCCATAAGCGCCACCTCTGCCGGGCACTCACAGCGAATGGTGTGGAAGGAGGATTTAGGGTGCCGTTCAAAGCTTTCACCCAGCTGCAGAGGATGCTCCTCCTTGTCCAGCAGCAGGTTCGCCACGCCGTTCATGGCTACCGTGGCACCTGCCGAGAACAACAAGAATCCATGCAGCTGCCACGCCCTGCCTGGCCGCCTTCTCTTCTGGGCTCGGAGCAGCATGCAACTGGGAAAACACTCCCCATCTGGGGGAATCGATCGAGAGGGACCACGCATGTTCCCTGGGGTCACATGTGCCCCCCTGGCATCGCTTCGAGCCCCCCCCAGGGGGGCGCACCCCACTATTTGAGAAGGACTGCTATATTCCAAAACACATGGAACTCTGTTTCCTTCCCTCCGAAGTGGTACTTATTTATCTATTCGCATTTGCATGCTTTCAAACTGCAAGGTGGGCAGGAGCAAGGAACGGGAGCTCACCCCATCGCACGGCACTCAGATCTCAAACCTGGGCTCTCAGCTTTCCAGCTGACAAGCTCAGCGTCTTTAACTGCTGAGCCATCACACCCCGATAAGATATATGCCAACACAATTAGGGGGTTTGGAGGGGGTTATTTTGGCCAATCTGCACTTGGCAATAAGCAAATATTTACCGTATTTTTTGGAGTATAAGACGCACCAGAGTATAAGACACACCTTAGTTTTGGGGGAGGAAAACAAGGAAAAAAGGCCTCTGCCTCCCAGCAATTTGCCAAACAGCAAACAGCAAACAGTACAGATGATATACACTGTTTGCTGTGTATTTCTGTGCATGTGTGTCTGACCCATAGAAATAGCAAAGAATTGGAGAAATGTACATTGTGGGACACTGTTACATTTCAGATTATACTTTTACAGATCTTTAAATTTGATGTGGCTTTCTGGAAGTATAGTTATTCTCTGCTATTTAAAAGAAGATACAATAGCACTGGGCCTCTTTAGATCAAGCATTTATTTTAAAAACCTTCTTCATTTTGTTAAGTTGTCTAGAACAATAATAAAGCAGTCTTTAAAAAATAAGTCTAATAATTTGAACATTCTATAGGCATTTATAGTTATTGACTTACCTCCTTGCAGTTTTAGCAGTCTAACATTGCCAGCAGTTCACCTCCAAGCAATTTGTCTCCTTGCAGCTACCGTAGTTAGTTTCATTTTAGCACGTGGCTTGCAAGCCTCAGTCAGCTATGTGTCGGAAGGCAGATAATTACTTCCTTGTGCTAATCAGGCTCTGCGCTGTTTGCTGCAAGGAGATAAATTGCTGGGAGGCAGAGGCCAAAGGGTGGGGGTGGCTGGGTGGGGCTACATTCGGTGTATAAGACGCACCCAAGTTTTCACCCTCTTTCGGGGGTAAAAAGGTGTGTCTTATACTCTGAAAAATACGGTGGTTTGTTTAACATGGGTCTCATCTGTTTGTTGTCTGCCGAACGTACCAATAGCTTTAAGGATGATTTTGCAAGATCTTTTCCATTCTCAATTTATTTTAATAGATAAATATATTTTGTAACTTTTTGTTTTGTTTTGTTTTGTTCCTGTTGTCCCCAGATACTGCTACAATTACAAAAGTTGCTTTTTCCAGATATTTTTATATTTGGTGGGTTATTGCGTCTTACATAACCATCTGTGTGTATACAGAAACCCTAGGAAATGTTAACATCATTTTCCACAAATTTATTTTGGAAACATACCACATCTGGGAAATGATAGTTTGAGCACGAATGCCAGCAGATCGTAGTTGCTATCCTGTCATGTCATTGTTTATAATCAGCCTGAATTAATGTTACATCCCCTCATGACATAATCCTGGTTTCATCTTCTTTTACCAAAACAAAAGCAAAAAATAAATTTAAAAATCCACCTTTGGTGCTAATGAATCCTTGATTTCATCACATTTCTTTGCATTGCCTTTTCTTACGCTGCAAAAATTAACCCATCTGTTTCCTTCCTCATAGCTATTGTCATTTTCTGGTCTTGTCTACTTTGTTTTCAATGTATCGACCACACTATGCTTTACTGACTTCTCCAATTCTCTACAAGTTTTTCAACCTGTCCATTTTCTTTTTTCTTTTTTTATCATGGAATAATAATTTATTTTAAAATACAAGAATGCTTTCAATACATTGCGACTTTTTATGGTGCCTGTGCTTTTCTCTTTATGATTGAAAAGACTTTATTGGCTGCATATCTTGTAGAATCCATTCCTTTTTTTAAAAAAAACCTTTTTTTTATTAAACACAATAAACAACAACAACATTTAACATTCAAAAAACAGAACATATAACAAACAGATGGGGCATTTGTGGCCCCCTATCCATCATAAGCTATTATCAGATATATTCTTTTTATATATCGTTTCCTTAAGTATTCATATTGCTCTCAAACATATTTTCCTATTATACTATATACATTTAAGATCTTTACATAGTTACTTGAGTATATAGCATTAAACTTTTTTCTATTATTAATTGCTTCTTTCTTTCAACCAATTATAAAATTTGTTCCAGGCTTTATATCTATCTATCTATCTATCTATCTATCTATCTATCTATCTATCTATCTATCTATCTATCTATCTATCTATCTATCTATCTATCTATCATCTATATCTATCATCTATCTATCTATCATCTATCTATCTATCTATTATCTACTACGGGGGTGGGTTCCTACTTACCTCGCTGCCAGTTCACTTCCTCCCACGCCGCGTGGGTGTGCCTCGTGGGCGCGTGCTTGATTTGCGTGTGCATGCGCAATGTCAAAAAATCCGGGGGGGGGAGCTGAAAACAAGATGGCGACCGCATGCACAGTGCCGGAAACTTGGCTTCTGCGCATGCTCAGAAGAAGAAAAAAATTCAAAAAAATTAAAAAAAAATAAAAAAATTTTTTTTAAAAAAAGATGGCGGTGCCCACGGACTGGCACTGACATCACCAGCGGGCCACTACTGGTTCGGGCAAACTGGTCCGAACCGGGAGGAACCCACCCCTGATCAGCTATCTATCTATCTATCTATCTATCTATCTATCTATCTATCTATCATCTATCTATCTCTATCATCTATCTGTTATCATCTCTATCTGCTATTATCTATGAACTGCGAGATAGGTAACAAATAAATTTGATAAATAAATAAAATCATCTATCTGTCTGTCTGTCCATCCATCCATCTACTATCCATCCATCTTCTATCTATCCATCCACTCATCAACTGTCCACCATCATCACTCCTATATGATGTGTCTTGCTATCTGTTGTTTCTAACTGCTGATGCTTAACAGTTACTTGTTCCAGTGGAGGATTACTTGGATATCTGGATCTTGCAGAGAGCTTTGAGATCTCCTTAGATCAGGCTGCATCCAGACTAGGCTAAGTACCAAAAAATTTTTGGATTTAGGTAGCTGTGAAGTAGATGGTTACAGCCGTTCCCCTGAGTATTAATCAATGCTCAGCAACTCACTAATCTAGAGACCTCACAAAATGGTGCAAATAGGAGGATCGGGGCCAGCTTCACTTTTCTTGGTTAATGTTTGGAAATAGGAACACTGCAGGTGTGAAAATGCCCCTAGTCAGGACTTAGTTTAATATAGTGTAAGTAGTAGAAACTTTTGCAAAAAGTCACATACAAGACAATCTTTTGCTGATGCAGTCCAGCAGGCTGAAAAAACAACATAATGACCCATTGATTTAATTAGTCTAAAAGTCATATTCTGGATGGTAGTGCCCTCTTGTGGTTTTTACTAAAGAATTATTCTTATTTTATTCTGTTCTGTTCTGTTCTGTTCTGCTCTGCTCTGCTCTGCTCTGCTCTACTCTACTCTTATTCTACTCTACTGTATTCTATTCCATTGTCCAAAACTCTTCCAGATGTAATGTTTATTGTACAACAGCACTGCTGTTTTTATGCAATTTTTCAAAGAACCCAGATATGCACATTTTCTCTTTAGCAATAGCAATAGCACTTAGAGGAGGAGCTGAGATGACGCAGTGGTTAAAAGCAGCACTGCAAGTTCAGCTGACTGCTAGTTCAGCAGTTCAGCTGTTCAAATCTCACCGTCTCAAGGTTGACTCAGCCTTCCATCCTTCCGAGGTGGGTAAAATGAGGACCCAGATTGTTGGGGGCAATATGCTGAACTCTGTAAACCGCTTAGAGAGGGCTGTAAAGCACTATGAAGTGGTATATAAGTCTAAGTGCTATTGCTATTAGACTTCTATACCGCTTCATAGTGCTTTACAGCCCTCTCTAAGCGGTTTACAGAGTTCAGCATATTGCCCCCAACAATCTGGGTCCTCATTTTACCGACCTCAGAAGGATGGAAGGCTGAGTCAACCTTGAGCCAGTGAGATTTGAATAGCTGAACTGCTGAACTAGCAGTCAGCTGAAGTAGCCTGCAGTGCTACACTTTAACCACTGCGCCACCTCGGCTCTTACAACCTCTGTCATTTTTTTAAAGGCATATTTTTTTTAAAAAAAATAGTTTCGCTGGTCATTGACAGAATAAATACCAGTAGCCCTCAATTGAGCCCAACCTTTCTGCTGCTAAGCAAGAGCTGTTGTCACTTTCCCCCATTTTACAAACCTTCCTTTCCACAGTTGTTAAATGAATCACTGCAGTTGTTAAGTTAGCCACATGGTTGTTAAGTGAATCTGGCTTCCCCATTGATTTTGCTGGTCAGGAGGTCACAAAAGGTGATCACGTGACTCCGGGACATTGCAATGGTCATAAATATGAATCAGTTGCCAAGCCCCCAAATTTTGATCATGTGACGAGGATGCTGCAAGGGTTGTAAGTTAAAAACGGTCATTTAGATTTAGATTTATTATTAGAGTTGGAAGGGACCTTGTAGGTCATCTAGTCCAACCCCCTGCCCAAGCAGGAGTTCCTACACCATTCGAGACAGATGGCAGTCCAGTCTCCCCTTGAAGGTCGCAAGTGTTGGGGCTCTCACAACCTCCACTGGCAAGCTGTTCCACTGGTTGATCGCTCTCACCGTCAGAAAGTTTCTCCTCACTTCCAGGTTGAATCTCTCCTTGGTCAGCTTCCATCCATTATTCCTTGTTTGTCTTTCTGGTGCCATAGAGAACAGCCTGACCCCCTCCTCTCTGTGGCATCCCCTCAAGTATTGGAGCACTGCTATCATGTCATCCCTGGTCCTTCTCTTCGCCAGACTGGCCAAGCTCAGTTCCTGCAACCGCTCTTTGTATGTTTTATTTTCCAGACCCTTTATCATCCTGGTTGCTTCTCTTCTGCACTTTCTCTAGGGTTTCAATGTCTTTTTTGTAGTGTGGTGACCAAAACTGGATGCAGTACTCTAGGTGTGGTCTGACCAAGGCTTTATAGAGTGGTACTAGTACCTCTCTGGTCCTTGATTGTATCCCTCTATTTATGCAGCTCAGGACTGTGTTGGCCTTTTTGGCTGCTGCTGCACACTGCTGGCTCATATTTAGTTGGCTGTCTACCAGGACTCCGAGATCCCTCTCGCAATCGCTGCTATCATAAGTCAATCTTTTTCAGTACCGTTGTAACTTCAAAGAGTCACTAAATGAATGGTTGTAAGTAGAGGGGTATCTTTTTTTTTAATATAATTATATTGTTTGTGTGATGTTTCACTATATTTTTGCCTATTGCAGCTTCTCCAAACTACCAATGTGGTATGTTTCAAACTTGAAGTACTCCTGACTCATTTTACTTGAAAAATCCTATGCTGCCAGGAAGAAATTGCCCATTAAGTATGTAGGGAGGAAAAAAAATCAAGCTAGAGATTTTGGGGGCGTTATGAAATTGACGAGCAGCGATAATGAAATTGATTAAACCAAGTTCCAAATTCCAGTATTTGAGGGACTGCTACAAAGAAGAGAGGATCAACCTATTTTCCAAAGCATCAGAAAACAGGACAAGAAACAGCGGATGGTAACTAATCAGGTAGAGCACGGGTGTCCAACTCGCCATGTCATGTTGCTGTCCCATGACGTTTTGCGATGTTTTTCCCCTTTGCGGAGTTGGTGTGGGCGTGGCCTACGTGTGATGTTATCGGGCCCACGGGCCGCCAGTTTGACACCCCTGAGGTAGAGAAACAACCTTGAACTAAGGAGAAATTTCCTGACAGTGAGAACAATTAACCAATGGAACCGCTTGCCTTCAGAAGTTCCATCACTGGAAGCTTTTGAGAAGCAATTGGACAGCCATTTGTCCAGAATGGTATAGGGTCTTCTGCTTCAACAGGGGCCTGGACTAGGAGACCCTATACCATTCTGGACAAATGGCTGTTCAATCTCTTCTCAAAAGCCTCCAGCGATGGAGCATCCACAACTTCATTCCACGGCTAATTCAGTGGTTCTCAACCTTCCTAATGCCGCGACCCTTTAATACAGTTCATCATGTTGTGGTGACCCCCAACCATAAAATAATAAAATTATTAGGAAACTCAGGGGTGGGTCCTAACTTACCTCGCTGCCGGTTCGCTTCCTCCTGCACTGCGTGGCCACACCTCATGGGCACGCGTGCACTTTGCGCATGCAGGCATGCGCAGTGCCGAATTTTTTTTAAAAAAATTGCCCAAAAAAAGCGCAAAACAAGATGGCGATGCATGCGCAGTGCTGGAAATTCATCTTCTGCGCATGCTCAGACATTCTCAAGGTATAGATTTTTTTTATTTTTATTTTTGCAGTAGTCTATTTGCATGCGGGTGGACCTGCCTGGAGACAGATAGAAGAGCGGTGTCTTGGTTCCTAAGACCATCGGAAATATGTGTTTTCCGATGGTCTTAGGCGACCCCTGTGAAAGGGTCGTTCGACCCCCCAAAGGGGTCGCGACCCACAGGTTGAGAACCACTGGATTAATTGTTCTCATTGCCTGGAAATTTTTCCTTAATTCCAGGTTGCTTCTCTCCTTGATTAGTTTCCATCCATTGTTTCTTGTCTTACCTTCTTGTGCTTTGGAAAATAGGTTGACCCCCCCTCTTCTTTGTGGCAGCCCCTCAAATACTAGAATACTGCTATGATGTCACCCCTTGTCCTTCTTTTCTCTAGATTAGACATACCCAGTTCCTGCAACCATTCTTCATATGTTTTAGCCTCCAGTCCCCTAATCATCTTTGTTGCTCTTCTCTGCACTCTTTCTAGAGTCTCAACATCAACAGGGGAAGTAGTTTTTTTTTACAGGGACCTTCGCTGGGAAAAAGCAAGCCTTGAGTGGCCAAGTTCTTGTTTTCTTCACTCCTCCTTAGAAAGAAGGAACTCCCTACGTGTTGTTCAATCAAAACTTGTGGTGTTATGTCAGCTCTTCATTCTCTGTGTTGGCTGCCTCTGTCTCCTGATTCAAATCCAAGCGTGATTTCAACTTTTCAACAGTTTAGGAGCAGGTTATCTGAAAGAGCATTTTCTTCCATAAGTATATACCAGACCTAAAGATCATCGAATGAAATCTTCTTCCGGGTTGGCCAACTAAAGGAGGTGAGGTGTGGGTCAACCTTTTTCGTGGTAGTACTCCATTTGCAGAACCAGTGTGGTGTAGTGGTTAAGACATCAGGCAGGAGCCTGGGAGTTCTAATCCTGCCTTGGGCATGAAGCTAGCTGGATGACCTTGGGCCAGGCATTTTCTCTCAGCCCTAGGAAGGAAGCAATAGCAAACCACTTTTGAACAACCTTGGTAAGAAAACTGTCGGGACCTGCTCAGACAATCTCTGAGAATTGGACACAATTGAATGGAAGAATTTTGTTTTCCAGAATTCCTTTCCCATACTTGATGGGCACCCACACACTTTTGAGGTGTCCCTAAGGCAAGATATCTTCTAGCCTTCTTTCCTAACTTAAATCTTGCTTGTAGGGGCCAAGAATTTGAAAATTCAGAAGCAGTATTTTGAACTGGATGGGCCACTGATCTTATTCCAAAAGGCTTTTCTTTCTCTTTTTTCAACTTGCATATTTGATTACAAGTTTGAAAAACAAAACAAAGAAGAAAAACACAAAATAAAACCAAGTAACCACAACTAAATTTTTTTAAAAACCCACACAATTGAGAAATAAACATAAAATGTGTAAGAACCAATATTAACAAAGAGGGGTGGGGAGCCTAGAGTCGAAACGTATCTGTAACAAGTGCTAAACCAACCATGAACAAAAAATCAGATGTACACAAAAATGAAACTCTGTGGTTGTTCAAATACTGTGAAATACAGCCCTGCAGGAAACACGTTGCATCATTTTATGGTGAGGAGCAACAATTACCTTCCTGAAGGGAAGGACTCAATGCCATTTCAGCCAATTTAATTGTGTGAACCCAGAAAATTCGGGGCAATTGAATTAACGATGGTCAGGCAAACCCTTTCAAGAACTTAAGGCATTACTCACATTCAAGAGCCCCTGCACAGTCTGACTTGGCCACTTAGAAGATGAGGAAGGAAAGTTGTGTTCAGTTTCCTTTTTTATTTCTTAATAAAAGCCCAGCTTCTGCTCTTGAAGCCTATGAAGAGCTGAACAAAACAATCTTGCATTGTTCGCTCAGTTTAGCTAAGCCACCCGTCCTGTTCCCGGTAATGACATTTATGAGAAGCACTGGGCTGCGTCCCAGAAGAAGGGAATAAGAGCCAAGACCCCCATAATATGTCCTCATTCCAACCTGTCCCAAACTTTTTTTTTTTTGCCTCAAAGCATTAAGAAAAGTCTCCTTCAAGTTGAGTTCTAATCTATACGATGACTGCATTGATGCAGGATTTCGGGCATTATGATGGCTTGCAGGGGTGGGGGGGTGCAACAGCTCAGGGGTTAAAGTTGCTGAGCTTGTCAGCTGGAAAGCAGCCAGCCCAAGTTAAAGACTCGAGCTCCGTGCAATGGGGAGGTGGGGTGAGCTCCTGTTCCTTGCTCCAGCTCTTGCCCACCTCGCAGTTCGAAAGCATGTAAATGCGAGTAGATAAATAGGTACCACTTCGGTGGGAAGCTAACAGGGTTCCGTGAGCCTCGGCATATAAAAGAGCCGAGATGGTGCAGTGGTTAAATGTAGCACTGCAGGCTACTGCTAGTTCAGCAGTTCAGCTGTTCAAATCTCACCGGCTCAAGGTTGACTCAGCCTTCCATCCTTCCGAGGTGGGTAAAATGAGGACTCAGATTGTTGGGGGCAATATGCTGAACTCTGTAAACCGCTTAGAGAGGGCTGTAAAGCACTATGAAGCGGTATATAAGTCTAAGTGCTATTGCTATTGCTATTGCTATGCTGACCACATGACCATGGAAGCATCTTCAGACAACATTGTCTCACTCTGCTAAGAAACAGAGATGAGCATCACCCCCTAGAATCATACATGAATACATGAACGGACAGGGGGAATCTCTACATTTTCCCATTGGGTTCTTCTGGAATTGTTTTCCCTCCATTTCCCAGGTCTTCCATCCAATACAAGAATAGCTTCCATGCATGGCTTCCATAATTGGCTCAATGCTATCGCCTACTGCTGGAATTCCCCCTCCCCCCTTCCATTCAATCATGACCGATTCTCAGAGACCATCTGAATGAAACTCTGCAGTTTTCTCGGCAAGGTATTCCAAAAGCGGTCTGCCATTGCCTACCTCCCTAGACCTGAGAGAGAGGGCCTGGCCCAAGGTCATCCGGCTGGCTTTGTGCCTAAAGTGGGACCAGAACTCATGATTTCTGGGTTTGTAACAGTGGTGAAATCTACTTACCTTCCTTACCGATTCGAAGTGCGCAATTTGCGCACGCTCGCGCGCCACCGTCACATGCACTTTTTCACCCTCTGCGCATTCGCAGAAGGCTTTGCGCATGTGCAGAGGGTTAAAAAAAGAAAATGGTAGCATCTGGGCGGGTGGGCAGAGCCTCACGTTGCCGCCGCTACCGGTTCTCCAAATCACCAGCAGCAGCCGCTACCGGTACGTCCGAACCGGGCTGAACCGGTAGCATTTCACCCCTGGTTTGTAACCCTGGGTTCGATACCTTAATTGCTACAGTACATAACTGGAAAGCAGCTGGACAAGTCCAGCAGTGGTCTTGGCAAAATTTTCAGAAGTGGTTTGCCATTGCCATCTGCCTAGGGCAGAGAGAGTATGACTGGCCCAAGGGCACTCAGTTGGTTTTGTGACTAGAACTCCCAGTCTCCCAGTTTCTAGCCTGGCGCCTTCACCACTACACCAACCTGGCTCTCGCTGCTTGAATTATCACTAGTCAAAGAAAATGGAAGGAGACTGGAAAAAGAGAAACCTGTCTCATGGGGTCAAAAAAGTCAAGAGAATGTCCGCAACCAAAGGAATTGAAATCTTGCCTCTTTTTACCATCTTGGATTAATCATCGTAGGAAATATGAAAGGGACGGAATTACTATTACAATACTTAGTACTATTTTACTAAGATTTATGGATGTGGAGAGAATAAACCCATCTCTAGGAGTCTGCAGGGCTATAATTTCCATCAGGAATAATTGTGACAAGACAGGGGCGGGCGGGCAGCATAGCCACCTTACCACCTCTGGATTTCAACTCCCAGAATTCATTGCTGGCTCGGGAATTCTGGGAATTGAAGTCCACGGGTCATAAAGTTGTTATTTATTTATTTATTTATTTATTTATTTATTTATTTATTTATTTATTTATTTATTTATTTATTTATTTATTTATTTATTTATTTATTTATTTATTTATTTATTTATTTATTTATTTATTTATTATTTATTATTTATTTATTTATTTATTTATTTATTTATTTATTTATTTATTAGTGAGGCGTATACTGCCTCAAAGTGCAAGCACTCTCTAGGCGGTTTACACCATTAAGCAATGTATATTTATATTGCCCCCAACAATCTGGGTCCTCATTTTACCCACCTCGGAAGGATGGAAGGCTGAGTCAACCTTGAGCCGGTGAGATTTGAACCGCTGAACTGCTGATCACAGTCAGCTAAATTAACCTGCAGTACTGCACTCTAACTGCTGCTCCCCCTCGGCTCATCCAAGGCTATAGTTGCCTGCCTCTGTGATAAAGACCAGAATAGAAGAATAGATCAAGGAGGAAAGAAACCAGGAGGCAGAAGCCAGCACCAAACGTAAATCAAGAGAGGTTCCTGTCAAAAGCAGGTTAAAAATAATTCTATCAACTTCCACGTTCAATCTAATTGACACTATAACTCAAAATTAGCCTTAACCAGGAGCCGGAAATCAATCTTCAGTCATGCATCTGGAAAAAAGGAAGCCATAATATACAGGAAGCCCTTGCCAATTCGTTTGTGGACAAGGAAAGGTAAAATTAGATTGAGATCAAATGTAATCAAATGCTCAGCTTTTTTGAGTGTGCTTTTTCTCAAAAACCGTGAGAAATTTCTGCACATCGGATAGGATCAGGTTTTCCCACATTCATTTCCTTTTAAAGAACATATCCCTTCCCACTGGGGTGGGTTCCTCCCGGTTTGGACTGGTTCGCCCGAACTGGTAGCGACCCGCTGGTGACATCACGATGACGTCACCGACCCAGTTCGGTCGGTGCCTGTCCATGGGAGCAGCCATCTTTTTTTTAATTTTATTTTTCCAATTTTTATTTTATTTTTTTCTTCTGAGCATGCATAGAAGCCGAGTTTCCGGCACTATGCATGTGGTCACCATCTTGTTTTCGGCTTTTTAATTTTTTTTTCTGATTTTTCAGCACTGTGCATGCTCAGAAGCATGCTCAGAGGCGCGCCCACGTGGAGTGGGAGAAAGCGAACTGGCAGCAAGGTAAGTTAGAACCCACCTCTGCCTTCCCAATTCAAATATATACAGGCAGTCCTCACAATCATTTGTTTAGTGATGTTCTAAGTTATAACTCTGTGTGCCATTCAGTATTCCTGTGCACAAAAAAGGCCCAATATTTTCATTTTCAAATTTAAGGAAACCAGTGGGATGGAGGAAGACAGAGTATCTACTCTCTGTTTTTATTATGTTTTATTTGAGGAAGAATAAGTGAAGGACTTGAGAATTCTTTATGGCATATGTATTGTCTTGGTTTTCCGATTAATTTCTAGAAGCTTGAATGTTTCTAAACAGCCTCTTGTATTCCATGTTCTTAACTCTTTTCTGAAATTCTCCATTTTCCTTTTCCTTCCATTTCTTCAGCTCCAGGTCTTCCATTTCCACCATGTAATCTCATCATCTGGGTTTGCACAACAAAAAGAACCCACAGTGAAACAACACACGGTTAAAAATTACTCATGCTTGGCCTGTTGTCAAACACACCTTTGCTTGTGTCTTACCTGAATTGTCTAGATAAGTGTTAAGTCGGTAGATGAAATCATCCTCATTTATTGTCACATCTCTTCCAGCCAAGGCAAAATGACAAGCCATGCTTCCTCTTGCGGGCCAAATAAAACATTTGCAATCTGCATTAATATTATACTGTATGCAAAGCAAGCAGCTATGACCTGTTTCCGGAATCATCCTTCCAAAATCTTCGCTTACTGTTATGTGCAAACGAGGCGTCCTTGGTGTTCTCTGAGCTTGATTGTTTTCTTGCAGATGTTTCATTACCCAAAATAGGTAAGTGAACAGTATGAAACATCTGCAAGAAAACAACCAAGCTCAGAGAACACCAAGGACTCTTTATTTCAACCCCCGAGCTACAAATATTCTCCTTAAGCGATAAAAGCAATTACAGTTAGCCCTCAACTTGCGACCACAACCGAGCCCAAAATTTATGTTGCTAAGTGAGAAATTTGTTAAGTGAGTTTTGCCCCACTTTACGACTACTTCTTGCCACATTTGTTAAGTGAGTCACGGCAGTTGTTAAGTTAGTAACACGGTCGTTAAGTAAACCTGGCTTCCTCGTTGACAGAAGGTTGCAAAAGGGGGAAATCACACGACCGTCATAAATACAAGTCAGTTGTCAAGCATCTAAATGTAAGTCACGTGACCATGGGGATGCTGCAACGGTCATAAGAATAGAATAGAATAGAATAGAATAGAATAGAATAGAATAGAATAGAATAGAATAGAATAGAATAGAATAGAATAGAATAGAATTCTTTATTGGCCAAGTGTGATTGGACACACAAGGAAGTTGTCTTTGGTGCATATGCTCTCAGTGAACATAAAATAAAAGATACATTTGTCAAGAATCATGAGGTAAAAAACACTTAATGATTGTCATAGGGTACAAATAAACAACCAGGAAACAATCAATATTAATATAAACCGTAAGGATACAAGCAACAAGTTATAAGTGGGAGGAGATGGGTGATAGGAACAATGAGAAGACTAATAGTAATAGTAATGCAGACTTAGTAAGTAGTTTGACAGTGATGAGGGAATTATTTGTTTAGCAGAGTGATGGCGTTCGGGGAAAAAACTGTTCTTGTGTCTAGTTGTCTTGGTGTGCAGTGCTCTATAGCGTCGTTTTGAGGGTAGGAGTTGAAACAATTTATGTCCAGGATGCGAGGGGTCAGTAAATATTTTCACGGCCTTCTTTTTGACTCGTGCAGTATAAGGTGAAAAATAGTCATGAGTAAAGTGACCAGATTTTTTTTTTTAAGCGGGACGGGGGGCGGGCCCGCCTCAGCGCCATTTGAATTTTGCCCTCTGCGCATGTGCAGAACGCTGCGCATGCGCAGAGGGCAAAAGTCAAGAACTGAGTACGGGGCACGGGGCGGGGCAGGCAGGACGGGGTGCCGGGTTGCAGGCCGGCAGCGGCGGAGGGTCGCTTGAACTCGCTTCCCGCCGCGGACCGCGTTCATGCGCGGCGGCGGCAGCAAGCCGGGAGCGCTCGCCTGGAATTGGAATCAGCGAGCAGCTGGGCATCGGGGCTCTTCCCCCGCCTTCTCCATCCTCCAGGGTCGCCACTGCGGGGGTTCCGTCTCTCCGGTGGTGCCTGCGTTGGAAGGGAAGGGGGGGGAAGAAAGGCAGCCTGCGGGGCTTGGCACGGCTGGGAGTTGCGAGGCGGCGTAGCAACCGGGCTGTTCCTCCGGGTGTGCTAAAGTGCTCGAGTTTTTTCTCTCACACACACACATGCACAACCTTCCAACGACCGGGAAGTCGTGCTGGGAGATCCAGTCCGACCCGGTCGTTGGAAGGTTGTGCATGTGTGTGTGAGAGAGAAAAAACTCGAGCACTTTAGCACACCCGGAGGAACAGCCCGGTTGCTACGCCGCCTCGCAACTCCCAGCCGTGCCAAGCCCCGCAGGCTGCCTTTCTTTCCCCCCCTTCCCTTCCAACGCAGGCACCACCGGAGAGACGGAACCCCCGCAGTGGCGACCCTGGAGGATGGAGAAGGCGGGGGAAGAGCCCCGATGCCCAGCTGCTCACTGATTCCAATTCCAGGCGAGCGCTCCCGGCTTGCTGCTGTGCTGCTGTCGCCGCCGCCGCTCACCCTTCAACAGCCAATCAGCGTGGGGCGCCGACAGCAGCGACGTCATCTCTCCGCGCCCGCCTTGCAGAGAGAAAGGCATGGGTGGGTGTTTTAAGGTGACCAGATGTCCCGATTTTGAGAGGGCCTGCTGCTGCTGCTGCTGCCCCTGCGGCTGGGCCCAACCTGGCCGTCCTCGAGTGCCTGCAGGCTGATTTTTTGAAAGAATGCCCTAGTCGGGCATTGTTTTAAAAAATCGGGACTTTTTAAGAGGGCGGGCGGGACGCGGGACAAATGATTAAAAAGCGGGTCTGTCCCGCCAAAATCGGGACGTCTGGTCACCTTAGTCATGAGTCACTATTTATTTATTTAAAATCTAAGTAAAGTTCTCTCTCCCTCTCTTTTTGCTTTCATCATCATCATATGGTTCCTTCTACATTTCCCTCCCCTCTTCTTCCCAATTTTCCTGGCTTCACCACATTCCTCAATCCAGTTGCCTCTCCTCCCTGCAAGGGGTTGGAGAAGAGTCGGCCAGTATCTCTTTTCCCAAAATCTGGTTCTCTAATGTAGAAGTTAGCACCCACCCCTCTCCTAGGAAAATGAGATATTTGAGGAAATATTAAAAGGGCAGAATATTTCCCCTAAAAGGGAGGCAGAAACTCAGCCCCCCCCCACCTTTGTCAATGGGCCATTAAGGCCTGGGCCAGTCTATTCTACATAACAAAGATCTACCTCCTTCAGGCAGAGCCATAGCAGGAATTGCCCAAAGCCCTTTCATTGCATCATCACCCAGCAAGAGTCAACCAAGCCTGGGACTCAAAAGACAACCTACAAAGTTACAACCTCCCTGCATGGGAGTCTGACAACCAATCAGAACACAAGCTCAAATTCAAAGAGGGCATAAAACCCAGGCACACTCAGCACCACTGCCCTTTTTTTGCCCAGGATCTCAAGCCATGTCAGAGGTAGGATTCAGCAGGTTCTGACCAGTTCTGGAGAACAGGTAGCGGAAATTTTGAGTAGTTCGGAGAACCGGTAAATACCACCTCTGACTGGCCCCGCCTCCATGTATTCTCTGCCTCCTGAGTCCCTGCTGATCAGGAGGAAATGGGGATTTTGGAGTAACCTTCCCCTGGACTGGGGTGGGAATGGAGATTTTGCAGTATCCTTCCCCTGCCATGCCCACCAAGCCACGCCCACTAAGCCACACCACGCCCACCAAGCCACGCCCACAGAACCAGCAGTAAAAATTTTGAATCCCACCACTGAGCCATGTGATCCTGTCCACCATTAAACCATCTTCCCAAGCAGTCTCCATGTTTCCAGTGTCTTTCTCCCCACTTGGAACTGAACCCGGATGGACATTTCTTCCAACACTACTCAGGGCCCCACCTTTACTTTCCTCTCTTAACTGTGGAAAGGAATTTCTGCAGGAAGCCAAGAACAGAATGAATGATCTGTACGGCACTTCCCTGCAAAAAAAAAGAAAAAAAGGGGGGGGGAGGGGAAGCAATTTTGATTTTTTGGGGGGGACTCTTCATCTAAAATTAGCCTGCATGGCTTATCAAGCCTGGGATCCTTTGCAGAGGGAGAATGATTTGTTCAATGTGAAGAATCCAAGATGAACATTCCTGGTCCAAATTCAAATTACCAAAGTACAATTCACAGTGTTTGTCGTTAACTGCGTAGCTCAAAGGGATACTTAGAATGAACATGGATGAGCATAATATTTATTTATTTATTTATTTATTTATTTATTTATTTATTTATTTATTTATTTATTTATTTATTTATTTATTTATTTATTTATTTATTTATTTATTTATTTATTTATTTATTTATTTATTTATTTATTTATTTTGGTTTTCTTATATGCCGCCCAACTCCCGAGGGACTCAGGGCGGCGTACAGCAGAGAAAATACAAGAATAACCAACACTAAATATTACTTAAAATCACATATAAAAATTAAAAACTCAATATTAAAACCATCCAACAACCATACAGCAACCATACATACTCGGGGGTGAGCTCAGATGGATTAGGCTCTACCCCCAGCCTGCAGGAAAAGCCATGTCTTAACGGCTTTTCGGAAGGCCAGCAGAGTGGGGATGGTTCGGGTCTCTGGAGGGAGTTGGTTCCAGAGCGCGGGGCCGGCCACAGAGAAGGCTCTCCCCCTGGGGCCCGCCAGTCGGCATTGCTTGGCCGACGGGACCTGGAGGAGGCCAACTCTGTGGGCCCTAACCGGTCGAAGGGAAGTGTGAGGCAGAATGAGGTCCCGGAGATAACCTGGTCCTAAGCCATGAAGGGCTTTAAAGATGGTGATCAATACCTTGAATTGGACCCGGAGACCGATGGGCAACCAATGCAGCTGGCGGGGTATAGGTGTCACGTAGGTGTACCTTGGCACACCCACAGCAAGCGCAGCCGCATTTTGCACCGCATTTTGCACCAATACCCTTTTGCATTCCTCTTCCCCTGTCCAATTCAGCCCAGAGGAAATTATGTCTTGGTTTACATGGTTATCATGGTTTGATTGGTAAACCACATTGGGCTGCTTTTGTAAATGCATAAACCATGATTTGCCACGATTCTGCTCACATAGCCTGCTGAGCCAAAACCACTAACCATGTTAAGCCTCCATGCAGTGTGTGAACTCATCTATGTTCGGTTTAACAAATCACAGGTAAGGCTGCCCATTGTGCGACTCCAGCCTAAAGTTAGCAAACAGACCTCTCAGTCAGAAAAATATTTACCTAGTAGTCAGCGTGAAGACATGAAAATGTCTAAATAAAGATGTTGTTACTATATATATAGCGGAATTATTGGCAGATGAACAGTTGCTGAGTTCATACTTTGGAGTAAGTCATGGCGTGCTGAATAAACCCGAATCAGTTGCATTCAGTGGTGGGATTCAAAATATTTTTACTACCAGTTCTGTGGGCGTGGCTTGGTGGGTGTGGCAGGGGAAGGATACTGCAAAATCTCCATTCCCTCCCCACTCCAGGGGAAGGTTACTGAAAAATCCCCATTTCCTCCCTATCAGCTGGGACTCGGGAGGCAGAGAATAGATGTGGGCAGGCCAGTCGGAGGTGGTATTTACCAGTTCTCCGAACTACTCAAAATTTCCACTACCAGTTCTCCAGAACTGGTCAGAAGCTGCTGAAACCCATCTCTGATTGCATTCACACAACACCACAAACACAGCATTCACACTCTGGAATAAGCCATGGTGTGCTGAATAAACCCCAATCAGTTGCATTCACACAATATCCAAAACACAGCATTCCCACTCTGGAATAAGCCATGGTGTGCTGAATAAATTCCAATCAGTTGCATTCACACAACACCTCAAACACAACATTCACACTCTGGAATAAGCCATGGTGTGCTGAATAAACTCCAATCAGTTGCATTCACACAACACCCCAAAGACAACATTCCCACTCTGGAATAAGCCGTGGTATGCTGAATAAACCCCAATCAGTTGCATTCACACAACACCCCAAACACGGCTGAGTTCACACTCTACAATAAGCCACGGTGTGTTGAATAAACTCCAATCAGTTGCATTCACACAACACCCCAAACACGGCTGAGTTCACACACTACAATAAGCCACGGTGTGCTGAAGAAACCCCAATCAGTTGCATCTGAAACATGGCTGAGTTCACACTTAGCCATGATGTGCTGAATACACCCTAATCCGTTGCATTCAGGCAAACACCCCAAACGAGCCAGAGTTGTCTTTGAGGCAGGGGCACGCAACTTCCACCCTGGGCTCGTCAGGCTAAGTTCAGGCTCGCGCTCCAAAAAGCGAGCAAGTCAGGCAAGGGGACGCAGGAATCCAGCGCGCAGGGTTGAGAAGAGGCAGGGAGACAACCTGGGTCAATTTATTTAATTTTTTATTTTTATTTATTTATTTTGTCAAGTACATACTGATAATATACCTAGATATAACATTGTTTATATACATAAGATGGGTATTGATAAGAGGGAACTCCTCCGCTCACAACAAAATACCTTATTCCACCAGACTTGAAATACTGGGATTAGACAATTTACAACTACGTCGCCTCCAATCTGATCTAAATACAGTTCATAAAAATCATATACCAAAATGTCCTTCCTGTTAATGACTACTTCAGCTTCAACCGCAACAATACACGAGCATGTAATAGATCCAAACTAAAGGTAAATCGCTCCAAACTGGACTGCAGAAAATACGACTTCAGCAACAGAGTGATCAATGCCTGGAATGCACTACCTGACTCTATGGTTTCTTCCCCAAACCCCAAAAACTTTAACCTTAGACTGTCTACAGTCGACCTCTCCCCGTTTCTAAGAGGTCTGTAAGGGGCGTGCATAAGCCTACCATCCCTGTCCTACTGTCCTATTGTCCTCATTTATCTGTACTTCTTTGCTTATGTTTATACAAACTACTACTATCCTATACATCAGTGATGGCGAACCTATGGCACGGGTGCCACAGGTGGCACGCAGAGCCATATCTGCCTGCATGCGAGCTGTTGCCCTAGCTCAGCTCCAGTGTGCATGATTTTTGGCTCGCGCGGAGGCTCTGGGAGGGCGATTTCGGCCGCCGGAGGGCCTCCAGGGTGGCGGGGATGGAGCGTTTTTGCCCTCCCCAAGCTCCAAGAAAGCCTCTGGAGCCTGGGGAGGGCGAAAAAACGGGCCTACCGGGCCCACTGGAAGTCGGGAAACGGGGGAGTGAAATGGGTCGCGCACGCATGCGCAGGGGGGTGGGGCGAGTGAGGGGCTTTGAATTATGGGTGTGGGCACATACGCACGTGTGATAGCACGCACGTGCACTATTTTGGCACTCGAGGAAAAAAAGGTTCGTCATCACTGCTATACATGTTTGACAAATAAATAAATAAATAAATAAAATAAAATTAGGACAGGGACCGTAGGTAACCTCTGCAAGGGAACGACCAAGCTTACTTGGTCCTTTTTTATCGTTACTTTTTACTTATGTTTATACAAACTACTACTATCCTATACATGTTTGACAAACAAACAAACAAACAAATAAATAAGCTCCGAGAGCACCAAGGACCCCCCCCCGCAACTTTGAGCGGCGGGAAACTTTTTCGGGGGGGGGGGGCAAAAGTGAAGGGCGCGCCAGGAGGGACGAGCGAGGACCCTCGGAGGCTGCGCGTCGGAGCCCGCCGCCCAAGCGGGTCCCTCCGGCACCGAGCCCAGCCGGAGCCCCTTCCCCAGCGCCCTCCTCCGGAGCGCTCCGGCTTCTCTGCAGTCCCTGGGAGCGGGAGTGGGGGGCGTCGCCGAGCCGCGCTTCCTGGGAGGAAGTGACCCAAGGCCGCTGGAATGCCAGCCTGGCTCGGCCGAGGCTGCAGCGCCGCGTCTCCCGCTCGCCTCGTCCAAGCTGCTCGGGCTAAGCCCCGGCCGCGGCGGAGGGAGAGCCAGGCGGCAGGAGGAGGAGGCGGCGGCGGCCGCTCTTCCGACGTCCCGCCGCGGCCATGCCGCACTTCACCGTGGTGCCGGTGGAGGACCAGTCGCGGGCCGGCTACGATGCCTTGGAAGGGCTCAGCTGGGTGGACTACAGCCAGCCCGGGGCGGACGGGGCGCCCCGAGCGTCCTGCCAGCGTGATCCCTACGACTCGGTCAGCTCCGACGGTGAGTGGCGGGGAAGCGGTTGGGCTGGCTGGGCGGGCTGGCTGGCTTCCCAAGCGCCCCGGGCACTGCGCTCGGCTCTCGGTAGGCGCTTGGAGAGGCGCGGCTCCGCTTGGAGAGGCGCTTAGCCAGCGCTGGAAACGGTTCCCCTAAGTGGCTTGCTGGGCACTAAGCTTGCATTCCCGGCTGGAGACCAGGAGACAAGAGGTCTCTGAGCATAGGCAGAGTTTTAGAAGCCGCCCAGCTACAAAGGAAGGCGGGGAGGCGCTTGGTGGAGTTCAGGATGCGGGGGCGCGTAATTTTAAGGGTGGTTTCCTGGGCAGCATTGAGTCAGCTGCTTCTTCTAGGACAGCCAGGCCAACTCTTTTCTAAACTAGCATTCCTATCGTTTTCCCCGGCTAAGGGTCTGGACTACAGTTATTTATTTATTTATTTATTTATTTATTTATTTATTTATTTATTTATTTATTTATTTATTTATTTATTTTGTGAGATTTATATACCGCCTCACAATGCAAGCACTCTCTAAGCGGTTTACACCATTAAGCTATGTATATATTTATATTGCCCCTTGAGCCAGTGAGATTTGAACCGCTGACCTACGGATCACAGTCAGCTAAAGTGGCCTGCAGTACTGCCTCTAACCACTGCGCCACCTCGGCTCTTACTTCCCATCCCAGGAGCTGAGATAGCGCAGTGGTTAAAAGCAGCATTGCGACCTTCAGCTGATTGCTAGTTCAGCAGTCCAGCTGTTCGAATCTCACTAGGCTCAAGGTTGACTCAGCCTTTCATCCTTCCGAGGTGGGTAAAATGAGGACCCAGATTGTTGGGGGCAATATGCTGAACTCTGTAAACCGCTTAGAGAGGGCTGGAAAGCACTATGAAGCGGTATATAAGTCTAAGTGCTATTGCTATTGCTATCCTTTGGGGCAGGGGTCTCCAACCTTGGCAACTTTAAGCATGGCGGACTTCAACTCCCAGAATTCCTCAGCCAGCTGGCTGGGGAATTCTGGGAGTTGAAGTCCACCAGGCTTAAAGTTGCCAAGGTTGGAGACCCCTGCGTTTGGGAGATGCTGGGTGGGTAGAGACGCCCAATACCTGGGGGTCTGGTCTTAGGAAGCTCTTTGGAACGAATAGGGGTTACTGCGTTTTTGTTTGCTTGCTTGTTTAAAAGTTGAGTGCTTATGGGGGGGAGGGTCTTCAAACTTGACAGCTTTATGACTTGTGGACATCAACTCCCAGAATTCCTCCTCCAGTCATGTTGGCTCAGGAATTCTGGGAGTTGAAGTCCACAAATCTTAAACTTGCCAAGTTTGAAGACCCTTGGCTTATAGTTTTGATTTTAACAATTGTGGGGAGAGAGGAGGAGGAGGAGGAGGAGGGCAGGAGGGAGAAAGGGGATGGGGAAGGGGATTGCTGGCAATATAAGCTTCCCAGCCTTTATGACACAGGAAGAAGCTGGATTCACACATTGCACTAAGCCAGGGGTGTCAAACTCGATTTCATTGAGGGCTGCATCAGGGTTGTGTTTGATGTTGGGGGGGGGGGGACAGGGTGGGTGTGGCCACCTTGATGTCACTCATGTCAGGGCGTCTGTTGTGGCCTGAGCACTGTGCTAGCAAAAACGGGCTCCCGAGCTCCGTTTTCGGCTGCGACGGCTTCCTGCAACCCTCTGCCAGCGAAACTGAGTGAAAATGGAACTCGGGAGGGCTGCAGAGGCACCGCGGGCTGGTCCTTCACTGTTTCCAGGGTGATCCAGCAGGCCAGATCTAAGCCGGATCCGGCCCATGTGGCCTTGAGTTTCACACCCCTGCACTAAGCGGTGCTTTGTTTAAACCAGGGGGTGTCCTACCTTGGCAACTTGAAAACCTGTGGACTTCAACTCCCAGAGTTCCCCAATTTGAAGTCCACAAGTCTTCAAGCTGGCTGGGGAATTCTGGGAGTTGAGCTCCACAAGTCTGCGAGTTGTCAAGGTTGGACATCCCGGGTTTAAACCAAGGATATGGAAAAAAATTAGGGGTTACAAAATTCTACACCAGGTATGCAAACTATAGTACATTGTGATCCTCAAAAAGGCCCTTGAGGTCCCCACATCTTTGTTTCCTGGTAATACAAGAAATTAGGAACCTGCTAAATTCATTAATGTTTTTGTTTTGTTTTGTTTTGTTTCCAAGCAATGCCATTTGGGGTATTTTTGGCAGATTTGGTTATAAATCATCTGAACCTAGGAAGCACCATCATTTCGGAATTTTACACATCCCTAAAAGAAACTCTTTAAGTTAGACACCATACCCAGTACAGATAGTCCCTTGACTTGGGACCAGAATCTCCGTGGCTAAGCAATGAGGTTGTTAAGTGAGTGGCACCCAATTTTGCAAGCTTTTTTTTTTGGCCATGGTTGTCATGCAAATCACTGCAATTGTTGTGAATCATGGAATCATTAAGGTTGCAAATAGTGATCACGTGACTGTGATGCTGCAACCATCGTAATAAATACATGCCTGTTGCGAAGCACCTGAATTTTGATCACGTGACTGTGTGTGTGTGTGTGTGCTGTGACTATTGTTAAGTGTGAGGATCGGCTGTAAGTCACTTTTTTCTGGGCCGTTGTAACTTTGAAACAGTCCATAGACTTTTGTGGCAAAATTCAAAAGAACCAGTGTACTGTACCTATCATGCTGCATTCGAATTGGCTGACTGATCATTAGTTACCATGCAGATCAGGGGTGTCAAACTCTATTTCGTTGAGGGTTGAGTCAGGGTTGTGTTTGACCTTGGGGGGCATGGTGGGGTGTGTGGCCAAGATGCCCAGGGTGTGGCCACCTCGACATCACTCATGTTGGTGGCCCGAGCACTCTGCCAGCGAAAACGGGCTCCCGATCTCTGTTTTCGGCTGGGATGGCCTCCTGCCGCCTGTTGTGACTTGCCCGCGTCCCGCGCAGATGATGGGCCGCGCACTGGCCCTCTGCCAGTGAAAATGGAGCTCAGGAGAGCCGCACGTGGCCCTCCCGAGCTCCGTTTTTGCTGGCACAGGCACCGCAGGCCAGTCCTTTGCTGTTTCCGGGGTGGCCCCCCGCGGGCCAGATCTAAGCTCCCTGCAGGCCGGATCCGAGCCCCGGGCCTTGAGTTTGATATCCTCTGATGCAGATCATACACTGTGCAAGGACCATCAAGCACTGGCAGTCAGAATACAGATAGTAAAATGAAGCTTTGACTTTGGGTTCGTTGATTAGAACAGAGGTCTCCAACCTTGGCAACTTTATGAGGTGTGGACTTCAAATCCCAGAATTCCTCAGCCAGCCATGCTGGCTGAGGAATTCTGGGAATTAAAGTCCACACCTCATAAAATTGCCAGGTTGGAGACCTCTGGATTAGAAAGAGTTAGTGTTATGGCTAGTTATATATTAATATATAAAAGCAAAAAGTTGAGGTTGCAGTGTGTTTATCTTGTACTGTGCTAGGAAGAGTTGGAGGTCGATGCCCCCCTTTTCTTTATTTTTCTCTTCCCCCTTGTATTCCACACCTCCTTTTCCCGTTCCTTTTCCTTCCCTTAATTTCCTATTTTCTTTTCTTTTTCTTTTTGTATTTTATACAATAAAAAAAATGAACTTAAAAAAAAAGAATACAGGTAGTTTTTGACTTCTGACCCCAATGGAGCCCCAAATTTCTGTTGTTAAGTGAAACATTCGTTTAGGTGAGTTTGGGCCCATTTTGCGACCTTTCTTGCCACCGTTGTTAAGTGAATCACTGCGATTGATAAGTTAGTAGCCCGGTTGTTAACTGAATCTGGCTTCCCTATCGATTTTGCTGATGAGAAAGTCGCAAAATAGGATCACATGACCCCCGGGACACAGCAACGGTCATAACGATGAACCAATTGCCTGTCGTCTGAAAATGTTGATTACATAAGTCATGGGGATGATGTAAAGGTTGTAACTGTGAAAAATGGTCACACGTTGCATTTGTCAGCGCCGTCGTAACTTTTGAACGGGCACTAAATGAACTGTTGTAAGTCGAGGACTACCTGTAACTGATTCACACAACATGCTGGTTTAAAATGGCCAAAGTGTAACGATGCAATATGTCTTCTGAACTGGTTTCCTGTGGCTTTTTAAGGTGGATTTTGCAGCTGACAAATGATGTTTCAGTGACATCATTTTGGACTCTGATGTTGCTGGCTGTAGAGCTGTCCTATTTAGTTAACAGTCTTGTTTGGGTTACTTATTTTTTTTAAATGGAATAGACCAGCTACATAAGGGCATTATCTTACTTGTTTGCCAAACAAGTCCCAGATGCCCAACCTGTGTGACATCAACCTATTGTAAACTGCAAAAAAATGATCCTAATAAATTTGCTAGTCGGAGTAAGGTTTGATCCGTCTTCAGAAGAATTGCTTTGTGGGTTGGTTCTAACATCTGTTTCCTTCAATGGTGAACCAGGTGGTTTGTAGTGCTCAAAATGTGTATTCTGCCAATACCCACATCACCATCATGCAAGGCAGGGGCGGGTTCCTAATGTTTTTACTACCACTCTGTGGCGTAGCTTATTTTGTGGGTGTGGCTTGCCAGCCATGTGACCGGGTGGGTGTGAGCCTCAGGAGTTTGGCAGCGGCCGGAGAAGCAGGGGGGCATTGCCCATCCGCAACGCAGCCCCCCACAGCGGGAGCAGCAAGACCATGGCAGCAGTTCTTCTAGGAGGCTCCCTCCGGCCTGAATGCTTCTCCCCATTCGATTATCCTAGGCTCCTGCCGCCCATTCCCCCTCCCCTCAGCAGCTTGAGAAGCCTCGAACATGCAAAAATGCCTAGGATCATCACCGCACGTTCGTGGCTTCTCGGACTGCTGAAGGGAGGGGAATGGAGATAGCTCCTGCCGCCCATTCTTTCAGCGTCTCACGCGCTCCCTCAGCCATCCTCCCCTGCTTGGACTCACTGTGGGGTAGGAAGGCAGCGCATGCGCAGTGTCGGAAGCTCGGCTTCTGGGCATGCGCAGAAGAAAATTTTTAAAAAAAATTAAATTCTTTTTTTAAAAAAATGGCGGTGCCCAGGCACCGGCAACCGACCGCACCGGTACTGTGATGTCACCAGCGGGCCGCTACCAGTGCTATAGAGTGGACTGCACCGATAGGAATCCACCACTGATGCAAGGTTATTCAGGCACTAAACCATTTAAACTAAATTGGTGGTTTACATTCTAAACTGTCTCTGTGTAGTGTAAGTTTGAAATGGGAAAGGAAAAGTTTGGAAATTTGTATGCTAAAGAAAAAAAAACCAAACAGCTTCGGGGAATGCTTTTCCTTGTCCTGCTATTGGGGGGGAAAAAAAACAAGTTCAGACATTGACAAACAGAACATATCAGCAATTCAGTGCTGCAGATAAATTGATTCTTCCAGGGTTGTATAATCGTTTGAGGATGCCTCTCCCTGTAAGAATTGGCCTTAATCCTTGTTGTGTTCTTGCTTTCCGAAATATTGGAGATGGAGCCAAGAAGAGCACGAGTTTTTGATAAGTGGCTAAAAGGGGTTGATAAGCCAATGCATTTCAGATCAAATTGTAGCAATGGTAGGACACCGCTCTTGATGCATTCCAAATATTGCAGTTGGAGCCAAGAAGAACACCAGTTCTTGATAAGTGGCTAAAAAGGGTTGATAATCTTGTGAAGGGTTAGCAATGGTAGGACGCTACTCAACAGAAATAAAAAATAATGGAATAACAATGTTGGAAGGGACCTTGGAGGTCCTCTAGTTCAACCTCCGGCTCAAGCAGCAACCCTATACCAGGGGTGGGCAAACTATGGTTCTTTGAGGACCTGTGGACTTCAACTCCCAGAATTCCTGAGCCAGCCATGCATGTATGGCTGACTCAGGAATTCTGGGAGTTGAAGTCCACAGGTCCTCAAAGAACCATAGTTTGCCCACCCCTGCCCTATACTATTTCAGACAGGAGACTGTCTAGTCTCTTCTTTAAAAGCCTCCAGTGATGAAGCACCCACAACTTCTGAAGGCAATGTATAGAAGTATTGACATAGAAAAGGGTTAAGGCTAATATTAGTATTGAAGGTTAAGGGAAATTAGAGAGATGAGCTGCTTGTCTGTTAACCATAAAATAGACTACAAATGGATACACTCAGGGAAGAAATAAGAGGGAGGAAGAGGATGGAGAGGAGAGGAGGAGAGAAGGAAGAGTGAAGGTAGGAGAAGAGAAGGAGTTTAGAAGGAAGGAGGAGGAGAGGAGAAGAGAGAGGTGAGGAGAGGTTTAGAAGGAGGAGGAGGAGAAAGTTGGAGGGAGGAAGAGGGAAGTAGCGATGAGCCGAGGTGGCGCAGTGGTTAGAGGCAGTACTGCAGGCCACTTTAGCTGACTGTGATCCGCAGGTCAGCGGTTCAAATCTCACCGGCTCAAGGTTGACTCAGCCTTCCATCCTTCTGGCTCAAGGTTGACTCAGCCTTCCATCCTTCCGAGGTAGGTAAAATGAGGACCCAGATTGTTGGGGGCAATATAAAAATACATTGCTTACTGTTGTAAACAGCTTAGAGAGTGCTTGCACTGTGAGGCGATATATAAATCTCACAAATAAATAAATAAATAAATAAATAAGTAGGAAGAAGGGAGAGAAAGAGAAGGTAGAGAAAAGGGAGGGAGGTAAGAGAGAGGGGAGTGACATATGATATGATATGGGGGAAACAGACAAGGCAACTAGGCAATGATATATGTAAGATTATTATGTTTGTTTATTGGATAATAATGCGTAATCTATGTTAATACCTGATATAATACCTCAAATATTGGAAGACTGCTATCATGTCACCCCTAGTCCTTCTTTTCCCTAGACTAGATATACCCAATTCCTGCAACCGTCTTCATCTGTTTTAGCCTCCAGGGCCATAATCATGTTTGCTGCTCTTCTCTGCACTCTTTCCCAAGTCTCAACATCTTTTTTATAATGTAGTGACCAAAACTTAATTGGTTTAATTGTTTTATGTCTGCTAAGCATGCAGATAATGGTCACTCCGGCTGCATCGAATCAGAGGTGCAGCCAAAGCAAGATTTTGCTTAAACCGAACAAGGAAACCAAGCAGGACAAGAAGTGTTACTTTTAGGAATTGTGCCCCCACAGAATTATTTAATGCAAGAAGGTATATTACTCTTGGAAGTGGAAGCTCTGTTTTCTGCTCCAGCCAAGTAGAGTAAGAACTTCGGCAAGATTTAGGACAAGAGCACGCATTGTTTTTCTTCATAAGGAAGGTTGGTGATGAATGCCTGGAGTTTGGAAAAAGTCAGAGCTGGATTGTGGGGTATGGAGACTGTTAAAAGTTTAGTTCTGGGGCTGATTTCAGAATCTTAAGGAACATCATTTCTGAGTTCTTAGTATACATCTGCTTGTCCATGACCTTTTCAATCAGATGGACTAAATCCGCAGGGGTGGCCAAACTATGGTTCTTTGAGGACCTGTGGACTTCAACTCCCAGAATTCCTGAACTAGCCATGCATGCATGGCTGGCTCAGGAATTCTGGGAGTTGAAGTCCACAGGTCCTCAAAGAACCACAGTTTGGCCACCCCTGGACTAAAAGCTTGTACTATTAAAAATAGGACTGATTGTGAAAACCTGTTACTGACATGGAATCAAGGACTGAAGGCGACATGGGGAAATTAAAAGGAAAAGAAAAATCTCAGACGTGGGTTGTGGAAAATCCTAGAAAACTATATTCAGATATTGTGGTAGACTGAATGTATCCTTAGAATCCCCAAGAATTCCATTTGATTGGCAGAGTTTGCGTAGCTCGGACAGTTGAGACCTTGTAATCAACTTTGAAAAAGCTAAGCAGGTTTGGGTAATGAAACATCTGCAAGAAAACAACCGAATTCAAATTGTTGAGCCTGCTTTGATTACAGTAATCAAAATCTAGTTCAGAATCTAGTACAGGACACTTTATCATCTTCACTTGGTGGAGGCAGGGATCATTCTGAAGTTGGACATATAAAGGTTGTGATGTTTTTTTTTTAAATGAAGTCTGCCAAACTCAATCAAGGTGTATAATTTCTTACCTGCACATGATTTGTGTGCCTGAAGTTTCTGCTTGTCCTCAGTTGCTCAGGTCTAAACCAGAGTTGGGGAAATCTTAATTAGAATCATCAGTGTTAAAAGATGCTAGGAGCTGTAATTTAGCAATTTATGGAGGATTCCAGTTTACCTATTCCTGCCATCAGCAGTAAACAGCTATATTCTTTCTTTCTTTCTTTCTTTCTTTCTTTCTTTCTTTCTTTCTTTCTTTCTTTCTTTCTTTCTTTCTTTCTTTCTTTCTTTCTTTTCCTTCCTTCCTTCCTCCTTCCTTCCTTCCTTCCTTTCTTCCTTTGTCCAGTTTCCGGCCATTGTTCTTGATGGAGAATTCGTTAGAAACTCTAAACTTCATGCAATATTTATTCAGTTCATATCCTGCAATTTCATTAGTAAATTATGAATGAGGAGTGAACTGCCTGGAATTCCTTGGAGAAATATAATACGAAAGCTACCATTATTAAAGAGACGTTTATGAAAATTGAACAGAAACATCAGATTCGATTCACAAATCACACTCCAGCAAAGTGTGGGCCAGTTTTATTTTATGCCAGAATGTGTAAAATCGTGTTGTTTCTTTGCAGGTCAAGGGTTATGAATGTTATGCAAATTCAGCCATTAGTGATGTATTCAGCAAATCCTAGTTATAGGATAGAGGAATATATCTTCCACCAAATCTATCCTTATTCTTTTTGCCAGACTTTTGGTTTAGCCGAAGAACAGCCTGTGTGTTTGTTGAAGGAGGGAGGTTCTTAAATAATGACATAGTTTTGTCTAAATGGAAAAATGCAACATGTAATTTCCAGGCTGCAAATGCTAACTTCTCAGTGGTGTGGTAACTAGAGCATGGATTTGCTTTCCACCTGATGGATCCCAACAACTTAATGCAGCTTTTTACCAAGACAACCAAGACAACTAGACACAAGAACAGTTTTTTCCCAAACACCATCACTCTGCTAAACAAATAATTCCCTCACCACTGTCAAACTATTCACTAAGGCTGCATTACTATTACTATTAGTCTTCTCATCGTTCCTATCACCCATCTCCTCCCACTTATAACTTGTTGCTTGTATCCTTACGATTTATATTAATATTGGTTGTTTCCTGATTGCTTATTTGTACCCTATGACAATCATTAAGTGTTGTACCTCCTGATTCTTGACAAATGTATCTCTTCTTTTATGTACACTGAGAGCATATGCACCAAAGACAAATTCCTTGTGTGTCCACTCACACTTGGCCAATAAAGAATTATATTCTATTCTAAATGCTTTTTTAATGCAGAAGAAACCCCAGATAAAAGCTTACAGAGTTGAGGACCAATGAATTTACTAGGTCAGTGATGGCGAACCTTTTTTGGTTCGCGTGCCAAAAAGGGGGGGAATGCGGGGGATCACGTGTGTGCGTGCCCACACTCATAATTCCATGCACCCCCGCACATGCACGCATGACTCCCCCTGCTCCCAGCATGCAATGGCACGCCCATTTTTCGCTCTCCCCAGGCTCCAGAGCCTTTCTAGGAGCCTGGGGAGGGCGAAAACGGCCTTCCCCACCCCCTCTGGAGGCTGGAAACAGCCTGTTTCCCGACTCCCAGTGGGCCCAGAAGGCCCGAAAATCAGCCGGCTGGTGCACACATGCATGCCGGACCTGAGCTCGCGTGCCCACCGATATGGCTCCGCGTGCCACTTGTGGCACCCGTGCCATAGGTTCGCCATCACGGTACTAGGTTCTCCAGCAAACCTGGGGGCAGGGAGATTGGAGAGCGGAAATTCTACAGAGAAGGACAAAGTGAAACTTTTTCCTAACAATAAGACCCGTAAAAGCTCTTAAGAGGATCCCTCTTGTTTTCTTTTGAGATTTACTGGAAAAGTGGGAGGCAGCTGAAGGCTGGAGAGATTACTGTCCGCAATAAAAGGCCTTCACAGAGCCCTTGGCCAACTCATCACCAAAGAACTGCAAGAGAGTCAGACTTTCTCCCAGAACATTTTCTCCTCTTTTGAAACCGTTTCAAAAGCAGCAAATTCCCCAGTCTTGCCAGTTGAAAGAGAACTGGTAGAACAATCCAGCCAGATAATGAACAATCAGGAATTAGTCACTTTTCCATTATGGCTATTCTGAAATGAGAAGCCTGGCATACTTTAAGCGTTTTTTTAAAAAACGCTTGAGAATATTCTGAGTTTGCTGGCTGCTATTTTTAAACACTTTGGTTTGCCTTTTTTATTTTCCCAAGCTTATGATTCCATTCCGCGGCACAAAAAGGCCTTTATATGAAACAAGTTTTATATGATGCAGGTCCTCTGTTTTATGTAACTCAAGAGCTATTTTTGCCTTAGGAAAAAAAACAAACTTGCTGTTTTATCATTTGTAATGCAGACATAACAAACGTTCTCCTCTTTAAACCTGTTTTTTGTAATTATCCCCGTCTGTTCTTTTCTCTGTTTTGTATCATAGTTTTCTGAACGGAAAATGTACCTCATGGAGGAATGTGCTTACCAAGGCATGCATCCTTGGTCAACATTGTACACTAGGAAGAAAATTGCTTGCCAAAAGATGCATGTTATTAGGGGAGGGGGGTTCAGAAAAGAAGGCATAAAACAGGGATGATAAATGTGCGGGAAAGCACACTTTGCTTTTTGTCTGAAGAGCTGAAGAGTAAGAGCTGAAGTGGTGCAGTGGCTAAATGCTGCGACTGCAGGCTGACTGCTAGTTCAGTAGTTCAGCTGTTCAAATCTCACTAGGCTCAAGGTTGACTCAGCCTTCCATCCTTCTGAGGTCGGTAAAATGAGGACCCAGACTGTTGGGGGCAATATGCTGAACTCTGTAAACCGCTTAGAGAGGGCTGTAAAGCACTATGAAGCGGTATATAAGTAAAGTGCTATTGCTATTGTCTGTGGATTGTCAGGCAGGAAAAACTAGGTTTATTTATTAGTGACATTAGTTAGATTTATATACCGCCTCACAGTGCAAGCACTCTCTAAGTGGTTTACACCAGTAAGCAATGTATATATATTTACATTGCCCCCAACAATCTGGGTTCTCATTTTACCTACCTCGGAAGGATGGAAGGCTGAGTCAACCTTGAGCCGGTGAGATTTGAACCGCTGACCTGTGGATCATAGTCAGCTAAAGTGGCTTGCAGTAGCCCACTCTACCCACTGCGCCACCTCGTTCACAGGTGAAGGTCCAGTTAAACTGATTTATTGTTAAAAGCCAATGCACAGGAATCTTAACATCAGCATCTGCTTGGAGTTAAATGAGGGTCAATGGAATTCAAGGGAGGTTGGATTTAGGCCGCTTGTGGCTACGTAGAGATTCTAGGCTGATCCCTCTTTTAACTCCACCCCAGATTCCCCGTTGCTACCTTCTCCTGTACAGAGTAGTCTATAAACCCCATAAGATGAATAACTATACTTCAGCTCATGAGCTGATATGGTGTATGTGGAACAGCAGGGGAGATGTCACATGTGTCATAATATCTTAGGAAACTGACCCAATGATAATATGCTGGATGTGACCTCAATATGGGTTCTCTTAGATGCCCATGCTTTGGGTTAAGTCCATTTGATGGAAGATGTTACTAGGTCTTGATAAACTGTATGTGCCCTTTAGAGCTAAACACGTGTGAACACACCCCTTCAAATTGATCCTTGAAACCATGGTTGTAATTTTCAGACAAATCTACCGAGATGACTGAGAATCTTCATCAATATAACTGTCCCTAACTATGCTAAATCCACATTAAACATGGTTTAACAACTGGTGGCCACTTTGGGGTGGTTTCATATGGAAACTTAGCTTCTCAATCTCTTGTAGGGACCTTTTAGATTTTCCAGTGAAAGAGGCAGGCCTGAAACTTTTAGCCTGGTTTGGCCGAAGACCTACGGGTGAAAATACGATAAAATCTACAAACCCCACTCTAAAATCTACTCCATCCCGAGGAATGCCCCAAACTCCATTCCCAATTATGACTTTGCTTGGCCAACCAACAGAATCCAGAACCTAAACGCCACAGCCTGGTATTGATACGATTAATTCTTCGTGCACGAAGGATGGAGAAAGTTAAGAGTTCCTATACGTGGAATTTTTGATAGAAATGTGAGGCTTCTGAAATTCTGCAGAAAATTGTGTATCTTGAGGCAGTATTTCTCTCAGAAACCACAAACGAGGCGGGATGTTATTAATCTAATTTGGGAGGCAGCCGCTGTTGATTTTGTCTTCCTGCTTGGTTGCAGTTCTGTAATTTGGCTGCTGCTTGCCAAGGTGCTGGCATTGGCATTATCAGATCTGCCTTGAGAAAAGACTGAAGGTTGGCCTTGTCAGCATGGAGGTCAAGTGGAATCAGATTTCATTGTCCTTTAATCAATTTTTATTAGTCTGGACTACATGTTTACAAATGATTAAAAGGCGCCAGTTTCTTATTCAGAGGGCAGAGTTGGCAGAATCTGCCTACAAATAGTGTTGGGCTGTTAAGCGTTGGGGTACTCAGAACTAAAACTTAAGTGGAAGTTAATGAGGACATTTAGATAGGAAAGTTGGTTTTATGTTCCTTTCTTGAATATAACTGGAATGAGCTGCATCTTCCTTCCTTCCTTCCTTCCTTCCTTCCTTCCTTCCTTCCTTCCTTCCTTCCTTCCTTCCTTCCTTCCTTCCTTCCTTCCTTCCTTCCTTCCCTCCTTCCTTTCTTCCTTCCTTCCTTCCCTTTTCCAATCTCCTTCCTTCCTCCCTCCCTCCCTCCCTTCCTTCCTTCCTTCCCTTTTCCAACTCCTCCCTCCCTCCCTCCCTCCCTCCCTTCTTCCTCCCTTCCTCCCTCCCTCCCTCCTTCCTTCCTTCTCCCTCCCTCCCTCCCTCCTTCCTTCCTTCTCCAATCTCCTTCCTTCCTTCCTTCCTTCCTTCCTTCCTTCCCCCTCCCTCCCTCCCTCTTCCTTCCTTCCTTCTTTCTTTCTTTCTTTCTTTCTTTCTTTCTTTCTTTCTTTCTTTCTTTCTTTCTTTCTTTCTTTCTTTCTTTCTTTCTTTCTTTCTTTCTTTCTTTCTTTCTCCATCCATCCATCAATCAATCAATCATTAATTTCTACCCTCTCATCTAAGTGCTTCTGGGCAGTTCACAATATCATCATAAAACCATATAAATACATGAATAAAATCATGGATTAAAAACAGATTAAAATTTATAAATAAAAATAAAAATCAAGTTAAAAATTTCAAAAGGCTGGGAGGTTAACAAGTACATTGTTGGCCCGAGGACCCCTGTCTGAATACATGGGCAAAAGACAGATTCAAACTCCAAGCCTTTGTTGTACGGTTTGGTCTCTTGTGCAGCGGCAATGCTGTAAAAAGAAATTGCACAGTCCACGTGCGCACAAGCACACACAAAGGGATGTGATTACTTTTTAATGAACAGCTTAAACCTGGAGGTTTGCAGCAATAAACCCCATGCTAAGTGGAGATTAAGACCCTTGGCCAAACTGCAAAATATGGCTGGACACACCAAAAAGTTATTCTTTCATTTTTTCCCCCTCTTCACCAATTAATGTCTTGTTCTCCTCCCTTTTAATGTTCATTATTTCCTTTGATAACTGAAATGCAGCAGGATGGGAGACCAAGGGAAGTGCAGCACAATCATTCCAAGTGGAGGTAAGTGCTTTTCAGGTGCTGGGATTGATGGAACAAACGAGAAAACAGATTTTCAAATGTTTTCTAGTTTTACTGCACTGGATTTACTTGCGATGGGATGAAAGGGTCTGCTAGATACTTGGCAGAGAACGTGATCCAGAATTCTTGGTATTTTTATCTTTGGATTGGACTGGGACATAACCCTAACCCCAGAGGTGGGTTCTTCCTGGTTCGTACCGGTTCTAAAGAACCAGTAGCAAACCGCTGGTGAAGTCATGGTGACATTGTTAGCGGAGAAATAAATCCTCCGGAGGTCGATGGATCGTGGCTTCTTTGAAAACATACTTACTTAGAAAATAAAACCCAAGATTCAAATCTAATTAACAAAATATTTATTTCAGTAGAAAAATAATAAAGAATTCTTATTAGGACTACATTGTATCAGCTAAGGAAATAAATCACTTCTACCTTCGGTAGAGATGGCGATGAGAAAAGGAAGGAGGAAACCTCTGGAATGCAGACATGCGTAGCAGAACACATCATACGTCTGCTTGACCGTAGATACAAGAAACAGTAGAAAAACATAGAGATGCACAACTGGCAATAATTCACATCGTGACAGACATCACAGAACCAGTTCTGTCAGTGCCGGTCCGTGGACGCCGCCATCTTTTTGGGGGGAATTTTTTTGGGGATTTTTTCCCTCCTCGTGCACATGTTTCTGGCACTGCGCATGCGCTGCCATCTTGTTTTCGGCTTTTTAAAAAGGATTTTTTGAGACTTTTTGGCACTGCGCATGCGCGCGCGATGTGCCCATGAGGCGCAGCCATGTGGCACGGGAGGAAGCAAACCGGCAGTGAGGTATCAATTAATTCTCTGTCCCCGCTGTTCAGTTTAAATGTTTATAAATGTTTAATTGGGTTATAAATGTTTAAATGGGGCAAAACTCGCTTAACAACTTTCTCGCTTAGCAGCAGAAATTTTGGGCTTCATTGTGGTCGCAATTCGAGGACTGTCTGTATAGATTCGAGTTGTGCCAGCTGGCTAATTTTGCACCCAAACATTGCTCACACAGAAGAGGATGAATGCCTGTCGTGGCGGAACATGTTCCTTCCACACTATATTTGCATCTTCGTAGGAAACCCGTTCAACATGATGTATCCCAGAACATTATGTTCCCTTTCTTTTCCTAAATCCAACCTCCGAAGGATCAAAGTTTCACTTCATATTTACATTTCAAAAAGCAGGGAATGGGAGCCAATTGTTTTGCTGTGCCCTGTTAATTCTTTCAGAGGGCTGACTTGTCGAGGCTTGCTGTGGCATATTTCAAATTGCTCTTCGTCCAAATACGAGCTGAGACTGGTGTCTATCAAAAATGTCTATGGCAGTGTTTCTCAACCTTGGCAGTTTGAAGATGTGTGGACTTCAACTCCCAGAATTCCCCAGCCAGCGTTGCTGGCTGTGGAATTCTGGGAGTTGAAGTCCACACATCTTCAAACTGCCAAGGTTGAGAAACACTGGTCTATGGAGTTTCTGTGTGAGCGGGAGGAATAAATCCTCCAGAGGTCGATGGATCTATGCTTCCCTTTTGAAAACATTCTTACTTAGAAAATAAAACTGAGATTCAAATCTAATTAACAAAATATTTATTTCAGTAGAAAAGTAATAAAAAGATTCCTTATTAAGCTTATTAAGCTACATTTTTATTGGCTAAGGAATAAATCACTTCTACCTTCGGTAGAAATGGCGAAGAGAAAAAAAAGGAGGAAACCTCTGGAATGCAGACATGTGTAGTAGAATATATCATACGTCTGCTTGACCATAAATACAAGAAAACAGTAGAAAACACAGAAATGCACAAACTGACAATATTCACATCGTGACATTCTGAGTCATCCATGTTTGTCCCAAAGGTGCTTTTTCAAAAGGCAACTGGACTTCCTTTGTTTTTCTTTGAAGATGTTTCACCTCTCATCCAGAACTGAAGAAGCTTCTTGGATGAGAAGCGAAATGTCTGCAAGGAAAAACAAAGTCCAGTTGCCTTTTGAAAAAGCACCTTTGGGATATCTACCCAAAAGGGTGCTGGAACTAAGTTCAATTATCCTCTCCAACGCTATCAAAAATGTTCTGCTTCCCCATAAAAACAGAGCTGCTTCCCATCATCAAATCAGTGGTGGGTTCCTACAGGTGCGGTCCACTCTATAGCACTGGTAGCGGCCCGCTGGTGATGTCACAGGACCGGTGCGGTCGGTTGTCAGTGCCTGGGCACCGCCATTTTTTAAAAAAAATTGTTTAAATTAAAAAAAAAATCATCTGCGCATGCCCAGAAGCCGAGCTTCCGGCACTGCGCATGCGCTGCCTTCCTACCCCACAGTGAGTCCAAGCAGGGGAGGATGGCTGAGGGAGCGCGTGAGACGCTGAAAGAACGGGCGGCAGGAGCTATCTCCATCCCCCTCCCTTCAGCAGTCCGAGAAGCCACGAACGCGCGGTGATGATCCCAGGCATTTTCGCACATTCGAGGCTTCTCGAGCTGCTGAGGGGAGGGGGAATGGGCGGCAGGACCTATCTCAGTTCCCCTCCCTTCAGCAGTCCGAGAAGCCACACCCACCCGGACACATGTCCGGCAAGCCACACCCACAAAATAAGCCACGCCCACAGAGTGGTAGTAAAAAAAATTAGGAACCCGCCCCTGCATCAAATGATGAATGGTTCAGGGAGCTCAAGAGAAGGATTGGGGGATGGGACACAATAGCTGCCTTCCAGGCTGTTGTAGAGAAGAAGGGATGGACCCATTCTCCAAAGCACCTGAGGGCAGGACAGGAAGCAATGGGTAGAAACTAATCAAGGAGAGAAGCAACTTAGAACTAAGGAGAAATTTTCTGACAGTGAGAACAATTAATCAATGGAACAGCTTGTCTTTTGGGCGCTTCATCACTGGAGGTTTCCAAAAATAGGACAACCATGTAACTGGAATAGTATAAGGCTCCTCCTTGAGCAAGGGTTAGACTAGAAGATCTCCAAAGTCCCTTCCAGCCCTATGATTCTAGCTTGGTTGTTTTCTTATAGCCCTTCTGTTATCCAACTAAGCACTGAAGATGTTACTTAGTTGGGTCATGAAATGTCTACAAGAAAACAATCAAAGCCCAAAAATCACGAAGGTTCTCACAGTTCATCCGTGAGCTTACAAAATATTTTTTCCTATTGGTATTTATGCTTATCTATAGCTGGTATTCACATGCACGGGAGCACTGGAAACCGGAAGAGCAGCCGCTCGGTGCGCATACATGCGCGGGGAAGATGTTCTTATTGTTTCAGGTGCGTGCATGCGCGCTGGCCATCTGGTCTTCCAGTTTCTGGCGCGCATGTGTGCACAAAGACCAGCTGGCCAGTGTGCATGTGCGTGCCAGAACCCACAGGAGCAAGAGCAAGGGGAGCAGAGCTGCCAGCCAGGACGGGCTGGTCGAGGCTTCCCTCCCTCCCCGTCCGAGCGGGCTTCTTGTGCGGCCCAAGCCCTCCAGCCCGTGACACTGCCGTGCGTCCGCGGTCCAAAACACCTAGCCAGCTCAGGCACACGGGGCAGCGGGGCTTGGGGTAGGGGGTGTCAATAAGCAATGGTGATCAGGTCTTCTGAATGCATGAAGCTCAGTGGGAAGTAGATAAGCAAACAGAGTTCCTAAAGACAAAAGATGTTACACAGTTGGGTAAAGAAACATCTGCAAGCAAGCAACCAAGCTCAGAGAGCATCAAGGGCTCCACATTCCTTAAAATGATTTTACCGTATTTTTCGGCGTATAAGACGCACCTTTTTCCTCCCTAAAAGAGGCTGAAAATTTGGGTGTGTCTTATACTCTGAATGTAGCTTTTCCGAAGCTTTTTTCCCCAGCCCTAAGGAGGTGCTAACGATCTTCCCAGCTTCCTACTCTTCTTTGCAGGCTTGTTTTCATTCCTACTCCTCTGAAAAAGGTCTTTTCAGCCCTAACGTGCTAACGATCTTACCGGCTTGCAGCATTTTTTAATTCCTATTCCCTCGAAGTAGTTTTTTACCAGCCCTAAGTCTTTGCAGGCTTGTTTTCATTCCTACTCCCTCTGAAAAAGATCTTTTCAGCCCTAACCAGGGGATAAAATAATGTGCTGAAGATGACCAGACTAAGGACGCTAGCCAGATGAATACCTGGTAGGTAGATTTTTTCCCCCCTATTTTCCTCCCCCAAAACTAAGGTGCGTCTTATACTCCGAAAAATACGGTAGTTTGCAAAGGATGATGAAGATTGTCATCCAAGAATACAACGGGAAAATTGTTACACAACCAAATATTCCACAAACAAAACAAAAAAAAACTAAAAGAAAATACTTTGAAGCATCATGTCTTCCTGTTTCTGTGTTGCTAAGCTGAAGATATTCTTTTGCTTTATTTATTTATTTATTATTTATTTATTTATTTAATAGATTTGTATGCCGCCCAACTCCCAAAGGGACTCTGGGCAGCTCACAGCATATTGAATACAAAATCTAAAAAACAGTTAAAAGATTTAAAAGCAAAATTAAAACAATGTAAAAAATTAAAGCATTTAAAAGCATTTAAAAACCACAATTTAAAAACCCATACAATAAATCATTCATGGGGCCCAGAATGATCAGTGTTGCATTAAAATCATTGGCCCCAGGCCTGTCGACAAAGCCATGTTTTAACTGCTTTTCTGAAGGCTGGCAGGGTGGGAATTATGCGGATCTCGGGGGGGGGGGGTAGTGTATTCCAGAGGGCTGGTACCGCCACAGAGAAGGCCCTCGTTTGTATTTCCTCCTTCCATTAGTTCTTCTAATCATCAGAGGATCTTCTTTCAAAAGCTTTCCCTTTCTCCTTTTCTGTCATCCGCGGGAGATAATTGAACCTTGTAAATGATTGACAGATACCAGAACTCGCTGCCAGCATAGCTAATAGCTAGAGAATGAGAATCTCTGGAGAGTCTTAGATTGCCTGGTTCCAAGTACCGTATTATGTTACTTTCGTGTTTACTCTTTGTCTGTGTTTGAACATTATGTAATACTTTTTTTTTGTTAGCCTTTATTCCACTTTTCTTCCAGGTACAAATACATAGCATCCGACAAGCCGCTCACACTAGACTACAACCCCCAAGCAACATTCCCTCTGAATTGTTATTTTTAATTATTATTCATTTTGTTCTGGTTTTGAATTGTGGTGTTGCAGAAGACTCTTGAGAGTCCCTTGGACTGCAAGGAGATCCAATTAGTCAGTCCTAAAGGGAATCACCGCCTGGGAAAGCCAAGGGAAATCATCAAAACCATTAAACCATAAAAGAGCCGAGTTGGTGCAGTGGTTAAATGCAGCACTGCAGGCTACTGCTAGTTCAGCTGTTCAAATCTCACCGGCTCAAGGTTGACTCAGACTTCCATCCTTCCGAGGTGGGTAAAATGAGGACCCAGGTTGTTGGGGGTAATAGGCTGACTCTGTAACCCGCTTAGAGAGGGCTGTAAAGCAGTATATAAGTCTAAGCGCTTATTGCTATTGCTATTGCTATTGCTATTGCTATTGCTATTGCTATTGCTATTGCTATTGCTATTGCTATTGCTATTCCTTCCTTCCTTCCTTCCTTCCTTCCATCCATCCATCCATCCATCCATCCATCCATCCATCTATCCATGATGCACAGTGGTTAGAATGCAGTATTGCAGGCAAACTCTGCCCACTGCCAGCAGTTCAATTCTGACTGGCTCAAGGTTGACTCAGCCTTCCATCCTTCCGAGGTGGGTAAAATGAGGGCCCAGATTGTTGGGGGCAAGAGGCTGAACTCTGTAAACCGCTTAGAGAGGGCTGTAAAGCACTATGAAGCGGTATATAAGTCTTAAGTGCTATTGCTATTGCTAAAAAGCGAAAGTTAGAATATTTGGGACATGTGATGCGACACCCGGGAAAAATACGCCATCCTTCACTTAATCCTCCAGGGAAAGATTGAACGCAAACGAGGTCCAGGCAGAAGAAGAAGAACCTCATGGCTTCCAAATCTAAGGGACTGGTTTGGACAAAACTCAGCAGCACTTTTTTGTGCGGCTGTTGATAAAAATAGGATCGCCAATATGATCGCCAATGTCTGATGACGGATATAGAAGGAGGAGAAGGAAGAAGAGGAGGAGGAGGAGGAGAAATCAATCCTAGATGTTCATTGTAAGGGCAGATCCTGAAGCTGAAGCTCAAATACTTTGACCACCTAATAAGAAGAGGAGACTCATTGGAGAAGACCCTAGTGTTGAAAAAGATTGAAGGCAAAAGGAGAAGGTGATAGAAGAGGATGAATTAGGCAGGAGTGGCCAAACCGTGGCGCATGCACCAAAAGTGGCGCATTGGATGATTACAAGTGGCGCATTGCATCCTTGCGCCTACTTATTTTTTTTAAATAGGTGTCATAACTGAATCCATCTTAATATTTTCAACACCAAAGTGATCTCAGTTCAATTCGTACAGCCTTCGGTAACGTTCAACTTCTCGGTGTCTGAAACTTAGAATGGAACTTGTGAGATGTTACTTTAGGCGGGTTTACAAACGTACGAATATTTTTATCGGTGTTGCCATTGCACGTTCCTGCTCAGACGATCGCAAACACCGCGCACTAGCAACACATCATGTGTTTGAAGTCACGTGCAAATGAGCGGCGAGCGTTCGATATGGTCAGTCAGTTCTGAGTGAGCCATCGTGGCGTGGAGTTTGAAGCAGTGTTTTATTGAGTGTACTAGCGTGGTTTTTGTATTGAGAGTGATTGAAAGACAGATTCAAGATTAAATGTATATTACGTTTGTCAAATTTTAAAATGGCGTAAATTAATTAATTGAATTGTGTGATTGAGTTATTCCTTTTCCTCCCTTAAGCAAAGCAGATCCTACCCCTATCCCTATTTTACAACCCCAAACATGAAAGTGAGAAGGTAAAAAACGTGCTTGAGTTGTATGGCGCATCTGAACTCGTCTGTGAAAAAATTGGCGCATGGTATGCTTAAGGTTGGCCACCACTGAGTTAGAGTCATTGACACAATGAGCATGAATTTGGGCAGACTCAGAGAGATAGTGGAGGATGGGGGGGGGGACTGGCGTGCTATGGTTAATGGAGTCATGAGAGTTGGACACAACTTGGTGACTGAACAACAACAACAATTGTGTTTTAAGATGGTCTTTCTTTCCCAGCACCAGAGATCTTATTTTCAGCATCTAGTTTTTGCCTATAGCCACAAGTCTATGAGCAAAGTTGGATGCAGGGAGAGCAACTTCCCCCATGCCATCCTGCGGCCTACCATGACTGAGGTTGGACACTAACCAGGGTTTCTCCAGTCCTAGCCCAGCAGCTTCACCACTACTCCACCTACTCATTGCTCTTCACCATCCAATAACGGGATTATCATGCACCAAAAATCAGGACTGCGATACTAAGTTCCCCCAAATCTGCCTCTCTCGTCCATACCTCTTCATGCCCTCCTTTTAAATTTCAGCAATATGTTTTTAATGAATAAGCTGCTCCAGAACTTTTATCATTCATATTCATATCACATTCATATCATTCATTCATCATTTTATCAGTGATCGTACCGTTCTGCACTGCACTAGTGCAGGGGTAGGCAAAGTTGGCTCTTCTATGACTCGTGGACTTCAACTCCCAGAATTTCTGAGCCAATCATGCTAGCTTAGGAATTCTGGGAGTTGAAGTCCATGAGTCATAGAAGAGCCAACTTTGCCTACCCCTGCACTAGTGAGACCACAATTGGAATACTGCATCCAGTTCTGGTTGCCAGCATATGAAACAGATGCAGAGACCCCAAGAAAGCATGCAGAGAAAGGCAACTAAGATGAAAATGGTCTGCAGATAAATCTAACCATGAATGGTTGTCTAGCCTGATGAAGAGAAGGATTAGGAGTGACATGATAGATGTCTTCCGGTACTCGAGAGGGTCTCACAAGGAGGAGGGGATTGACTTATTCTCCAAAGCACAAGAGGACAGGACAAGAAGCAATGAGTGGAAGCTTATTACAGAGAGATCCAAGCTAGAAGTAAGGAGAATTTTTCTGACACAGAGAATAATGAATGGAATAGCTTGCCCCCTGGAGTTGTGGATCCTAGAATAAAAAAAATCGGACAGCCATTTGTCCGGAGGGCAGTAAGATCTCCTGCCTTGAGCGGGGGATTGGACTAGAACCATGATGGCGAACCTATGGCATGCGTGCCACAGGTAGCACGTGAAGCCATATCTGAGGGCATGTGAGACGTTGCCCTATGTCAGCTCTAGCGCGCATGTGCGTGTTGGCCAGCTGATTTTCAGCCTTCCAGAGTGCGGGTGAGGTCGTTTTCGCCCTTCCCAGGCTTTAGGAAAGTCTCTGGAGCCTGTGGATGGTGAAAAACGGACCCAACGGCCCAACCGGAAGTTTGGAAATGAACTTCCGGTTGGACCGTTGGGCCATTTTTCACCCTCCCCAGGCTTCAGGGGGCTTTCCTGAAGCCTGGGGAAGGTGAAAAATGGCCCAACGGCCCAACCGGAAGTTCGGAAACGAACTTCCGGTTGAGCCATTGGATCCATTTTTTGCCATCCACAGACTCCGGAGGCTTTCCTAAAGCCTGGGAAGGGCGAAAACGACCTCCCCCCCTGCCCTCCAGAAGGCTGAATATCAGCTGGAATCTGTTTTTCCCCATCCACAGGCTCCGGAGGCTTCAGTGAGCCCCGTGCGCATGCGCGGGGGGGAGCACGGGGTGTTGCACGCGCATGCATGGGGGAAGGCCATTGCATTATGGGTGTGGGCACGCATGCGCAAGCTATTGCGCATGCATGTGCGCTCTTTTGGCACCAGAGCAAAAAAAGGTTCGCCATCACTGGACTAGAAGACCTCCAAGGCTCCTTCCAGCTGTATGACTCTATATCAGTGTTTCCCAACCTTGGCAAGTTGAAGATGTCTGGACTTCAACTCCCAGAATTCCCCAGCCAGCATTTGCTGGTTGGGGAATTCTGGGAGTTGAAGTCCAGACATCTTCAACTTGCCAAGGTTGGGAAACACTGCTCTATATGGTTCATTCCAGGATGATAATATATTGTAATGTTGTTGAGAGTCAACTGCCATAAATATATTGATTGAGCAGTATCTAATTTGCACTGGCATATCCATGGACTCTGCCTTCCCATGCTTTTTATGACATCTCTTCTCAAAATCTCTTCCTAACATTTTAGCCAAGATCTGATCGTATGTGGGGGAAGGAAAGGGCAATCTACTTCTCAGCTCCATTAGCTTGTTTCATGCTTGCTTGTTGAGTTCCCATTTACTGATCAATACTGTGAAGCTGTAGCACCAGAGAGCAGGGGAAGTACCCAATTACGTCTATCTTCCTTGTTGTCGGCAACATGATGGTATTGTCCATATCTGCATACAACTTGATTTCAAGGGTTGGGTGAATAAGATAGAGTGATGAGCCACGTGTCAGACAATAGAAAAGAATTCTTATTAACAGGTAAGGTTATTCCTTGGCTTCCCATCATAATTTTGTCGGTCCCCTTGTATTTTAGGTAGACTCCTCTTGCTGGACAATCCATAAAGTGAATAGACTGGACATTCATTTTGTTGCCTTTCCATTTTTTAGGGATGTTTATTTTCATAAAGTTAGGTAGTAACAAAAAAATAGGATGCTGTTCTAGGCAAAAAGATGTTGATATATGAGCTGTGAGCCAGATCTAAAATCAGAACTATTTTTTTAGCACTTCTGAGAAATAAGATGAAAGCATAGAAGTTTTTAGCTGAATTAAAAATGCTGCTAAATTGGAAACGCCACGTGTATTTTTCCCTTCAGACCCAAATATTATAGAAAAGATATCTGCTGTTAAACCATCAAAATATTTACAAGTACTTTGGTACAAATTATGTGAAAGAAACTCACGTGTTATATAAAATAAAGCTAAAATATTTTTTGGTGACTCTGTGATGTAGTTCACTGTGATACAGTTTCATAAAACCAAAGTCAAACAAACTAGTTTTGAATGGACCCAGTTATGCATATGTGTGAATCCAGTCAATAATTCCTTCCTCAACTTTTGTTTGGGGAAAATTGGAGCTTATTCGGACCACAGCCTACTAGGACAAGATACGATTTGTGTTTCTTTGCTGTTTGCAAGTAGTGTGGTGATTTGTCTGGAACCAGAGAGAGGAAAATCGGAAGCCAGGATATTGAATGTGGGCGAGAAAGACTGATGGAGGAAGGAAGATATATGTTAGAAGCTTGCTTGTGACACATTATGATTGGTAGGATGTCTAAGCTCTTAGTTCATGTGAAAAATTTAAGAATGTATTAATGTTCCATTGTAACAATCCATTTTTGTTTAAAAAAAAACGGTGTTGGAGGGAGCAGAGGATTTGGTCATGGGGTGTTAACTGCATTTTCGATTATGAAGTTCGGAACAAAAGCCTGGAGCTGTTGGGAATTGATTGGCCTCTTCTGGAAGCAAAATTCAATACGGTTAATGATAAAAGTTCTTGGCCTCATCTGACTTGGCAGATATACAAACTTTGCTGTTGGAATCATTGGTGTGACTTCATTCCCAGAGGCCTGAATTGCACGAGGAACAGGAGCTCACCTGGTCATGCAGTGCTCAGGTCTCGAACCCTGCCAGCTGACAAGCTTAGTGTCTTTAACCCAGTGGTTCCCAACCTGTGGTACGTGTACCACTAGTGGTACGCGAGGGCCTTCCAGGTGGTACGCGAACACTTTCGGGGTCATGAACGATTTTTAGTTAGTTATTTTTTACTTCACAAAAATGTTTACTGCCTAACACAAGATAATCTGGCAACGATTTGCAACTGTTGCCACACGCCACCCACCTGGTCCCAGCGGCCCGAGAATCCAGTTGCTGGATGCGCGGGGCCAAAAAAGGAACAGTACAATTATGGAAATAAAGTGAATTTAGTTTCTCTGGAACCAGGTGGTACGCGGCGACTGTACGGGACCTCCAAGTGGTACTCGATCACAAAAAGGTTGGGAACCACTGCTTTAACCACTAGCCATTGCTCCCCCAAGAGCTAATGTACCTGAAATGTAAAAAAGGGATAAAGTGCCAGCTCTGGAGCGAGATGTTTTTTAGCCTCCGGAGGCTGGGATTTGAAATTTGGAGAATGAGAGATCCTGGGTGGTTGATGAGACAGCTTGCCAGCTATGATTCCTCATTTGAGGAGTTTGAATCTCTGAAAGATGTCCAGTGCAAATTGTCAGACTTTGAGCTTAAGGTTCCTCTCTGCTTCCAAGGTTTTCCAATTCTCCTGAGAACTGGAAGGTCTACAAATGGGTTTCTTGGCCTTTACCAACAGAGTTGCAAAATGAACCTGGCTAATTTTATTTGTCCTTCTTCCAAACTCTCAGGTATACGTTAGAATTCTAAAAAATAGGAACAGTCAGTCGAGGTTCTATTTCATTAGTCAAATGCCTTCCAGTTGGCAGTTAAATACGTCTGATAAGCTAATGGTTGTAAACTCTCCTTTTTTTTCAACCCGGACTTGCCATGGTCCATAGCACTGTGAGCAGTGGTGGGTTCCTACCAGTGCGGTCCACTCTATAGCACCGGTAGCGGCCCGCTGGTGACGTCACAGTACTGGTGCGGTCGGTTGCCGGTGCCCAAGCACCGCCATTTTTTAAAAAAAATTAATTTTTAAAAAATTTTCCTCTGCGCATGCCCAAAAGCCGAGCTTCCGGCACTGTTCATGCGCTGCCTTCCTACCCCACAGTGAGTCCAAGCAGGGGAGGATGGCTGAGGGAGCGCGTGAGATGCTGAAAGAACGGGCGACAGGAGCTATCTCCATTCCCCTCCCTTCAGCAGTCCGAGAAGCCACGAACGTGCGGTGATGATCCCAGGCATTTTCGCACGTTCGAGGCATCTCGAGCTGCTGAAGGGAGGGGGAATGGGCGGCAGGAGCCTAGGATCATCGAATGGGGAGAAGCATTCAGGCCGGATGGAGCCTCCTAGAAGAACTGCTGCCGTGGTCTTGCTGCTCCCGCTGTGGGGGGCTGCGTTGCGGATGGGCAATGCCCCCCTGCTTCTCCGGCCGCTGCCAAGCTCCCGAGGCTCACACCCACCCGGTCACATGGCTGGCAAGCCACACCCACAAAATAAGCTACGGCACAGAGTGGTAGTAAAAACATTAGGAACCCGCCCCTGCCTTGAAGCCACAAACGCGCGATGATGATCCTAGGCATTTTTGCATGTTTGAGGCTTCTCGAGCTGCTGAGGGGAGGGGGAATGGGCTGCAGGACCTATCTCAGTTCCCCTCCCTTCAGCAGTCTGAGAAGCCATGCCCACCTGGTCACATGGCTGGCAAGCCACACCCACAAAATAAGCCACACCCACAGAGTGGTAGTAAAAAAATTAGGAAACCGCCCCTGACTGAGCAAATGAATTGTAGAGCAAAAAAGAAAACAATGCATTTGGAATGAAATGAAAAGCTGGGAAAACCACGTTTTCCCTACTCAGCATTCTCAAGTTTATTTTTTAATGTATTTTTAATTTATTGCAATTTGTCAAACAGAAACGAAAACAGGAATAATATAAAAATTCAATGACAGGGACGATAATTACATTAGTGCGCTTATGCACGCCCCCTCTACTGACCTCTTAAGTATGAAGTGAGGTCCACGGAAGTCGATTTGTGACTAAAACTGTGAAAATTTGTAGCTGAGACAACTGAATCAGGTTGAGCATTCCAGACTTGGACAACTTGATTACAAAAATTGTATTTTTTACAGCCAAGTTTAGAATGATTTACATTGAGTTTAAAGTGGTGGTTCGCAGAGACTATAACTTGGCCAGCTATTGATCATGGAGTTTGAGTTTTGGAAGGAGCAAAGGCAGCCACATGGACAGTAGTAGATTGGGTCAGGATAATATAAGGTTTATAAGCTGGAACAATATGAAGAGCCCAGATTTCTCAGAACTTTAAATGAAGGGGATCTTAGGGGGAAAAAATGCCACTGCTTTGATGCTCTGTTTTCACAGGAACAATAACAATTCTTCTAATGTTGCAATGGCTACCTCCTCCTGCTACCTTCACAATATGTTAGAGAACGATGGTTCCTCAGGGAAGGCTGGTCTTCTGCAGGAACTGAAATTCTGGAGAGCATCTCCAGAATTGGTGGGAGTGGAGGGTGGCATAAAGTGGAGGATGGCATAAAGAACTTTTCAGAAAATATAGCAAGAGTTTCTGAAAATCCAATAGAAAAGAGGAGGAGGAGGACGAGGAGGAGGAGGAGATAAAGTTAGAGTTAAGGATAAGGATAAGATAAAGATAAAGTCAAATAAATGTTTGCAAGCAAACAACCAAGCTCAGAGAGCACCAAAACTCCACAATTCCTGAAAATAAACATTTTATAGTTGAGGTTCATCTGCTTGATAATGCCATAACTTTATAACGGTATTGTTAATTATTTGAATCACTAATATTTATTTTTATTGATATGTTTCATTGGATAAAGTTTGATTTATTGCAAAGGTATGATATGTATTGAGTATATTGCTAGTAAGCTGCTTAGAGTTTTATGATTGAAGAGACCTAGAAGCATTTGTAATAAAGACATTTTCTAATAGCCATCAAATAGAAAACCAGAAATGGTTTGGGTTATATAAAGGCAAATCCCTTTATGCCACTTTAGTTGGATGACAAGCCATGACCGATAAACAAGAAAGAGAAGAAGCCACCAATAATCCCAAAATGATCGGTGATAATCCAATTTACAGCACTGTAAAATGCAATGGAGGGATAGTTCCCTCCCTTCCGTTTCTCTGAATTCTCCTGAACTTCCCTTCCTGAAATGACGTCCACCCTTATTTTTCTTTCTACAGGACATGGCAATCATAAAGAGAATTGCCCCTTCCTCAACAGCTCGGATCAAGGCAAAGGAGATTACTATGACCGAAACTTGGCCTTATTTGAGGTAACGATGCTTGAAAATTTCATTTTTGGTCCATTTTTCAGCTTTCCAGAATGCTCATTTTAGTGCTTGTCCAACAAGTGGAGTTTTGAAGGACATCAAGGAGGTTCTGGCTCACTTCAAACCATAGAGCTTTTCCCCCTCATGCCTTCAGTTTGTTTTTTTACCTAATCATACAAAGATGTGCAAAGGCTCTCTATGCATCCTTAATAAATGTTGTTGTTCAGAAAAAGTTTGATCTAAAGCAAAAAATATTGATCTAAATTTAAAAAAAATCAAGGTGATGGTCACAACTCTGTGGTTGAAATCCTGCTCTTTTATGTGCATTGCATGTGCACATAAATTAAGAAGTACTTTGTAACTCATGTTCTTATCATTACTTGTCTAATAATTATCTAATTATTACATGGTAGTAATAATTACTATAATGTGCTCTATACATGGCTACCAGAGATGGTTTGCTACCTGTTCGGACCAGTTCAGTCGAACCGGTAACACTGACTGCCCGGACATAATGCCGTCCTATTTAGCCACGTTTTTGTGTTTTGGCGCATGCGCGAACGGCGTGTGTGTGAGTAAAGAGCATGCGCGGGAGGCTTTGCACATGTGCGGAGGCGGCACCTGCGTGCGTAGCGAGCGCGCTCACATTTGCAAACCGGTAGGGAAGGTAAGTGAAAACCACCCCTGATGTCAACCTTTAAAGACTATGTGTAAACTTGTACGGTTGGTACATCTACTAGTTGTTTTTTCTTCTTCTGATCAATCATGTCCAATTTTCTGAGCTTAGACAAGTCCCTGCAGTTCTGTTTCCAAGGTTTTTCAGAGTTGTTTGCCATTGCCCACTTCCTAGGGCTGAGACAAAGTGATTGGCTCAAGGTCACGCAGTTGGTTTTGTATCTAAGGCGAGACCAGAACTCCCGGTCTCCTGGCAGTTACATATGAAAAATTAATATTGTATATTGCAAAATGTAATCACGAGGAATGTTGGCAATAAATCTGCAGTAAGAATGAATGACCGAAGATCCGTGATTGATTTTTTTTTAATTTCCTTAAAAAAAAATTGACTCAACAGAAGGAATTAATTCACCATGGCAGTCACAATGTACTGATTTTAATTTAATTAATTAATTAAATTAAATGGATTTGTATGCCGCCCAACTCCCTAGGGACTCTTTTATTTTTTTAACCCTCCGAAAACAGGCTACAAAATTTTCAAAGTATGCAATGTCATTTTAAAGGGATGTGGTATTATCTGTGAACCAATCAGCTTTAAGGCTGTCTCTGTAGGTAATTTGTAAGAGAAGGTAAACTATATCTCGGCTCTACACTTCCTTTGTCTTGTTTTTGACTCTAGGACAGTAATTCTCAAGCTTGGCAAGTTCATTTATTTATTTTATTAGTGAGACTTATATACCACCTCACAGTGCAAGCACTCTCTAAGCGGTTTACACCATTAAGCAATGCATATTTATATTGCCCCCAACAATCTGGGTCCTCATTTTACCTACCTCGGAAGGATGGAAGGCTGAGTCAACCTTGAGCCGGTGAGATTTAAACAGCTGAACTGCTGATCACAGTCAGCTAAAGTAGCCTGCAGTACTGCACTCTAACTGCTGCGCCACCTCGGCTCCTTGAAGATAAATGGACTTCATCTCCCAGCTGGCTGGGGCATTCTGGGAGTTGACCTACACCCTGATCTTCAAGTTGCCAAGGTTGAGAGGCACTGCTCCAGTGTTTGTTATGGAACTTTGGTTCGCATCATAGTAGAGAATCAACGCCTGGATACGAGCTCAGAAAAGAGAATTGGGTTATCCATGGGATGAGATGAGCATATCTTACAATAGCTCCTGGGAAGATGGCTACTCGCAGGTTTGGGGTTTAACACTTTATGTTATCTTGACAGTGCAGTTCTCGCTGGCTAAGAGAGGAGGATGGGGAGGTAGCTTAATATGGAAGGACAGGAAGCTCCTTGTTTATGGAAGCTGCTGTATTGGACAGGATCCGTGACTCTAGGGCAGAATTCTGGGAGTTGAAGTCCACATATCTTAAAGTTGTCAAGGTTGAGAAACACTGTTCTACTCACTTAAATGAACTAAGATCTAAAATCACGAGGAATGTTGGCAATAAATCTACAGTAGAATGAATTGGAGATCCATGATTGATTTTTTTATTTTATTTCCTAAAAACTTGACTCAACACAAGGAACTAGTTTACCGTGGCAGTCATAGATATACCAACTTGATTGTAATCCCTCCAAGACAGGCTAGAACAGTGATGGCTAACCTTATCCGGAGCGAGTGCCCAAAGCCCCAAAATGCAATGCACATGAGCCCCACGCATGCGCCATGCCCCCCACGCATGTATGCCAGAGACCTGACCATCTGGCCGGTGGGAGGCGCATGTGCATGCGCAGTGGAGCTGAACTAGGGCAATGGCTCATCTGCCCACAGAGAGGGCTCTGCGTGCCACCTGTGACACACGTACCATAGGTTCACCATCACGAGGCTAGAGCCTTTTCAAAGTATAGAATGTCATTTTCCATCTCCTGGGAGGAAATCTTACTCAAGCAATAGAATTTACCACTAGATTAGATATCGATGGGATTGTCTTGCAGATGGATGGAGAGATTAAACTCTGTGAGCCTAAATAGCGTAGTTACAGTTAAGAAGACAATGGCATAGCAAATCATACAAGGCCTTATATATTTCAGTGGAGTTATTGAAATGGATGTAATTCTTCTTGCTTGCATTTTTGGTCTGTGACTGAAGTGAGAGCCAGTTTTCTGTAGCGGTTAAAGCATTCGATTAAAAACCAGGAGACCATGAGTTCTAGTCAAGCCTTAGACACATAGCCAACGCAATTCAAGGTGTTGGTGATTACCTTTAAAGCCCTACATGGCTTAGGACCAGTTTACCTCCGAGACTGCCTTCTCCAACACACCTCCCTAAGACCGATTAGAGCCCACAGAGTTGGTCTGCTGGTGGTCCCGTCAGCCAAACAATGTTGGCTGGCGGGCCCACGAACGAGGGCCTTCTCTGTGGCGGCACCGGCTCTCTGGAATACACTACCCCCCGAGATCCGCATCATTCCCACCCTGCCAGCCATCAGAAAAGCATTAAAAACATGGCCTGGGGCCAATGGTTTTAATACAACACCGATTATTCTTGGCCCCATGAGTGAATTATTGGGTTTTTAAATTGTGGTTTTTTAAATGCTTTTAAATGTTTTAATTTTTTACGTTGTTTTAATTTTGCTTTTAAATCTTTTAACTGTTTTTTAGATTTTGTACTCAATATGCTGTGAGCCGCCCAGAGTCCCTTTGGGAGTTGGGTGGCATACAAATCTACTAATCAATAAATAAATAAATAAATAAATAAATGAACGAACGAACGAACAAACAAACAAACAAACAAACAAACAAACAAACAAACAAACAAACAAACAGGGTGACCTTGAGCCAGTCACTTTCTCTCAGCCCTAGGATGGAGGTAATGGCCAACCATTTCTGAAAAACCTTGCCAAGAAAACTGGGAACTTGTCCAGGCAGCCTCTGAGAATTGGACACAATTGCACAGAAGAGGGGGAAAAATGACCTTAATAAAGATGCATTGATGACCTTAATAAAGATGCAATGACCTTAATAAAGATTCATTTATCTTAAAAGACAGACTAATGTACTGGTCATTACTTTTGTGATAGACAACAGACTTCATCTAATTTATGCGATGACATGTTGGAAACCCTTCTTCCTTTGATATGGAGTGCTGCTTTTAAAAATAATCAAATCCTCCTAAGCATGTTTTCAGCAATATGTTGTCAATTTTATTCCGTAGGTTCCGTTTTATATTAGAGATTGCAATGTTACAGATGTGCAACCGTTTGGTGGGGTAACAAATCACATTTTGACTCCCATGCTGAGTGCTGCACAGACAAGGAATAAAAAATAAATGAAACTATTCGTTGATATGAATGCATTTATAGAAATAAAAATATAAACCTAGGATGGATGTTTTCAGTTGCTTTTCTGGCTGGCCAGCTGAATTGCTAGAAAACTGCCAAAATTCAGCATAATTCCCTCTCTCAAATTGTATCTCTATCCTGTCTCATGGCCTTTAAAAAAAAACCCCAAGATTCTAGGCAGCCTGGCTATTTTGTGGGTTACAATGAGATGGTCCATTTTGTGAACTCGTTTCCATAGAGATGGCTACAGAGACATGCTGCCGTTGGCCAACCAACGTTGCCTTTGCAGAAGTTGGCTTGGTGGCAACCAGGAATGTATGTCCCTCTTCCTCTGGGAGGTCAAGCCCTCTCATGTTTTGGTTTTGCCCCTATTGCTGGAAATTGCCAAGAAAGGATGCTGTACTTGTGCAATGGGGGTAGATTGCTTTTAGGCCTCGCTTGAGAGAGCACCATGCAAGAGTTTGAAGCATACAGGTGAAGCATTTCCAGGAGACCAAAATGCTAAAACTCTACTGCACCTGTTGACCAATGCATTCTTGCATGTCTCCCTTTGTAGGAAGAACTGGATATTCGTCCGAAGGTGTCTTCTTTATTGGGCAAATTGGTCAGCTACACAAATCTCACTCAGGGAGCCAAGGAACACGAAGAAGCAGAGAATGCCGAAGGCTCGAGAAGTAAAGTTCCAAAAGTATGTAGCTTTCTTCAGCTTTTATGTCCAGTTTTTCTTTGCGATTCAACTTTGCAAGGCCCAGCCAGTCAGGTCCCCAGGCCCTGGTCCATGGACTGGCACCGGGCCATGGCATGCCAGGAACTGGGCCATGCAAACAAGTGAAGTCCCACCTGTGGGATGCAGGCAGCAGACGAAACCACGCCCCCTCTGGTCCATGGAAAATCCTCTCCCCATGGAACCATTCCCTGGTGCCCAAAAGGTTGGGGACCTCTGATTTAGATGCACAAAAAGACAGCCTCTGACTAAGCCCATGAATTGTAACCAATCCCTTGGCTAAATCTCCATGCACTTACAGGTGACTTTTAGAAGAAAAGGACAAGCTTTGGATTTAGATGATTACCGTATTTTTCGGAGTATAAGACGCACCGGAGTATAAGATGCACCTTAGTTTTTGGGGAGGAAAATAGGGGAAAACAATCTGCCTACCAGGTATTCCTCTGGCTAGCGTCCTTAGTCTGGTCAGCTTCAGCACATTATTTTATCCCCTGGTTAGGACTTAAAAAAACCACCTTCTGAGAGAGTAACAATGAAAGAGTCTGCAAGCCAGTAAGAGCTGGGAAGATCGTTAGCACCTAGTTAGGGCTAGAAAAAACCTTATTCGGAGTAGCTGCAGCACATTATTTTATATCCTGGTTAGGACTTTAAAAAACCACCTTCTGAGAGAGTAACAATGAAAGAGCCTGCAAGCCAGTAAGAGCTGGGAAGATCGTTAGCACCTAGTTAGGGCTAGAAAAAAACTTCTTTGGAGCAAGTAGAGCAATGGAAAAAAAATCTGCAAAGACTTAGGGCTGGAAAAACATTCTTTGGAGAGAGTAACAATGAAAAAGCCTGCAAGGTAAGAGCTGGGAAGATCTGTTAGCACCTAGTTAGGGCTGGAAAAAAAGCTTTGAAAAAGCTACATTCAGAGTATAAGACGCACCCAAATTTTCAGCCACTTTTAGGGAGGAAAAAGGTGCGTCTTATACTCCGAAAAATACGGTAATTTTTGTCACAGGAGATGACTTGCCTGGGCAAGAGGCATCCCTGAAGAGAGGGGGAGGGTGCTTGGACCACGGAGTCCCTCATGCTACTTTGTTGAGATGATTTCTTCTCTTTTTCAGTCTCCCAGTATGGGGACCCTGATGGGCGTCTACCTGCCATGCATGCAAAATATCTTCGGGGTCATCCTTTTCCTTCGGCTGACATGGATAGTGGGAACAGCAGGTGTCGTCCAGGCCTTCCTTATTGTCTTAATCTGCTGCTGTTGTGTGAGTACATGGCCTAGGGCAGTGCTTCTCAATTATTTTCTGTTACGCCCCGCCCCTAGGAAGAAGTAAACATTTCACGCGCCCCCCAACTCTCCGATCTGGGCCCCAATGGAATTTTAGTATTAATATTTATTATTTTACTCATTATAAACTGCAAGCAAACTATTGGCTGGGGAAGGCTGCTCAACCCACTTACCTGGGAGTAAGTCACACTGAACTCAGTGGAGCCTGTTTTCGGTTAGGCAGGCATAGGCTACCGTGGTTAGGGCCCTCTTTTGACACGGGGCCAGGCCAGCTTAATCAAGCCAATGTTTTGGGGTCGCCGGCCTGGCCCATAAGCGCCGCCTCTGCCGGGCACTCACAGCGAATGGTGTGGAAGGAGGCTTTAGGGTGCTGTTTGAAGCTTTCGCCCAGCTGCAGAGGATGCTCCTCCTTGTCCAGCAGCAGGTTCGCCACGCCGTTCATGGCTACCGGGGGGCCTGCCGAGAACAAGAAGAACCCACGCAGCCGCCCCACCCCGCCTGGCCGCTTTCTCTTCCAGGCTCGGAGCAGCGTGCAACTGGGAAAACACTCCCCGTCCGGGGGAATCGATCGAGAGGGACCACGCATGTTCCCTGGGGTCACACGCGCCCCCCTGGCATCACTCCGAGCTCCCGCCAGGAGGGTGCGCCCCACTATTTGAGAAGGACTGGCCTAAGGACAAACATCCTTTAGATGCCACCTACTTTCTTACCTTCCAACCATGCCATGACTTTTTATTCAGAACCTTCCCGATTGACATATCTCAATGTCCAAATTTATGACTGGACAGATTCCAGCTGGGTGGGTTTCTTCCCTATATTTTCCTTTTTTTTACTAGAAACCTCAAAGCTTTCGAGATGGAAATTACAACTCAACAAATTGGTTGGATAAGCATGTACTTAGAATCAAGGAATTCTAGATCCAAGACTGAATTTGATGTTCCATTGGCGCACTCTTCTAGTTCTGTGCTTTTTCCATTCCATTAAAATAGGCCCATTTGAGGACCCATATTGTTGGGGGCAATATAAATATACATTGCTTACTGGTATAAACCGCTTAGAGAGTGCTTGCACTGTGAGGCAGTATATAAATCTCACAAAATAAATAAAAATCAATAAATAAATTTGATGCAAGTGAAGGAAACATTAAAGGAGAATATTTGTAGCTCAGGCTTGAACTACAAATGGGGGGTCTTTGGTGGTCTCCGAGCTTGGTTGTTGTCAGGATGAGAATAACTCTCATAAGAGGCGAAAATAGATCTTTTCCTGGAACTCTGACATTAGAAATGAAATCGCAGTTTAAAGTTCTAAGTAGAAATATTTATTTCAGTACAAAAACAATAAATTCTCATTAATTACATCTTTGCTATAAAAACACGTCTTGCTTCCACAGAAGCTGGGAACAGAAGGACTGATCAAAGAAAGGAATGTACACATGCGTACTAGGAACATATTAATCATGTGCTCAGGAATAAACCATTATATTTGATAGGGATGCAGTTCCCTGCATATACATATAACAGGCAATATAAAAATCACTGCGTGACAGTTGTTTTGTTGGAGATGTTTTGTTACCCAAACTAAGTAACATCATCAATGGAGGAAACATCTATTGACCCCTAAAATTGCTAGAATTCTCTGTAATACTGAAAAATACATGTGTTTTCATCCATACCGAATTTGGTCTTGTTCTGTTCAATTTTCAGAGATTTATCCTTCGGTTGGATGGAGAGTACAGAATCCCAAATCCCTTACATAATAACATTCTTTTGGGTTGGAAAGACAAACAACTAAAATATTTGGTTACATCCCTTTGCAAACATGTGGTGCCTTTAAATTTGATGATTTTTGCGTTCCTATATGTTTAAACTCTGTTGTTGTCATTCACAGACCATGCTGACCGCTATATCAATGAGCGCAATTGCAACCAATGGTGTAGTTCCAGGTACACTGTGTTTTGTGTGTCATGATTGTAATTTTAAAGCTCTTGGGAGCTTTAAAAAGATACATGAGAAAAAGATACATGAATGAATGAATGAATGAATGAATGAATGAATGAATGAATGAATGAATGAATGAATGAATGAATGAATGAATGAATGAATTGCTATCAAGTTGATGTCAACTACCTAGATAGATTTTCCCCAGAATAGAGCCTGGGTGGTTAGAATGCAGTATAGGAGCTGAGATAGCGCAGTGGTTAAAAGCAGCATTGCGACCTTCAGCTGATTGCTAGTTCAGCAGTTCAGCTGTTCAAATCTCACCAGGCTCAAGGTTGACTCAGCCTTCCATCCTTCCGAGGTGGGTAAAATGAGGACCCAGATTGTTGGGGGCAATATGCTGAACTCTGTAAACCGCTTAGAGAGGGCTGGAAAGCACTATGAAGCGGTATATGTCTAAGTGCTATTGCTATTGCTAACTCTGCCCACTGTCAGGAGCTTGATCCTTACCAGCTCAAGGTTGATTCAGCCTTCCATCTTTCTGAAATGAGGACCCAGATTGTTGGGGCCAATATGCTCACTCTGTAAACTGCTTAGAGAGAGCGCTGTAAAGCATTATGAAGCGATATATAAGTCTAAGTGCTATTGCTATTGCCAACCTTTCAACAGATATAGCCATCACTGCTCTGAGTTCATTCACCCTTCTTCTGTTCTTCCTTTTCTTTTTTTTTTTCCTGTCCACTTTTCCCATTATAGGAAACAGGCTTTCAGAGACAGTCTCTTGTAATAGCCTGTTAACATCCTGACATTTAATTTTCCAGAAAATTTTCTGCTTCTCTTAGCTGTGAAAGCCCCTTTTATTTTTATTTTTTAAAAATACGTATTTCTGTCTTGCCTTTATTATTTTTACAAATAACTCAAGGTGACAGACTTACTCAACACACTTTCCTCCTTCTGTTTTTCCCACAGCAACAACCCTGTGAGGTGGGTTGGGCTGAGAGACAGTGATTGGCCCAAAGTCACCCAACCGGCTTTCATGCCTAAGGTGGGACTAGAACTCCCCATTGCCTGGTGATTGGCCCAAAGTCACCCAACCGGCTTTCATGCCTAAGGTGGGACTAGAACTCCCCATTGCCTGGTGATTGGCCCAAAGTCACCCAACCGGCTTTCATGACTAAGGTGGGACTAGAATTCCCACCTTAGAAGCCACGGTGGCGCAGTGGTTAGAGTGCAGTACTGCAGGCTACTTCTGCTGACTGCCGTCTGCCAGCAATTTGGCAGGTATAATCTCACCAGGCTCAAGAAGGTTGACTCAGCCTTCCATCCTTCCGAGGTGGGTAAATGAGGACCCAAATTGTTGGGGGCAATATGCTGACACTGTAAACTGCTTAGAGAGGGCTGTAAAAGCACTATGAAGCGGTATATAAGTCTAAGTGCTATTGCTATTCCCCATCTCCTGGTGATTGACCCAGAGATAACCAACTGGCTTTCACGGCTAAGGTGGGACTAGAACTCCCCATCTCCTGGTGAGCATCCTCAAGTTGGATATTTGTTGAATTTATTTGCTTAAATAAAACTTTTCACTTTTGTTCGTTTTTTGTGCGGTAGCTGGTGGTTCCTACTTCATGATTTCAAGATCACTGGGTCCTGAATTTGGAGGTGCAGTGGGACTGTGTTTCTACTTGGGAACAACATTTGCAGGTTCCATGTACATCCTGGGTGCCATTGAGATCCTACTAGTAAGTAGTCAACAAATATATTGCCAGAGAAGTCACAATGTATTAGAATTACCAATGAACATGTAGATAGATTCGTTGAGATTATTCCATTATTTCTTCTGCTAATTGAAGCACCTATTTTCTTACAACTTCAAAAAGGTATCTGGCCTAACATGCTGCTCTTGGTGATGTTCAGATAGCAAGAATAGGCCACTGATAATTCTTTACTTTTTATTAAGATTCCATCTCTCATAATATTTTACTTGCCACCATGCTAGATGGAACAGACTGAAGCTGGTATCTCAAAGATCTGGAGAAGAACGCTGTAGTTTGTTTTCTCTGTTTTCTGAATACTATGCATTAAAATGTTGGGATTGCACAGAATGGAATAAAATGTCTTGGTGTTTCTGCATGAGATACCGTGTTCCCCTAAAATAAGACCCTGTCTTATATTTTTTTGAGCCCTGAAATAAGCGCTTGGCCTTATTGCCATGCACTCAAAAGCCCGATTGGGCTTATTATCAGGGGATGTCTTATTTTGGGAAAAACAGGGTAGATAAGATGGGTGGGTGGGTGGGTGGGTGGATGGATGGATGGATGGATGGATGGATGGATGGATGGATGGATGGATAGATAGATAGATAGATAGATAGATAGATAGATAGATAGATAGATAGATAGATAGATAGATAGATAGATAGATAGATAGATAGATAGATAGATAGATAGATAATAGATACCGTGTTTCCCTGAAAATAAGACCCTGTCTTATATTTTTTTGAACCCTGAAATAAGTGCTTGGCCTTATTGCCATGCACTCAAAAGCCCGATTGGGCTTATTATCAGGGGATGTCTTAATTTGGGGGAAACAGGGTAGATAAGATAGATGGATAGATGGGTGGATGGTTAGATGGGTGGATGAATGGATGGATGGATAGATAGATAGATTAGATAGATAGATAGATAGATAGATAGATAGATAGATAGATAGATAGATAGATAGATAGATAGATAGATAGATAGATAGATAGATAGATAGATAGATAGATAGATAGATAGATAGATGATAGATAGATAGAGGTAGGTAGGTAGATAGATAGAGGTAGGTAGGTAGGTAGGTAGATAGATAGATAGATAGATAGATAGATAGATAGATAGATAGATAGATAGATAGATAGATAGATAGATAGACAATAGATTTCCTGAAAATAAGACCCTGTCTTATATTTTTTTGAACCCTGAAATAAGCGCTTGGCCTTATTGCCATACACTCAAAAGCCCGATTGGGCTTATTATCAGGGGATGTCTTATTTTGGGGAAAACAAGGTAGACTTTGTGCTGATCATTTTAAAGAGTAGATGTCTTTTAGATTTTTGCAGTGCAGATCTGAGGCCAGCGAGGAGAAGCAGGAAGCAGATTTTTGCCTTCTTGCTTTGATCATAGGATTAAAAAAAAAACCTTAAAAACACCTACCGTATTTTTCGGAGTATAAGACGCAGCTTAGTTTTAGGGGAGGAAAACAAGGAAAAAAATTCTGCCTCTGCCTCCCAGCAATTTGCCTCCCAGCAAACAGCAAACAGTACAGATGATATACACTGTTTGCTGTGTATTTCTGTGTATGTGTGCCTGACCCATAGAAATAGCAGAGAATTGGAGAAATGTACATTATGGCAGTATATTAATGCCAGAAAGTTTTCTTAAATGTAGTCACACTAACTCCTCCCAATTATTTAAATAGATCTACTCCAAACATGACTAAGTCAGGGTCTAACTCAGCTGCCTTATCTTAATACTACAACAGGACACTTACATTTCAGACTATACTTGTACAGATGCTGTTAAAATTGATGTGGCTTTCTGGAAGTATACCTTATTCTCTGCTATTTAAAAGAAGATACAATAGCACTGGGCCTCTTCAGATCAAGCATTTATTTTAAAAAGCTTCTTCATTTTTGTTAAGTTGTCTAGAACAATAATAATGCAGTCTTTAAAAAATAAGTCTAATAATTTGAATATTCTATAGGCATTTATAGTTATTGACTTACCTCCTTGCAGCAAACAACAAACAGCCAGTTTCAGCACAGCCTGATTAGCACAAGAAAATAAAAATCTGCCTCTACCTCCCAGCAATTTGCCTCCTTGCAGTTTTAGTTTCATTTTCAGTTTTAGGACAAGCAGCTAATAGCTTCAGGCTGCAGAGATTGCCATAGACCAGTGATGGCGAACCTTTTTTCGTTCGCATGCCCACACCCATAATTCCATGTGCCCCCCGCGCATGCGCATGTGACCCCCCCCACTCCCGGCATGTAATGGCACACCCGTTTTTTTGCTCTCCCCAGGCTTCAGCGCCTTTCTAGGAGTCTGGGGAGGGCGAAAATGGCCTCCCCCCCCGGACGCCCTCTGGAGGCCAGAGATGGCCCATTTCCCAACTTCCGGCGTCCAGAGGGCCTCGGGGGGGGGAGGCCGTTTTCGCCCTCCCAGGCTCTTAGAAAGGCTCTGGAGCTTGGGGAGAGCAAAAAACGGGCCTTCCTCACCCCCTCTGGAAGCTGGAAACAGCCTGTTTCCCGATTCCCAGTGGGCCCAGAGGGCCCAAAAATCAGCTGGCCGGTGTGCGCATGTGCACCAGACCTGAACTCGCGTGCCCACCAATATGGCTCCGCGTGCCACTTGTGGCATGCGTGCCATAGGTTCACCATCACTGCCTAGCCTATTGCCGCCTGCCTGCAGCCTGAATCAGCTGATGGTCGGGAGGCCGATAATCAGTTTCTTGTGCTAATCAGGCTCTGCGCTGTTTGCTGCAAGGAGGCAAATTGCTGGGAGGCGGAAGCCAAAGGGTGGGGGTGGCTGGGTGGGGCTACATTCGATGTATAAGACGCACCCAAGTTTTCACCCTCTTTTGGGGGGGGGAAGGTGCGTCTTATACTCCGAAAAATACAGTAAGTAGAAATCCGGAGGCCAGAGTCCCCCGGGAGTTGGGCGGCATACAAATCTATTAAATTAAATTAAATTAAATTAAATCCAATGGCTGGGAGGGCAAGTTTTGTCCTCCACCAGAATTGAAGAACCTCTTGCAATAATTTCCTTCCTGCTTTCCTTTATATCATATCTATTAGACTTTAAAATAAATTGTAGTTTCTTGCCTCTTAATGTCTCACACTTAGGAAAATATAGGTACATTGTAAGTGTCGGTGTTGGTGATGATGATGATTGTATCATATCATTTGTGTTTATTGAGAAGTAAGACCCTCTGAACTGAATGGGACATAATCCCCGTTCAGGTAGCATGGGATTATAATCCATGCTTAAGAAGTAAGCATGGAATTCTACAGCATGTCTTCTCCTTTTTAGGGTCTATTGGTTATGTAAAGGCATCTCCATTGCAGAATTCCCTTAGCAGTAGCTTTTCAGATAATTTGGGACAGTGTTTCTCAACCACAGCAATTTTAAAAATGTGTGGACTTCAGCTCCCAGAATTCTTCAACTGGCAGGAGAATTCTGGGAGTTGAAGTCCACACACTTTAAATCTACTGAGGTTGAGGGGCACTGTGTTTCCCAGGTCCAGCATGGTTCAGAAGTTGTCTTGGTTGAAATTCTGGAAGCTTCAATCTCAAATTGTCTGGTGGCTGGCCAAATTGGAGGGGGGTGGGGCTGTGGTGTCTGATTTACTTCTGGATGTTGTGTACCTCTCGACTTCCCAATGTGTGCCTTGGACAGCTTGTTTTTGTTGCCAACACTAAAGTCATGTTCTTACTCTTTCAGACATATATTGCTCCTCAGGCCGCCATTTTCCATTCAACTGGGGCCCATGATACTTCCAGTGCCACACTGAATAACATGCGAGTCTATGGGACCTTATTTCTCACCTTCATGGCTCTTGTGGTCTTTGTGGGTGTAAAATATGTGAACAAGTTTGCTTCACTCTTTTTGGCTTGTGTCATCATTTCCATCTTATCCATCTATGCTGGGTCAATTAAATCCATCTTCAGTCCACCTTTTTTCCCGTAAGTAGAAGTACTTGGGGAGTCCTCAGGGAGTAGGGCGGCATATAAGAACACTAAATAAAAAATAAAATAAAATAAAATAAAGGCCAACTTATAATGCCAGTTGTGTGGTAAAATCTCTAGTTAGCTTGGAGGGAGGTGTTAAGAGGGGGCCAAGCTTAGAGTCCTTGCACTGCAGAAAGTAGCACACAGCTGAAGAATTAGAATCCTTGAAGTCTTATCTGACCATTCCTCAGGGAATGCTGCCCATCTGGCAAGATTCTTGCAATATAGGTGACTAACAATAAAGCTTCTGTTTGAGACTATCCACAAGTGGCTCAGGTTGCTTGTGCCTGACAGAACCCAGGGATGAAGGAGAGGAAGCCATGATGGGAAGGTTAAAAGATATTCCAGCTTAGAGTCTATTGAGGAAGGAAACCATTTGTGGGAGATAACTTTTGAGGTCAAAGCCTTAGGTCAGTGATTGCGAACCTTTTCGGAACCGAGTGCAGAAAAGGTTGCGCAGAAACTTTGCACGCGCTCGTCGGGGCCGCACTCCGGAGAAGCCGAACTTCCGGGTTCTGGCGAGCATACACATCCGACAATCAGCTGGCCGGCACGCATGCGTGCACCTGTTTTCCGCACTGCCGTGCACGCGAAGGACAGCTGATCATCACAAGCGCATGCGCACTAGAAACCCAGAAGACAAACAGGCAAGGCGGCGCGTGCTGGGCGACATGGCTTCGCGTGCCACTTTGGGCACGCGTGCCATAGGTTCGCCATCACGGCCTTAGGTCAATATCTGGTTTCCCCAAGGGAAGACTACATGGTGAAATTTTGTAAACCGGTTATCAATCATAAAGAACTCTATCTGACCCATTCTCAGAGTTGCTCTGGTTGCTTGCGTCTGGCAAGTTGGATGTTAATGAAGTAGTCCTCATCACCATTCATTTAGTTACCGTTCAAAGTTACAGTAGCACTAAAAAAAGTGACTTATGACCATTTTTCACATTTACAATCGTTGCAGCCTCCCCATGGTCATGTGATCAAAATCTGGACATTTGGCAACTGACTCATATTTATGACGGTTTCACTGTCCCGGGGTCATGTGATCCCCTTTTTCGACCTTCCGACAAGCAAAGTCAATGAGGAAGCCAGATTCACTTTACAACCGTGTTACTAACTTAACAACTGTTAGCGATTCACTTAACAACCGTGACAAGAAAGGTCATTAAATTGGGCAAAATTCACTTAAGAACTGGAAATTTGGGGGTCAACTGCGGTCATAAGTCGAGGACTACCTATAATGGCAGAAGCTCCTAACAATGAACCTATCAATGGAATTCCACTCCCTACTAAATATATTAATTATTTTGCAGTCATTTGATGGTTTTGCTTTTGTCATTAGTGGCCCTGTGGTTTCTTTTAGGAAACTGAGATGTCACTGGACTTTGTTTTTCTTGCACTAAATGAATGCAGAATTATTTCCAGGAGACCACCTTGTGAAATGTATTGAAGTAAAAGCAATAAAGATTCTGACTCTTGGAAATTTACCAGATTATTAAGGGTTATGGTCAATGTTCCCTCTGACATTAGGAAACTGCCGCGCAGTGTTTTCTTATCACTTGTGCAGCCGCGCAGCCGCAAAGCCACGCAGCTTAGAGGGAACATTGGTTAGGGTTAGAAACTTTCTCAGGGCGAAATGTAGAAGCAGTAAGGTTGGAAAGGAATCTTCCATTATTTGTGCATTTTATTTATTTATTTATTTACAGTGGCATTTACACACTATATAAATAAATATACAGATAATGTACGCCTTGTGTTTTATAATAATATAGTCAAGCAATATTAACACAAAAAAGGAAAGACATAGAAAGGGCCAACATTTGCATTTGTTTCTCTTTGTTTTGATTGTTTAAAGTTCTCACATATACAAATGTTCCATATTGCTTTGTGCTCTGGTAGAAGAATGCAAAATAGAATCTATGGTCTGTTTAATCTTTATATTTCCTCCTCTGTGTCTTAATATATATTGTTAATATTTATTGTTGTGTTTATGTCTCCAAGTTAATAACTTTCAAATGGGTTGGAATAGAAAAAAAATGTTTGAATTCCTAAACCAAAATTGGAACTTTAATGGAAAAGAATGCAACTTGTTAAAAAAAAGGGTAGAAGGGTTTTTTTCCCCAACTCTCATTGCTAATATTAGAACTTGGAATCTTCCTCTGAAAGGGGATAAATTTAGCTATTAAACAGTGTTTGTCAACACTGTTGCTGCACTGTTGCCCAGCGTTGCTGGCTGGGGAATTCTGGGAGTTGAAGTCCACGCATCTTCAAACTGCCAAGGTTGAGAAACACTGAGCTAAGAGGATTAAGGGGATAAATTTAGCTAAGGGAAAAGTTTCTTTTCATATATCAGCAAATGTTGATATTTTCACTTTTGGTTTTACATGCCTGGCTGCTTATTTTGGAAAGTCAGATGCTGAATTTAGTCTTATCCCTGCTGCCTTCGTGGTGTTTATCAAAAGGAGGTATAATAAGATTAGAAATAAAGAAATATCCTTCCATATTTTTAATGAACCGTTTTTGGCAGTTGGGGTAGTGGGGGGGGATATTTTTCTTTGAATAGAAATGTGAAAACCTTCACGTGGTGAAAACGTTGATGTCCTTTTTTTCCTAGGGTGTGCATGCTAGGCAATCGGACTCTTTCAAGGGACCAGTTTGATATTTGTGCCAAAACGACAGTGGTCAACAATGTGACGGTGCCCACCAATCTCACCAACCTCTTTTGCCCGGGTTACAACACAACCTCCAGCCGCTGCGATGAATATTTTCATTTAAATAACGTGACCGAGATTGTTGGTATCCCGGGAGCGGCAAGTGGAATTTTGAAAGGTAATCTTAACACCGTGACATAACTTGGGGATGAGGAAGTAAGAGCATTGATGAACACATCAAGGTTTGCAGATCATCCATTCCATGTACAAGCCCTTTATGGAGGATCTGTGGCAGCTGTAAGGAGGGGGGAATTGAGTCTGAAACTTTGGAGAGATCCTGCCAGTTGGTGTACACCCCTGTTTCTCAACCTGGGCAACTTTAAGGTGTCTGGACTTCAGCTCCCAGATTTCCTCAGCCAGCATGGTTGGTTGGAGAATTCTGGGAGCTGGAGTTCACACATCTTAAAGTTGCAAAGGTTGAGAAACACTAATTACAGTCCATTGAACTAAATAGGACAGGAGATGGGGTTGATCTGTTTTCCTAAAGTCATTGGAGAAGGCAATGATGCTAGGAGTGGTTAGTGGAACCAGAAGAAGGGGCAAGCCAAGAACACGTTGGCCTGATAACATCAAAACTGATACAAAGATGAACATCCAACAACTGAAAGAAGCTATACATGACAGGGTAGCATGGACTTTATAGCATTGCCTATAAAGTCGCTAAGAGTCTGACACAGCTGAATGCTTAAAACAATAACAATACAGAATCATTCTCTTTATCTTTTAAGGAAAGAGACCATTGTTCAAGGACTGTGTGGTTTGTGGGCTATAGGTCCCACATCCTACATCTAGCATCTCCCTCTAGGGCTAGGAAATTCTCCTGTGCGCTGCTTGGAGAGTCCAAGCATGGGTTAACTTCCGTCTGATGTATACATAATGAGAGGACCTTCCTGTTGTTATGACAGCTATCTCAGTGGTGGGATTCAAAAATGTTTACTGCCGGTTCTGTGGGCGTGGCTTGGTGGGCGTGGCAGGGGAAGGATACTGTAAAATCTCCATTCCCTCCCCACTCCAGGGGAAGGATACTGTAAAATCCCCATTTCTTCCCGATCAGCTGGGACTCGGGAGGCCGAGAATAGATGGGGACGGGGCCAGTCAGAGGTGTATTTACCGGTTCTCCGAACTACTCAAAATTTCCACTACCGGTTCTCCAGAACCTGCTGAATCCCACCTCTGAGCTATTTTGATTGTCTTAACTCCCATTGTGACTTGTCAAATTTTTAATGGTTTCAAGTATGCAATCTGCCAGAGTTGTTAGCTATTCTGTTTGGTAAAGAATTTTCCCATTTCTGGACAACCAAAAAGACCAACCTTTCTTGGCTAAGTTTAGCCCGCATGTAGAAACTTTGCTTAGTGTTTAGTAAACCTAGCAAGTTTGGGGTTTTTTGTTTCATTTATTCCTGATGGGTCTTGTTTCCACCACCCTAGATAATGTCTGGGGTAATTACTTGGAGAAAGGCGAGATCCTGGAAAGAGCGGGCTGTCCTTCTGCTGACGTAGCTGGAAATAAGAACAACCTCCACTTGTATGTGTATGCGGACATAGCGACCTCTTTCACTGTCCTTGTTGGCATCTTCTTCCCCTCTGTGACTGGTGAGAAGATACAAAGGCTGAAGTTTCTGGGTGTATTTTGGTATATTGTGGGGTTTTGGGGAAGTATCGGTCCTATCTGCCTTTTTGTTTTCCTTTTAAGGCATCATGGCCGGATCCAACCGATCAGGAGATCTCAAGGATGCTCAAAGATCTATTCCAGTGGGAACCATTCTGGCTATCGCCACCACGTCTCTTGTCTGTATCCTTTAAACAAATCATGCTATGGTTTCATTACTTCAGAAGTTTTATTTTTGGGATCAGACTATTTCCTCTGACCAATAATATCTGCCCTTATTCTATGAATCTTGGAAAGGGAAGAGAAAATTAGAATAGCATAAAGATTCCCTTGAAATAAACAAAGGATGGTATTCCTGCTGGCTGTAGGTATGCTTTTCAATTAGATGATAGATAGATAGATAGATAGATAGATAGATAGATAGATAGATAGATAGATAGATAGATAGATAGATAGATAGATAGATAGATAGATAGATAGATAGATAGATAGAATTCTTTATTGGCCAAGTGTGATTGGACACACAAGGAATTTGTCTTTGGTGCATATGCTCTCAGTGTACATAAAAGAAAAGATACATTTGTCAAGAATCATGAGATACAACACAATGATTGTCATAGGGTACAATAAGCAATCAGGAAACAATCAATATTGGTATAAATTGTAAGGATACAAGCAACAAGTTACAGTCATACAGTCATAAGTGGGAGGAGATGGGTGATAGGAACGATGAGAAAAAGTAGTAGTAATGCAGCCTTAGTGAATAGTTTGACAGTGGTGAGGGAATTATTTGTTTAGCAGAGTGATGGCGTTCGGGAAAAAACTGTTCTTGTGTCTAGTTGTCTTGGTGTGCAGTGCTCTATAGCGTCGTTTTGAGGGTAGGAGTTGAAACAGTTTATGTCCAGGATGCAATTACCTGTTCTTGTACCTCCAAGGTATTTCTTGCCCCTCTCAAAGATATAAAATCAGAAGTGTTAAGCACCATCAGGGTTATTGCACTTACTTTTCACTTTCTCAACCTCTTCCTTCTGCACAAAACGTATGAACAAGTTCTTTTTTTTCTTGATCTCATTCTATTGAAGTCACATTTGGGGGCAGTTAGAAGGTAGACAAGTACAGCAACAAAAAAGGAAGTCATTTAGGTGGCTATCTCAGATGTGATGGGGAGAACGTTTCCTGCGTGATGTTAGGCCAACACAAGCATCAAGTTTTTTTCCGTGTATTATGCAAACAGAACAATGGTGTGATGTTAAGTATTACGTTGGCTTTTGTGTGTCAAGTAGCTGTGGAACTGTGGTCCGTTCTTGAGATGCTACAGTTGACTTGAAGGACCTACCGTACATGTTCTCCAGATGCAATGATTTAAATGTTGTTGATATGCTGAAGCAGAGAAATGACATTCTCATTACTATGTGTTATGAATATGTATGTAATTAACCCTAAGTGCTGTAGTGTATTTAATTTCACCCAATGTATTTAATTTAATTTCAACCCATTACCAAATGCTGTTAAGGAAAGTGTGACAAGAGGAAGAGGAGGAGGAGGAAGAAGAAGAGGAGGAGGAGGAGGAAGAGAAGAAGAAGAAGAAGAAGAAGAAGAAGAAGAAGAAGAAGAAGAAGAAGAAGAAGAAGAAGAAGAAGAAGAAGAAGGAGGAGGAGGAGGAGGAGGAGGAGGAGGAGGAGGAGGAGGAGGAGGAGGAGGAGGAGGAGGAGGAGGAGGAGGGGGGGGGAGGAGGAGGGGGGAGGAGGAGGAGGAGGAGGAAGAAGAAGAAGAAGAAGAAGAAGAAGAAGAAGAAGAAGAAGAAGAAGAAGAAGAAGAAGAAGAAGAAGAGGAGGAGGAGGGGGGGGAGGAGGAGGAGGAAGAAGAAGAAGAAGAAAAAGAAGAAGAGGAGGAGGAGAAGAAGAAGAAGAAGAAGAAGGAAGAAGAAGAAGAAGAAGAAGAAGAAGAAGAAGAAGAAGAAGAAGAAGAAGAAGAAGAAGAAGAAGAAGAAGAAGAAGGGCATCCTCTTACAAATAATCAAGATTACTTTTGTGCTGTCCTGATCATTGCTATTTTGCTTTGCAAATTGTATTGGCAGAGTCTGACTATTTTTGCGACTTAGCAGAAGATAAGAGGAATATTTATGCCTGGTTGCTACAAATGCAGGTATTAATTGCATCAAAATTCTGGCTTCCTTAACCTTGATTTGCACCTCACAGATTTCAGCTGTGTGCTGTTGTTTGGAGCTTGCATTGAAGGCATTGTTCTTAGAGATAAGTAAGTAATTATTCCAGATTTTCCTTTCAAGGGAAGGAGTCCGTTTTTTTTCTCTGATTGCTATTGCTGCTTTCCTTTGCCATATAGATATCTGATTTTTCTTTTTGACAAACTACATGGAATTTTCCCCCCTAATAAGCATTAGCGGCTTTTAGCACACAGGACTATTATATGCAGAGCATGATTTCATGCGGACTTTTAAAAGTATCATACCAAATGCTCAGTAATGGCAAAAACTCTAAAACCTCACTTTTCCTTTTTTTTTAAAGGCACTTTCCTAGTCTTCCCTGCCCTCCTTTTATTTATTTAGCCTTTTAAAAAATAATTATGTCCTTTTTCAAAGGAACTATTGTACACATTATGGTAGGTGAAGCCAAGAGATACTGACAGGCCCCAAATCACCCAGAATTGTTCAAAACTGAGTAAGAATTTGCATTGTTCATTCTGAATTAATCTGAGACTGAACTCACAGCATGGCTGGCTGGGAAATTCTTGGAGTTGAAATCCACCCATCCTAAAGTTGGCAAGGTTGGGAAATACAGCCCTACTGTGTCCCGTGGCTGGGTTGATATTTACTTTGCATGCATTATTTACATTTTGCATCTGACAACATCCAGAGGTGTTTCACTTGGAACTCCCAGAAATGCTCAGCCGGCATGGATTTGCACAATTTACCCATGTCCTTCCAATACCTTTCTATGATTGCATTAGAAGCATTTGTGTACGCTTGAATGTCTCTGTTTGAGCCATTTCGCAAAGACAGCCCTTTTATTATTTAACCAAAGCTTTGCAAAATAGTAGCAGACTTTTACGTTTCCAAGAAATTGTTGTCAGATAATGTGGAAACAGATGATAGGAAAGGAAAAAAAAAATGTGGCTAAGCCACATTGGTATTATCTTACATTCTTAAATGGAGAGAATGGGAACTTTTAGACATTACCATTGCTATCGAGTTGCTTTTAAAGGCTCTGGATCCTGCCCCTGTGCGGTCTAAGAATAAAATGTGTTGTACGCCGCCCTAAGTCCCAAGGGAGTGGGGCGGCATATAAGAACGTTCAATTAAATTAAATTAAATTAAAATGGTATTTATTGGTTTCCTAGGAATAATTTTTTGGCAACTTGAAAGGCTGAGGATATTTTGTAAAACTTGAGTTGATCTAATAAAAAGACCACCTTGTCTGCTGTTGTTTGCTAGAGTCTTGTATTTATATTCTGCCTTTTCTCTAAGAGTTTAAAACAGCATACATCATTAACTCTGTGTAGTAGGCTGGGCTGAGAGGCAGCAATTGGCCCAGCCCCTGTGGTCAAGTGGTGACATTAACTATAAACTCTCCAGCCCAAGTTCAGCACTTTATGTTATGAGATCATGCTAACTTTTACCTAGTTTGGTTACTATTCCCTTTTGTGAGAGATTTTTAAACTGATGGAGTTCTAGGAGAGAATAAGGGGGGGTTGATGGTGATGGTGATTGAGGAGGAGGGAGGAGGAGAAGGAAAAAGGGGAAGAGGAAGGAGGAAAAGAAAAGGAAAGGAAGGAAGGAAAAGAAAGAAGAGAGAGAGAAAGAAAAGAAAGAAAGAAAGAAGAAAAAGAAAGATAGATAGATATGATAGATAGATAGATAGATAGATAGATAGATAGATAGATAGATAGATAGATAGATAGATAGATAGATAGATAGATAGATAGATGATAGATAGATAGATAGATAGATAGATAGATAGATAGATAGATAGATAGATAGATAGATAGATAGATATGGATGGATAGATATGGATGAATAGATATGGGTGGGTGGGTGGGTGGGTGGATGATAGATAGGATAGATGGATGGATGGATGGATGGATGGATGGATGGATGGATGGATGATAGATGGATGGATGGATGGATGGATGGATGGATGGATGGATGGATGGATGGATGGATGATAGATAGGATAGATGGATGGATGGATGGATGGATGGATGGATAGATAAATAGATGATAGATAAATAGATGATCGATAGATAGATAGATAGATAGATAGATAGATAGATAGATAGATAGATAGATACATAGAGATGGATGGATGGATAGATAAATAGATGATAGATAAATAGATGATAGATAAATAGATAGATAGATAGATAGATAGATAGATAGATAGATAGATAGATAGATAGATAGATAGATAGATAGATAGATAGATAGATATGGATGGATAGATATGGATGAATAGATATGGATGGATAGATATGGATGAATAGATATGGGTGGGTGGGTGGGTGGGTGGATGATAGATAGGATAGATGGATGGATGGATGGATGGATGGATGGATGGATGGATGGATGGATGGATGGATGGATGGATAGATGATAGATGGATGGATGGATGGATGGATGGATGGATGATAGATAGATAGATAGATAGATAGATAGATAGATAGATAGATAGATAGATAGATAGATAGATACATAGAGATGGATGGATGGATAGATAAATAGATGATAGATAAATAGATGATAGATAGATAAATAGATGATAGATAGATAGATAGATGATAGATAGATAGATAGATGATAGATAGATAGATATGGAGAGAGAGAGAGAGAGAGAGAGAGAGAGAGAGAGAGAGAGAGAGAGAGAGAGAGAGAGAGAGAGAGAGAGAGATGTAGGTAGTATATGTATATGTGACTAAAGGTTTCTGGGATTATTTCTGGTGCTAACACGTTTCATGGTCTGAAAAAGTTTGAAACCCCCTGCTTGATGTGAAGAGTAAGTTGACTTGTCCTTGGAAAGATAATTGAAAATCAGATGGAAATATCAAACAACTTCAAGTCTCTTTTTAAATGACAAAATCTCTCCTCCTCACAGGTACGGTGATGCCGTGAACAAGAACTTAGTGGTGGGCACGCTGGCTTGGCCCACGCCATGGGTCATAGTGATCGGGTCCTTCTTCTCTACCTGTGGAGCAGGATTGCAGAGCCTCACTGGAGCTCCGCGTCTCCTTCAAGCAATTGCCAAAGATAACATCATTCCATTCCTCAGGGTTAGTCCATTTTTTTTACGAGCGAAAGTTGGGATAATTTGATGCATAGAACTAGAGGATGCAGCAACTCCTAGGAAAAAAGAGATTCTATAGTGCATGTTTGATCTTGAGAATTTGCTTTTGAAAAATGTGTAATTGGCATGAAAATAACCCAAATGCTGAACAGATAGCAAACGGGAGACCATTTGCAGGAAAAGCTCCAGGATTGCTATTCCTCCGAGCCAAATTAATTTTGTAACTAGACATCACATACAGATTTTGCAAGATAATATATTTCTGACTTGAAGTCTGTAGAGATTCTCAGTCATCCAGGTCATGGTTGTCCCAAAGGTGCTTTTTCAGGAGGCAACTGGACTTTCTTGTTTTTTTCTTTTGAAGATGTTTCGCTTCTCATCCAAGAAGCTTCTTCAGCTCTGACAGGATGGTGGGGAATGGAAGGATTTATATTCCTTGCAGATAGCTGGTCATTTACATCCTTTTAGAAGGTCGTTGAAGCACTTGGAGGTTTATCTGTGTCCTCAGGGTCACCTAAGTAGTGCAAATGGTTCCTGTAGTGTGCAATTTTTTCCTCTGGAAATCCATTCCTACTCCCACACCATTCCAAGGGTGTTCATCCCAAATTGTATAGCTAAAAGTCTGTAGAGATTGTCAGTCATCCAAGGTCATGGTCGTCCCAAAGGTACTATTAGCTGTACAATTTGGGATGAACACCAGTAATGGGTTCACTTACCTTTGCTACCGGTTCGGAAACGGGAGCACGTGGGTGCGCGCACAATGCTTCTGCGCATGCACAGAGCGTTTTTGATAATGTCGGGGCAGGTGGGCAGAGCCTCCAGCCACCGCTACCAGTTCACCGAACCAGTGCGAACTGGTAGCAACCCACCATCGATGAACACCCTTTGAATTGTGTGGGTGTAGGAATAGAGTTCCAGAGAAAAATTGCAGACTATAGGAACCGGGAGCACTACTATAGGAGACTATAGGAACCGGGAACCGGGAGCACTACTCAGGTGACCCTGAGGAACCGAGGTGGCGCAGTGGTTAAATGCAGCTACTGCAGGCTACTCCAGCTGACTGCTAGTTCAGCAGTTCAGCTGTTCAAATCTCACTGGCTCAAGGTTGACTCAGCCTTCCATCCTTCTGAGGTCGGTAAAATGAGGACCCAGATTGTTGGGGGCAGTATGCTGAACTCTGTAAACCGCTTAGAGAGGGCTGTAAAGCACTAGGAAGCGGTATATAAGTCTAAGTGCTATTGCTATTGCTACCCTGAGGACACAGATAAACCTCCAAGTGCTTCAGCGGCCCTCTAAAAAGATGCAAATGACCAGCTGTCTGCAAGGAATATAAATCCTTCCATTCCCCATTTCTTCAGAGCTGAAGAAGCTTCTTGGATGAGAAGCTAAAGGTCTTCAAAGAAAAAAACCAGAAAGTCCAGTTGCCTCCTGAAAAAAGCACCTTTGGGACGGTTCTGGCTTGAAGGCACTTCAACGTCAATCTCCAGGAAGCTGTTATAAGTTCTCTACAGTTTGTGACCGTCTGACTTACAACAGCTTTAATTCTGAACTTAATTTCCAGTACTTCTCCTGAGTCCCAGATATGCTTAAGCTGGCTGGGAAAGAGAAAAAAAAATTATAGTCCGGTGTTGGAAGTCATGGTGTGAATGGGGACAGATGCTGACCTCTTGCAATCAGAAAGCTGTTTCTCTGTCATTTGGACCGGTTTTCTGTCAAAACGTCAGCACCATATGCTGGATTTAAGTGGCTTTGCTAGACTATGTTCTCGTTGAGGCTGAGCTAAAGGCTGCGAGACAATTAACTCCTGAAACTGAGGCCAAGGGACGTTGTCGTACTCCTGAGTATGAAACTAATTCTCATCTGAATTATAACTAAATCTCATCGGAATTGAGCCGAGGTGGCGCAGCGGTTAGAGTGCAGTACTGCAGGCCACTTTAGCTGACTGTGATCCGCAGGTCAGTGGTTCAAATCTCACCGGCTCAAGGTTGACTCAGCCTTCCATCCTTCCGAGGTAGGTAAAATGAGGACCCAGATTGTTGGGGGCAATATATAAATATTCATTGCTTACTGGTGTAAACCGCTTAGAGACTGCTTACACTGTGAGGCGGTATATAAGTCTCACTAATAAATAAAATCTGCCTGTGGTACCAAAGGAAGAATAGAGGACACAGATCTTTCTTTCAGAAGTGTGGAAGAAGCAACTGTTTTGACCAAACGGGAGATGAACCCAACCGGTTCCTCATGAACGGTGCTCAAGTGAATCATCACGAAAGGATGATATACAAAATATTTTTGTTCTTCAGTCTCTGTTTCTCTCTCCTCCCCCGCCCCACTGCCCCTTTTTTTAAACAGGTGTTTGGCCACGGAAAGGCAAATGGAGAACCAACTTGGGCTCTTCTGCTGACAGCCCTGATAGCCGAACTTGGCATCCTAATTGCCTCCCTCGATATGGTGGCCCCAATTCTTTCGATGTAAGTTTGCAAGATGTTGGTTTTTAGATGTAGGGGTCGCAGGGGTGAAATCCAGCAGGTTCTGACAGGTTCTGGAGAACCGGTAGCGGAAATTTTGAATGGTTTGGAGAACCGGCAAATACCACCTCTGGCTGGCCCCACAGTGGGGAGGGAATGGGGATTTTGCAGTATCCTTCCCCTGGAGTGGGGTGGGAATGGGGATTTTGCAGTATCCTTCCCCCGGAGTGGGAAGGGATTGGGGATTTTGCAGTATCCTTCCCTGGAGTGGGGAGGGATTGGGGATTTTGCAGTATCCTTCCCCTGGAGTGGGGAGGGAATGGAGGTTTTGCAATATCCTTCCCCTGGAGTGGGGAGGGAATGGGGATTTTGCAGTATCCTTCCCCTGGAGTGGGGAGGGATTGGGGATTTTGCAGTATCCTTCCCCCTGGAGTGGGAAGGGATTGGGGATTTTGCAGTATCCTTCCCCTGGAGTGGGGAGGGATTGGGGATTTTGCAGTATCCTTCCCCTGGAGTGGGGAGGGATTGGGGATTTTGCAGTATCCTTCCCCTGGAGTGGGGAGGGATTGGGGATTTTGCAGTATCCTTCCCTGGAGTGGGGAGGGATTGGGGATTTTGCAGTATCCTTCCCTGGAGTGGGGAGGGAATGGAGATTTTGCAGTATCCTTCCCCTGCCACGCCCACCAAGCCAAACCACACCACGCCCACAGAACCGGTAGTTTTAAAAAAATTGGATTTCACCATTGGTAAGTGGGGGGGACTTTTGGCCTTCTGACAAAGCACACCATCCATGGTCCAGCTTTGTAATTCCATGGAAGTCTTCTCCTTTGAGCTGAGTTGAAAATTTTGAAAGTTTTGTCCCGGAGATGGAGTGGAGATGGAAGAGGTTAAAATAGCCTCTCTTCTCTTTCACTCTTGGAGAAGCTCAGAATGTTTTTACGGGGTGATGTAGCTTAAATTTTTGGAATATGATTGGAACTAAGATGAGAATACACTACCGGACCATTGGTGAGAGTTTGAGTTTCCAACTTCTAGAAGATACCTAGAAGATTGCTCCCAAAGGTGCTTTTCCAAAGACCCAAATTTTCCAATTTCCCAAGAAATTGGGCTTTCTTGGCTTTTTTTTCCCCTTGAATAGGAAAAAAACAAGAAAGTCCAGTGGCTTTTGGAAAAGCGCCTTTGGGATAACCATGACTTGGATAATTGAGAATCTCCATAGACATCCAGAAGATTGCTCATTCTTTATCATTTCTGGCCCTGTGGAGAAGGAATGATAAGGCTTGCACTGATGCATCTGGAGGAATCTAGGCTGAAGAAACTTGATATAAACACTAAGAAACTTTTTGATGCCAGTAGCTTAAAAAAACAAAAAAACTGGAATTTAAAAATGACTGAGAACTTGAGTGAAGGCCAACATTTCATTAGATGTCAGCCTTCTCACACAAAATCTCTCGACAGCTCATGCCATAACTCTGATGTTCGTGAGATATGGCAGCCTTGTGAGATTTCAGACCTTATTACTAGATTTTGCTTTATTAAAGACAAATATTACTTAATATCTGTGGCATATAGGCTGTTCTGAGTCACTTGGTCTAGTGGCTGCTCAATTGCAAAGGGACATCAGTTATATTGAAGAAACAACTAGGGACATTCTCAGTAGGTTTCTGAATGTTTCCTGGGATACACTTTAAAAGTACCACAAAATGTTGCAGTCAAAATAAGAAGTGGATTGCGTATTTTGATTCTTTCGGGGCCCTATTGCAGAAGACAATTTTTGACTGCCACCTAGCGTTGATTCTGATACATCACTGTTAAACCCAAGGAATCTTGTCTATTATTGCCGTTATTTCTCATGTAGTTATTACTCGTTATTGTTGTGACAGTCTTCGAACCAATCTAATATTCGGTAACTTAGAAGGCTTTTTCATTCTTCTTTGTTTTCCTTTCCTGCATTTTCACGGGAAGGGTATGTTAACGAAAGTCAAGATGCTGCCACAGTAATGTGGTGGAAGCTTCGTTGGGTTTTTTAAGTCCATCACACGTGGAAAATGAGTTTGTTCTTTCTCCTCAGGAGGAGCTAAGATGAAGGACAGGCAGCAACGGCTGTAAAGAGCTCCTCCAAAAGTAAATTAGGTTTTTCTTTTTTTTAATCTATATATAAATATTTTTATATTTTTAACTCATTTTTAATCTATTTTCTAGATTAAAAATGAGTTAAAAATATAAAAATACTTATATATAGATTTAAAAAAAAGAAAAACCTAATTTACTTTTGGAGGAGCTCTTTACAGCCGTTGCTGCCTGTCTTTTACCGGACTTTTACAAAAGCACATATAGTGTGGCTACCATTTGTTTTAGATGCATTTTTATTGCCATCTTGGCATTTCTGACTATACCCTTCCCGAAATCCCGGCTGCAAATAGTGCATAGCAGGAGTTGCTACAATAAGATGCCCCAGAAAGCAAAACGATGTTCAAATGAAATTCAGAATGAAGAAATGGGCAACTGCCAACTTTCATGCACTGATCTTCTCTCCTCTTTCGTCCTCTTTGCCACCCCAAATTAGGTTTTTTCCTAATGTGTTACCTGTTTGTCAACCTGGCCTGCGCGGTGCAGACTCTCTTAAGAACTCCAAACTGGCGGCCCAGATTTAAGTATTACCACTGGTAAGAGTTTTTGGAGTAAATGAGCTAGCAGGAGAGTTGCTTCTAAAATTGTCTTCCTGATCATGAGATGTTATGAGTCAAAAGCCCGAAACACTTGAGAATTTGTGAAACCAGAAGTGCTTGGAAAATCTCTCTTAGCCTATTATGCTTTTCTAGCCTGGTTTCATACCTTATTGTGTCATATTAGCAATAGCAATAGCACTTAGACCAGGGGTGGCCAAACTATGGTTCTTTGAGGACCGAAGAGCCAGACTGCTGTGGTAGCTAGTGAAGGTATTGGATTAGGAACTGGGAGACCTAGGTTCTAGACCTTGTACCCAACCCAGCCATGATAGCAATAGAAATAGCACTTGGACTTATATACCGCTTCACAGTGCCTTACAACCCTCTCTAAGCGGTTTACAGAATCAGCCTATTGCCCCCAGCAATCTGGGTCCCCATTTTACCGACCTCGGAAGGATGGAAGGCTGAGTCAACCTTGAGCCGGTGAGTTTTGAACCGCTGACCTGCGGATCACAGTCAGCTAAAGTGGCCTGCAGTACTGCACTCTACCCGCTGCGCCACCTCGGCTCAATTCGGATGAGATTTAGTTATAATTCAGGTGAGAATTAGTTTCATACTCAGGAGTACGACAACGTCCCTTGGCCTCAGTTTCAGAAGTTATTGTCTTGCAGCCTTTAGCTCAGCCTCAATGAGAACATAGTCTAGCACAGTGATGGCGAACCTTTTTTTCCTCGGGTGCCAAAAGCGTGTGCGTGCGCGGTATCGCACACACGCGAGTGCCCACATCCATAATTCAATGCCTGGGATGGGTGAAAACGGCCTCCTCTGCCCCCCCACCCGGAAGCCCTCTGGAGGCCGGAAATGGCCCATTTCCTGACTTCCGGTGGGCCCAGTAGGCTTCCCTGGAACCTGGGGAGGGCGAAAATGCCCTCTCCCGCCTCCCGGAGGCCCTCCGGAAGCCAAAAACGCCCTCCCAGAGTCTCCGCGTGAGCCGAAAGTCAGCTGGCCGGTGTGCACATGCGCGTTGGAGCTAAGCTAGGACAACGGCTCGCGTGCCGGTAGATATGGCTCTGCGTGCCACCTGTGGCACGCGTGCCATAGGTTCGCCATCACTGGTCTAGCAAAACCACTTAAATCCAGCATATGGTGCTGACCTTTTTGACAGAAAACTGGTCCAGAGAAACAGCTTTCTGATTGCAAGAGGTCAGCATCTGTCCCCATTCACACCATGACTTCCAACACCGGACTATAATATTTTTTGAGTCAACCTTGAGCCTGGTGAGATTTGAACTGCCAAATTGCAGGCAGCCGGCAGTCAGCAGAAGTGGCCAGCAGTACTGCACTCTACCCAGTGCACCACCGTGGTTCATTGATATTGATAATATCTGCAACCTGGATACGTAAATAAACGGTTGCACAGATTGCAAAATCTTGCATTGCTAGCAACACAGGTTCTCTGGAATCTTTTCCAGTTGTCATTCTTCAAGAAATACTTGCATGTACAAAACCAGCCCTAAAATACCCTAATAACATTCTGAGTTTTTATTTTCTTAGGGCCCTGTCCTTCTTAGGGATGAGTATCTGCCTGGCCCTGATGTTCATCTCCTCCTGGTATTACGCGTTAGTGGCCATGCTCATTGCTGGCATGATCTACAAGTACATTGAGTATCAAGGGTAAGTAAATTTATAATGAAAGTCATTTGATTTAAGGTAGATGGAGGGATAAAATTGTAAAACTGGGCATCTGAGCCCCAACTGGTTCCATCTAGACCAGGGCTGTGAAACCCGTGGGCCGAATGCGTCATGCGCTGGCCACGCCCACGCCCAATTTAGTGAAGGGGGAAAAGTCGCGATACGTCACGTGACGATGCCGTGACAATGCCAGTTTGACACACCTGATCTAGACCATGGATGTCCAACCTTGGCAACTTTAAGGCTTGTGGGCTTTACCTTCTAAAATTCCCCAGCCAACAGGAAATTGAAGTCCACAGGTTTTAAAGTTGCCAAGGTTGGACACTCCTGATCTAGACATTTTGAAACTCCAGGTTCCTCAAGGTGTTGCAAAAGGGCAAAAGGGCATTCTAAGATTTATATCTAGACAGCAAGAGACTTGCGAAGCCCTTGGTGCTGTCTGAACTTGCTTGTTCTCTTGCAGACATTTCATTACTTGACTATCTAATATCATCAGTGTGAGTGAGTGTGGGGTTTGCTGCTTCTTTATATATAATAGCTTGCCCTGTCAGCATTGGTGGGGATGTGAAGGCATTTGCTTGAATTGGTGCTTCCCTGGAAATAATGTGTCCATAGGGGGAATGGGAGCTAGCCCTTTGGAACATTAGAACCCCCAAGATAGGTAGTTCAGGATTTTGAATAGTCACTTAGTGACCAGTCATAAGTTGAGGACTATCACCTGTATTGGATCTCTGAAAAAGAATAGTGTCCTGAATTGACAGGAGCAAAGGATCAGAATAATCTTATGTTGCAGCAGAGGTGGGTTTCAGCAGGTTCTGACCAGTTCTGGAGAACCGGTAGCGGAAATTTTGAGTAGTTCGGAGAACCGGTAAATACCACCTCTGGCTGGCCCCGCCCCCATCTATTCTCTGCCTCCCGAGTCCCAGCTGATCGGGAGGAAATGGGGATTTTGCAGTAACCTTCCCCTGGAGTGGGGAGGGAATGGAGATTTTGCAGTATCCTTCCCCTGCCATGCCCACCAAGCCACGCCCACCAAGCCACACCACACCCACCAAGCCACGCCCACAGAACGGTAGTAAAAAAATTGAAACCCACCACTGTGTTGCAGCATAGATTTATTCAATCCTAAACACAAGAATCTGGTCAACTAAAGTTGAGTACTAAATTGGCTGCAGATAAGGGTCATTGGAATTCAGGAGGGCTTGGACTTGGACTCTTTGTGGCAATGTAATGACTCTAAGCTGATGATGCATTTAACACCACCCCCAGCTCTGTCTGCTCTTCTCCTACAATTCTGACGCTCTTTTTTTTTTTTTACTAGGGCAGAAAAGGAATGGGGCGATGGGATTCGGGGCCTCTCTCTAAGCGCTGCCCGGTACGCTTTGCTGAGATTGGAAGAAGGTCCTCCCCATACCAAGAACTGGAGGTGGGTTCTTTCAATTTAATATAAATGTTATGTAGTTGTTGTTGTTTTTCCCCATGGGGAAGTTAATGCATTCCCGACTTCGTCATCGCTTCTCTGTGATTCAGAATTAGATAGTCAACTTCTCTTTTGGGGGCTGGTTTTTCTGCAGTTGCTGAACTTTGAGGTACTCTGAAGTCGTAAGAATATAAGTACGGAAAGGGAATTGCTGGAATCACAGAATATTTGCAGCACAAATAGAATGTCTTTCATAGTGTCTCAGGGTACTTAAAAATCAAACCAGTGTGCTGTCTGCCTTGGATTATGCTGTGACCAAACCTTCTGCGTGAAACAAATTGCAATGAGCCAAAACGAGCCTGGGGCAAAACACTGAAATTTCTTGAACTCTCTTGGGAACAGACAGAAGAGCCAGTCCTCTGCAGAGTGGCTTACTTTATTCCAGTTTGTTGTTGGAGGGCATGACCTCTGTCTCTCAAAATTCACCTTCCTTTCCTTCCTTCTTAGGCCCCAACTGTTGGTGCTGCTGAAGCTGGATGAGGATTTGCATGTGAAATACCCCAGACTCTTGACATTCGCATCACAGCTCAAAGCCGGGAAGGGGTTGACCATTGTAGGGACTGCCATACAAGGCAACTTTCTGGAAAGTTATGGAGAAGCTCAGGCGGCTGAGCAGGTGAGGCTCGGCGAAACCAGGTGTGCAGGATTCTGTCTTCTGGAATCTTGGACCAAAAGGTTTATAACACAACACTTCCTTCCACCAAAATGAAAATTCAATGGCAGATCAACCAACCACCCTCATAAATTTTATATGAACTCCTCTTTCAGCATTCCAAAACATTCATTATGTGTGCAGTAGCTAAATTTTGTGTTGCTGCGATGAAAGCAAGATGTCATTGGTTAAAGACATGTTTATTTTTGTTTTAAACATTACATAATAATTATTATTATTATTATAACAGAGTTGGAAGGGACCTTGGAGGTCTTCTAGTCCAACCCCCTGCTTAGGCAGGAAACCCTGCACTACTTCAGACAAAGGGTTATCCAACATCATCTTAAAAACTTCCAGGGTTGGAGCATTCACAACTTCTGGAGGCAAGCTATTCCACAGATTAATTGTTCTAACTGTCAGGAAATTTCTCCTCAGTTCTAAGTTGCTTCCCTCCTTGATTAGTTTCTACTCATTGCTTCTTGTTCTACCCTCAGGTGCTTTGGAGAATAGCTTGACTCCCTCTTCTTTGTGGCAACCCCTGAGATATTGGAACACTGCTATCATGTCACCCCTGGTCCTTCTTTTCATTAAACTAGACATACTCAGTTCCTGCAACCGTTCTTCATATGTTTTGGGTTGGATACGTCTTAACTAATTAATTGCGGGGGATATATAATTTTTATTTGTCAGAAATAAAACTGACAAAGCTACTGCAGCCAGATTTATTAATATTGTAAGATGAGTATTTTAAATTCATCTAGGAACTGCCACAGGTACAGTATGTGTGGTATAATTTCAGAGAGCAAAGGCGAACAAGCTTCTATTAATTGATTCTGCTACCACACTTGGAATACTGCGTCCAGTTCTGGTCACCACGAGACAAAAAATGATGTTTGAGACCCTAAAAAGAATGCAGAGAAGAGCAGCAAAGATGATTAGGGGATTGGAGGCTAAACCATGCAATGAATAATTGAGGGAACTAAGTACTGTATGTTTAGTCTGACGAAGAGAAGGACTACGGGTGATATAGCAATAGCACTTAAGACTTATATACCGCTTCACAGTGCTTTACAGCCCTCTCTAAGTGGTTTACAGACTCAGCCTATTGCCCCCAACAATCTGGGTCCTCATTTTACCCACCTTGGAAGGATGGAAGGCTGAGTCAACCTTGATCCTGGTGAGATTCGATCTGCCAAAACTGCTGGCAGCCGGTGATCAACAGAAGTAGCCTGCAGTACTGCATTCTAACCACTGCGCCATCATGGCTCTTATCTTATCTTAGCAGTCTTCCACAGGAGCTGTCACAGAGAAGAGAGGTCAACTGATTCTCCAAAAGACCTCTGAGCAGGATAAGAAGTAATGGGTGGAAATCCATTAAAGAGAGATGCAACCTAGAATTAAGGAGACATTTCCTGACAGTGAGAACAATTAATCAGTGGAATAGCGTACTTCCAGAAGTTGTGGTTGCTCCATTACTGGAGATTTTACTGGACAGCCATTTGTCCATAGGATCTCCTCCTTGAGCAGGGGATTGGACAAGAAGACCTCCAAGGTCCCTATTATTCTAGGTTCTACATTCTAATATCATGAGTACAATTCACTTCATTGAGGGGTCTTTGTGTAATCTGCATTCAATTTAGTCTCTTCCCACCCTATTGTGACTAAATAAATACCGTATTTTTTGGAGTATAAGAAGCACCTTTTTACCCCCCAAAAGAGGGTGAAAACTTGGGTGTGTCTTATACACCAAATGTAGCTCCACCCAGCCACCCCCACCCTTTGGCCTCTGCCTCCCAGCAATTTATCTCCTTGTAGCAAACAGCGCAGAGCCTGGTTAACACAAGCAATTGATTATTGGCCTCCCGACCAGCAGCTGATTGAAGCTGCATGCAGGCCCACGTGCTAAAATGAAAGTGAAACTAAAACTGCAAGGAGGCAGAGACAGAATTTTATTTTCTTGTGCTAATTAGTTGCTGAAACTGGATGCAAGGAGGTAAGTCAATAACTATAAATGTCTATAGAATGTTCAAATTATTAGACTTATTTTTTAAAGACTGCTTTATTATTGTTCTAGACAACTTAACAAAATGAAGAAGCTTTTTAAAATAAATGCTTGATCTGAAGAGGCCCAGTGCTATTGTATCTTCTTTTAAATAGCAGAGAATAATGTATACTTCAAGAAAGCCACATCAATTTTAACAGCATCTGTACAAGTATAATCTGAAATGTAACAGTGTCCTGTTTAGTATTAAGATAAGGCAGCTGAGTTAAACTCTGACTTAGTCATGTTTGGAGTAGATCTATTTAAATAATTGGGAGGAGTTAGTGTGACTACATTTAAGAAAATTTTCTGGCATTAATATATTGCCATAATGTACGTTTCTCCATTTCTTTGCTATTTCTATGGGTCAGGCACACATGCACAGAAATACACAGCAAACAGTGTATATCATCTGTACTGTTTGCTGTTTGGCAAATTGCTGGGAAGCAGAGGCCTTTTTTCCTTGTTTTCCTCCCCCAAAACTAAGGTGCGTCTTATACTCCGAAAAATATGGTAGTCTTCTTTAAACATACATGGGTTTAAAATCTCTGCACCAGTGGTCATGTGGATGCCGACAGGTATTTTCTAAAATGCAGTTTGATTTATCATCTGTAAAAGGGACAGATCTTTGTGTTTTTAATGGTCATCTGGCCAGCTTCCCATAACGATGACCCTTGGATCTCCTTGGTTGTCTTCCAGACCATCAAGAATATGATTGAGATTGAGAAGGTCAAAGGATTTTGCCAAGTTGTTGTGGCTAATAAAGTCCGTGATGGCATTTCCCACTTGATACAGTCCTGTGGATTGGGTGGCATGAAGCACAACAGTGTGGTTTTGGGATGGCCCTATGGCTGGAGGCAGAGTGAAGATTCTAGAGCTTGGAAAACCTTCATAGGTAAGTTCAAAGGATGTTGGTTAGCATTCTTCTTGGTTTGTTTCCCTTCTCAAGCATGACTCAAGCATTGTTTCCCATGGTGAATAGTAGAGTGTGTAAAACCAATTATTTAGAATTCGAAACAAGGCTATTCTGCTGCTCAAAAGGACTGTGATACTGTTGTGGGTTTGCAAGGATTTCTGTTGAAAACTCTGGTTTGGATGGATTTTAATCTGACTAAAAAATCCCGCCTGCCCGTAAAAAGAGTTTCTGTATGTTGAATTCTTCCTAAGTCTTCTGTATCCTTTCTTATTTCATCCTTTCTTAATAGTCTTCTATTTCTCAAGGAACAAAGGGGCACAGAATGATCTTGGGATACTATGGCCAAAATCCAACAAAGGGCTGTTCTCAGTTTCAGCCTATGTCAATTATTATCAGTTTATGTGGACTTTTACAATTTTATTTTTAAGAACTGTGAAAGTACTGTTTTTTATCGTTAGGATATTAGTTTGAGTAACTCAGATTTGTCAACATGGATTGACTTGCAATGATAGATCAGAGTTTCTTTGGGATTCCAGACAAGATCTTCACTTAGATTTCCCAAATATTTCTTTTGTCCTAGAATTATACTCTTCCTGATTAATACCATTGCCAATTTAAAATTCATGCAATGTTGTTTTTCTATCTTTAAACTATTAGTTACGTTTATAGCAATATAGCAATAGCACTTTTCTTATATACCGCTTCATAGTGCTTTACAGCACTCTCTAAGCGGTTTACAGAGTTCAGCATATTGCCCCCAACAATCTGGGTCCTCATTTTACCGACCTCGGAAGGATGGAAGGCTGAGTCAACCTTGAGCCTAGTGAGATTTGAACAGCTGAACTGTTGAACTAGCAGTCAGCCTGCAATGGCTGCATTTAACCACTGCACCACTTCAGCTCTTACCTACTATACTGTTTTTTGTTCTATTTGTTTGGAGGCAATGCACCAAAATTCTTCAGGCCTTTTACCTACCTCTTAAGTTTGTGCAACCTACTTGTCACTCTGTACTCAACGGGGGGCAGGGGGTGACCATTTCCTTCCAGTTCTGTCCTTCTTCCAGTAATCTCAACCAGTCAGGGATCATATCTACTGTATATATACTATTAACACTCTCGTATCTGATTGTTTGTAATCTTCAGTGGGACAAAATGGTACATTGTTAATAATTTTAAAATCAACATATCTCAGATGAGCTAACTTATAGAATGTGTCCAAAATCTAGGCGCATGCCTCCCGTGGCATTGAAATGGCAAAGTTGTGGCTGCTTCAGAGCTACTGCGCTGTCACGATTAGTGACAATCATTTCCAATGCTCCCTACTAGCTTTCTACAAGGAACACTGGGGAAGCCAGCAGGAAATCAGAAGTCTCTCTTCATTCCACTTCGTTTTGCCCACCCATTCACGGTGATTCTGTTTCTCTGTATATATAAGGAAATACGTCTAAAACAATGACCAATGCATAGCGGGTTGTCTAGCATGAGATATAATTAAAGTCCAGTTCTGCAGCCAACCAGATTCGACTCTCAGCAACAATGTCTTTCCTCTTTTTTTAAATTTCAGACACCGTCCGTTGCACAACTGCAGCCCACCTTGCCTTGCTTGTGCCGAAAAATGTGTCCTTCTATCCCAGCAATCATGAACGTTACAATGAAGGGAACATCGACGTGTGGTGGATCGTGCACGATGGAGGCATGTTGATGCTGCTTCCATTTCTCCTCAAACAGCATAAAGTAAGAATGCTTTTCATCCTTCTGTCTCCTAGTCCAACCCCCTCCTCAAGCAGGAGATCATGTACTACTTGTATGTATTTCTTGGATTACATTTCCAAAAAAAGAAACTCCTTTTTATTGTAATTAGAGAAGTTGGTGATTTATTTATTTATTTATTAGTGACATTTATATACCGCCTCACAGTTCAAGCACTCTCTAAGCGGTTTACACCAGTAAGCAATGTATATTTACATTGCCACCAACAATCTGGGTCCTCATTTTACCTACCTCGGAAGGATGGAAGGCTGAGTCAACCTTGAGCCGGTGAGATTTGAACTGCTGACCTGCGGATCATAGTCAGCTAAAGTGGCCTGCAGTACCCCACTCTAACTGCTGCGCCACCTCGGCTCTTAAATTTGATTTCTTGATTTCTTCCTCATAAAGTGACCAGACTAGATACCTTACTCATCCATGTGGCCCACAGTTCAGATGATTGATGTGGGTACCCTGTGGGTGGGGAATTGGGAACAATATGTGACCTGTGACTCACATACCTGTGCAAAGAGGCATTTCATGGAAATGTTGGTGTTTACTAAATGCTGATCAGTTTGTAGTCTTGTTCTTGCTTACATACAAATATATATACAGGATATATAGAAAGAGGTATATTTTAGTTATTTAGTTAGGGTTTTTTTATTTCCTGCCTTTATTATTTTTATAAATAACTCAAGGTAGCTAACCAGGGGTGGGCTGCTGGGGGTTCTCAGGGGTTCGGGAGAACCTCTAGCTAAGATTCTGTGCAGTTTGGAGAACCCCCAAATCCCACTCCTGACTGGTCCCGCCCTCCCCTCCCAGGAGTCCCCACATGGCCCATTTTGGATGCAGGTAAGTGCAGGGTGTGCGTGGAGGCTCAGGGAGGGCGAAAAACGGGCCTACCGGAAGTTCGGGAAGGCCAGAAACTGGCCCATTTCTGGCCTGCAGAGGGCCTCCCGAGCCTGGGAAGGCTGTTTTTGCCCTCCCAGAGGCTTGAGGAAAGCCTCCGGAGCCCGGGGAGGGCAAACCCCCCACCTGCCGTGGTGCAGGAGGCCGACTAGGCCACGCCCACCATGACCACGCCCACCCAGCAACCAGGCAGAGAACCCCTTGCTAAAATTTTTGAAGCCCACCCCTGTAGCTATCATATCCAACACACCTTCCTCCTCCTATTTTTCCCACAGCAACAACCTTGTGAAGTGAGTTGGGCTGAGAGTGTATGAATGGCCCTAAGACACCCAGCTGGCTTTCATGGCTAAGATGGGACTTGAACTCACGGTCTCTCACTTTCTAGCCTGGTTCCTTAAACACCAGGCCAAACTGTCTCTCTCTCTCTCTCTCTCTCTCTCTCTCATGCCGTTTATGGGCCTGCATATATTTGCACAATTGGATGAACCTGTCAAATAACCCTTGTATAAAAGCATGCTTTCCCAACTTCGTTGAACTCTGCAGAACGGACTGAACGTTTCTGAGAGGATAGAGTTTTTCCCTCTACAGGTTTGGCGAAAGTGCAAAATGCGAATTTTCACCGTGGCCCAGATGGACGACAACAGCATCCAAATGAAGAAAGATCTGGCGGTCTTCCTTTACCACCTCCGAATCGAGGCTGAAGTAGAAGTGGTGGAAATGGTAATGGACTTCTCCTGTCCTTCAGGGGCTGGTCTATGTATTGCGAGCCTGGTTCCAACATGGTCTTTTCCCTTCCTTTAGCAAAACAGTGACATCTCAGCCTACACTTACGAGCGGACCTTGATGATGGAACAGAGATCTCAAATGCTGAGGCAGATGCGGCTGACCAAAACAGAAAGAGAGAGGGAGGTATGTCTTCTAATCACCATTGCAAAATGATGGTGGAGTGACCATCAGTTGGGTTCCAGATGTGGTTATGTTTGAAGCAAGGATGGCAAAATGAACAGGCTGTAGGATTTTCTATAGGCAGCTAGGACAAGCCATGGAGGAGTAAAAAGGATGTCCTGCATTGTGAGATGTTGTAAATCCTTGTACAAAATTATATATAACAATAAGCCACTCTGACCTGGTACCCCATATGAAACCCAATCCTGCCCCTGTGATAAGGTTACCACAAAAAACACAGCTCATGTTTAAATGTCTATGGGGATTCTCAGTCATTGTTGTGACCCGCCAGCAGCCTGTGCAGCTGATAGCGGATCCCGTCTGAGACGAGACCGATGAGGTGATGCGCAAGCGGCTTGTGCAGCTGGCACCCAAGTCGGACAGTGAGGAGGCTGGCGAGGACTTGGTGCCAGAGGCAGAGGTTCAGCCAGGGCCTTCGGAACCTCCAGCACCTCACATCAGTGATGAGGAAGAAGAGGAGGAGGAGCCTCTTCTTAATGCATGGGCACGCAGAGCTGCCAAAAGGCAGAAATGGCTACTCAGGAGAAGGTCTCCTCTGGAGTAGGCTTGGGGCTAATTGGCCACTCCCCAAGCCTACTTAAGGAATGACAAAGACGGAAAAAACTCTGCAGGAAGAAACTCGTTTGATAGTTTGTTCTTTCGTGTGACTCTTGTTTGGAAAATCTCTGCTCGGCTTATCTGTTTTGGCTTACTTCTTGTGGATTGATTCCAGGCATCTTGCCAACTTTTGTAAGCTTCCTGAGATATCCAGGACTAATTGCTTATTTTTGCTTTATGACTTTATGGACTTATCCCAGCTGTTAATGCCATATAATTAACAGCTGGTTTTTTCAAGTAAAGACTGCTTTAAGATTTGTTTCTGTGTGAACACTACTAAGCCAGTTTATTAGTAGTGGTTAATCAATTAAATATAGGTTTGAACAAACTGCGTGTGTGCTATGTTTTCTCTGGTCCGTAGCTGGGGCAGAACAGTCATCCAAGTCATTGTTGTCCCAAAGGTGTTTTTCAAGAGGCAACTGGACTTTCTGGTTTTTCTTTGAAGACATTTTGCTTCTCATCCAAGAAGCTTCTTCAGCTCTCAATGTCTTGGATGAGAAGCATAAGATAAAGGGGGGATGGAAGAAAAAGCAATCCAGAACTAAAATAAAGCAATAAGATAAATATAAGAAATGTGTATAAATATGAAATGAATGTATAAAAGATTGAAATGAGATGATAAATATGTGAAATGTCCATATGGAAATACAATTTTTAAAAAACTTTTTTTTTAAAAATAAAAAATAAATAAATAAATATTTCCAACTGGAATAGTGGCAGACTGTCCTTTGGACTGTCCATTTCCCACCATTTGTTCTTCTAGGCTCAGCTGGTGAAAGACAGACATTCGATCGTAAGATTAGAGAGCCTTTACTCCGATGAGGAAGATGAAGGGGAAGCAATCCCAGAAAAGATCCAGATGACCTGGACAAAAGCTAAACATGACTCTGAGAAACAAATCGGAAATAATGTGGTAGAGAACTTCAGAGAACTTATCAGTCTTAAACCGTAAGCATACAAGACCTGTGCTGGAATGAAAACTCTGCTGTTTTTACTTTGACCCAAATCCTTCGGGTCAGTATTGTTGCAGAATATCTCGTTTGAATTGGCTCTGTGGTCATCCTGATGCTTTTAGTTTTTTTTTTTTTTTTTTTTTGCTTGATATGATCAAAAAATATTAGTTATTTTGTCCTGGACGAAAAGTCCAGCTGGAAGAAATCACCACTACTGCCCAGAACAAAAGTCCTTAGTTAAAGGAATGATGTGATGCATAGTGTCCTCTGCTGGTTAAATTGGTAGGGAGTTCCCAAAAGATCCAAAAAGATGACATTGTCTAATTAAACATCACCAGCCCTCCTCCTCTTCCTCCTGTCTTCCCTCCCCTCCCTTCATCTCCCTTTGGCTTTCCAAAGAGCGAGGGAGAGAGAGAGGAAGAGAGAGAGGGAGGGAGGGAGAGAGAGGGAGAGAGAGAGGGAGAGAGAGAGAGGGAGGGAGGGAGGGAGGGAGAGGGAGGAGAGAGAAGAGAGAGAGAGAGAGGAGAGAGAGAGGAGAGAGAGGAGAGAGAGAGAGAGAAAGAGGAGAGAGAGAGAGAGGAGAGAGAGAGGAGAGAGAGAGAGAAAGAGAGAGAGAGAGAGGAGAGAGAGAGAGGAGAGAGAGAGGAGAGAGAGAGGAGAGAGAGAAAGAGGAGAGAGAGAGAGAGAGGAGAGAGAGAGAGGAGAGAGAGAGAGGAGAGAGAGAGAGAGAGAGAGAGGGGGGGGGAGAGAGAGAGAGGAGAGAGAGAGAGAGGAGAGAGAGAGAGGAGAGAGAGGTGCCTTCAAGACAATCTTGATTCTCGGCAGGAAATGACTGCACAACTTCCTGAAGTTTTCTTAGCAACATTTTCAAAAGTGGTTTGCCCACCTCTTCTACTGAGAGCTGAATGGGAGTGACCAGCCCAAAATCACCCAGCTCGCTTTGCGCTTAAGGAAGGACTAGAACTCACAGTCCCCTAGTTTCTAAACTGGCACCTTTAGCTGCTACACCAAACTGGATCCCAAGCAATATTTCTTGGGGTAAGCTATTTCTGACTTGTTGATTTCTATGTCATTTTGATCCCTCTAGTGACCAGTCAAACGTCCGAAGGATGCACACTGCTGTGAAGCTGAACGAAGTCATTGTAAATCGATCCCATGATGCCCGACTTGTTCTTCTCAACATGCCTGGTCCACCAAGGAACACGGAGGGGGATGAAAACTGTATCCTTTTCAAAGCAAGCCATGATTCCATGTAAAATGTGTAAAACCATCTGAATGTAGAAGCTTCTGATGGATTCATCTAAATTTAGTTAGGCCTTCATTAGCTAGCAAGCAATATGACTCCTATTTCTTGGACTCTTCAAGAGCCCAAAATATAATTCCCTAAGAAAAACAATTCATTTTCCCAATAACCTAGACCAGTGATGGCTAACCTTTTCTGGACCAAGTGCCCAAACCATGCGCGCGCGGGTGCTAATGCACGTGCATACCCCCAAAATGCAATGTGCATGCCCCTGTGCATGTGCCCCACACCCCCACACATGTGCACGTGGCCCCCTGCATGCACGTCCCCTGCATGCATGCTCAGCCCCCAGCATGCCCCCCTGCCCCCTGCACATGCATGGCAGAGACCCAAAGACCGACTGGCTGGTGGGAAGTGCATGCACATGCGTGGCGGAGCTGAGCTGGGGCGACGGCTCGCGTGCCAACAGAGTGGGCTCTGTGTGCCACCACTGGCACACGTGCCATAGGTTCGCCACCACGGACCCAGGCCATAATTCAGGATGATGAAATCCGAATTTTTTTACTACCGGTTCTGTGGGCGTGGCTTAGTGGGCGTGGTGTGGCTTGGTAGGCGTGGCAGGGAAAGGATACTGCAAAATCTCCATTCCCACCCCACTATGGGGCCAGCCAGAGGTGGTATTTGCCGATTCTCCGAACTACTCAAAATTTCCGCTACCGGTTCTCCAGAACCTGTCAGAACCTGCTGGATTTCACCCCTGGTGCAATCTTTCCTTGGTAATTATTATTTATCTCTTACAATCTTACGTTGCACTAAGTCCCCCCCCCTCTAATTCATTGCATGGGTATATAACCAAAAATGTATTTGAGATTCAAAGGAACAATGTGGACCCAACAGCCAAATCAGAAAATGTTTCTCAAAAATGAAATTCCGGCCAGGGGTATTTTTTTTTAACATTATATTTGATAAGATACTGATTCCAGAATTCTGTCAAATGTTAACAGCAATTATTCTGTGGCTTTCTTGCTTGAGGCTGGTTTTCCAAGTGAATTGTTGGTTTCAGCTAGTCTTCGGGTTCGGGTAGCAGTTCAATAACTATCGATCTCACAGCTTGCGAAGACAAGTTGTCAAATGCAACAAGCCGTGTGTCATTGCACTGTTTTTGCTTGATATTATCAAGATCCAGCAGGCTGGATCATTAATGAATTCCATAAAAGGCAAAATATTCCTTCCACAGCACCTCCAAATGCTTTGCATAGGCTTATTTTATGAATATTGGTAGTCCTCGACACACGACCACAATTGACCCCAAAATTTATGTTGTGGAGGCATTCGTTAAGTGAGTTTTGCCTCATTTCATGACCTTTTGCCACAGTTGTTAAGTGAACCACTGCAGTTGTCAAGTTAGTAACATGGTTGTTAAGTGATCTGGCTTCCCCATTGATTTTGCTTGTCAGAAGGTCACAAAACAGGATCATATCAGGGGTGGGTTCTAATTTGCCTTGCTGCCGGTTCGCTTCCTCCCGCGCCGCGTGGCTGCGTGCACATTGCGTGCCGTGTGGCCACGCAGGTGTGGGCGCATGCGCAGTGCCAAAAACTCAGCTTCTGCACATGCGCAGAAGCAAAAAACGGCAAAAAATCCCCCCCCCCAAAAAAAAATTCCAAAAAAATGGTGGCGTCTCTGGACCAGCACTGACAGAACCGGCTCCGTGACGTCCCCATCAGTTTACTACCAGTTCTATAGAACCGGTGTGAACCGGGAGGAACCCACCTCTGGATCACATGACCCTGGGACACTGCAATTGTCATAAATACGAGTCAGTCTAAATTTTGATCACCTGACCATAGGGATACTGCAATGGTCGTAAGTGTGAAACCTGGTCATAAATCATTTTTTTCACTCCCATTGTAACTTTGCACAGTCATTAAACAAACTGTTGTAAGTCAAGGATTACTTGTATATCAGCCAATGTTTTAAATAATAGAAGAATAGAATAGAATAGAATAGAATAGAATAGAATAGAATAGAATAGAATAGAATAGAATAGAATAGAATAGAATAGAAAAAAAGAAAAGAAAAGAAGAGAAGAGAAGAGAAGAGAAGAGAAGAGAAGAGAAGAGAAGAGAAGAGAAGAGAAGAGAAGAGAAGAGAAAGAAAAGAAAACAGAATTGGAAGGGACCTTGGAGGTCTTCTAGTCCAACCCCCTGCTTAGCCAGGAAACCCTATACCATTTCAGATGAATGGTTATCCAATGCATTTGCAGTTCCAGAATATCTGTTTGGCAGGTACGTTTTGACATTCCATTAACAGTTCCATATTATGTTGATATTTCTTCTCCTTAACGCTTCTGATCCAGACATGGAATTTCTTGAAGTTTTAACGGAAGGTTTGGAGCGTGTATTGCTGGTTCGAGGAGGTGGCCGGGAAGTCATTACTATTTATTCCTGATCCAAAAAGATCCGCTCTAGTTACTATTTTACCTGCTTCACGAGAAAGGACATTACAGATGGAGAAGATTTTGACTTCTCTTGCTTTCTGTTCCTCGGTTTCACACCTGTGCCCCAATACATTACAGATGTGAACGCAAATTCCAGTGAATTCTTCCATTTGCCATGTATCTGAATATTTCTGCCAGGGACAGATGTTTAATCACAAAGGCTGGGATGCCAATTTGCTTCTGCTTTTCTATTCCGACTGATTTGTGTGCAGTTTCAATGCAGAAGGTTTTCATATTATTATTATTATTTTCAAAAAAACAAGTACAAAATTTTAAACGGTGTACCTTGCTAAAGGAGGACTAAATTTGGTTATTAAGTCACAGGACTTAGAAGAAATCAATTTCTCCGTTCAGATTTAACGGGGACTTTTATAGAACTGCTAGGGTTTTTTTTCTGCTCAGTATTTTCTACATGAAAAGAACCCTGCATTGTTTTTAAAATGTATTATGTGTATAGTTTTTGTAAACCCACCAACGCCAC